>JARHVA010003499.1:972500-1085000 GCA_037957365.1 Torreya grandis | reverse complement strand
AGATTAGATGGACTATGAGACTACATTGACAAATGTTCTTGAAGAATTGAAGATTAAGAATAAAATCAATAAGAAGATGAAATCTAAATTGAAGGACTATGAGGAGAAATTTAGTGCATTTCAAGTAAGAATGAATGAATATGACAAGGATCATGAAGATATGGTCAATCATCTCAGTTGTCAATTGGAAATCATGTCAACAAGCTTGGAAGATAAAGAAGATGAATGTTCAAGGTATATAATTGAAAATGAGTCACTAAGATCTAAGTTAGAGAAGTCTACAAGTAAGGTCAAATCATTTATCCAATTTGATAAACATTATAATGATCAAGATGATCTCATAAAGAGTCAAAATTAGCTAGTGATAGATTTGGATTGAGTTTTGATAAAGAGCCTAAATTTTCTTATCAAGTTGACATGAATGTCAATGAGAGAAAATTTGGATCAACCTTTGAAGACAAAACATTAGACTAAGAATGAAGGTGCTTGTAAAATAAATACAAATTAGATCACAAAGACAAATGTCATGAGTTATGTAAATTTTTTTGGTTATTGTTACACATGTAATCATTTTGGTCATAGGGCTAGAGATTGTAAGAGACCTATTAGAAATGAATTTTCTTGGAACTATGATGGGGGTAACTAGTGAAAATGTGTGAGCAAGGTTGAGTGCTTCAACTATCATTATGTGCGTCACTTTGTAAAACATTGTCTAAATAAGGTAAGACAAACTAAATTTCCATCAAGGAGTATGATTTTCTATAACTATGAAAAGAATAGTTAGATTGCTAGGTTCTACAAGTAGAGGCCTACAAGTTAGAATAGGTTCAATCAGGTTCCTAGAGTGTAAGAAAAAAGGCAAGTTAGCTCATGGAAACCAAAGGTGGTAAGTATGAGTCGAGATGAGACTACATAACTAAGTATTCTATCTTTTATGGTGGAGAATGCTATAGAATAAGAAGAGTGTGAAGGGCTCTCATTGTCTGCTTATGTTGAGAATGAAGAGACTAAGATCAAAGAGAAGAGAAAGGTGTTGGTTGAGGCTAGTTATGAAGTGAGTATGGATCTAAGTGAACATCTTATTATTATTGAGAAAGTATTACTCAAAGTACATCAATTATTTGTTCTTAATGTTAACATTCCAAACTATAAGGTGGATTCTTTAGATGAAAAGGTATGTCATAAATATATGTTGTATCCATGTATTATCAATCAAATCCTAAGAAATAAGGATAATGTTTTAGTAGATGAACATGTTACTTATCTTAAGATAAAGAAGAAGAAGAACTATAAACATCAAATGACCAAGGAGGAGAATGAATATGAGGATTTATAGGTGACTCCTAGTTTCACATTGTTCTAGGACATTAAAAAATAGGGTGTCTTTGTCTATACTTATTAGGAAGCATATTTATTGTGGAGAAGTAAGTTTGTGTGCTCAATATCATAATTCCAATAAATAAAGAGACTTGTGTTGATCCTAGAATTAAGGGGGAATAACAAGTTCATGAGTTTGCTCTAGAGGTTCTTGAAGGAACTATAGTATAGGGTTATAATGGGTAGTTCAAGGTGGTTTAATGGTTTCTATGGAATTAAAATAAGTGTTTGGTGATAAAAATGGTTTTTTCACTTCTTTTTGATATGCTCTAAGTGTTTTTGTGATCTAGAGGTATCTTGAAGTCAAATTGAATTTTTTGTTTACTCTTGGGTTTCCCAATTTGTACTTAAGAGTATGTAGGTCATAAAATGGGTTATAGGAAGTCAAGGTTCCTAATTGTGTGGAAGATCAAATCTTTGTACAAAAATGTGTGATGGATTTCTCTAGGTGTTTAAGAAGTTTTAAAACTCTACATTAACTAGAAAAGGATTTGTTGACTCTGTTTGTTTTGAGATTCTAGGGTTTTGGGCTCTAATAGAAAAGTGGTTTGACTTGTGAGTTGATATTTGAGGATATATAAAATATTTAATGGGAAAAATGAAATTTTAGATAAAGATTCATAGAGATTTCAAGGTTTATGGTTTTCAAATTATTCATGTTTTTGTCAAGATGGAATCATAATTGATAAATTAGTTTATGAAGGAAGTATGTTAGAGATTATGAGATAATTATTGAAAATTGGTTTGCTTGAGGGTTCATATGAGAGTACTTAAGATATGAATTTTTAGGTCTTGATAGTATGTCTACTTAAATTTTTGGGCTCTACAAGTTCCAGGTAGGGCTATAAGGAGACTAAACAATCCTAGTGTGAAGAAGAATGATTTTTTATCAGTTTATCCAAAAGAGAAAGGTATGTTTTTTTCATGGAGAGTTATTATGTTGGTGAAGAGCATGTTTCCTATTTGGTGAGTGAAATGAAGTTCTATTGATGGTCCTTGTGGTATCTTGAGAGAGAAGGCTAGTAAGCATGTGTGGTGGTTCTTCATGGTGTGTGGAGATTTGAAGATTCTTAAGACATGCAATGGATTAAAAATATTAGGCAAAGTCCCTCTATGATGTCTCTTGGTGAGTTTCATTATATTTAAATATTTTTGTGTGTTTTATATTCATTATTTTTAGTGTTTGGTTAAAGAAAGTGTTGCCATGGAGAAATAGAAAGTTATCAAGGCAAGAAAACGTAGGCTCAAGGTAAGTGGGAGTTTGTATCATATTTATAAGGTGGTGCTCTCCTTTTTAAAGTATTTTCAAGTCCTTAAGATTAGTTGGTACCCACTTTGTCATTGTTTCAAAGGGGGAGAAAGTTCCTATTGTGAGTGTGCCTGAAGAGAGAGAAAGGAAGGTGAGTTGTATATTTCTATATGATGATTATTAACATCAGTGAAAAGGGAGAGATTTTTGGAGAGTTTTAAATGATGTCATGGAGGTGTCTTAGTGAGTGGATTAAGTGCCTTGATATTTTAAGTGATAATGACAAAGTGTACAATGTGCCTATCCTAGTACACTTGAAGTTGGCTTGGTTGATCTTCTAGTTTAGCATGGTTAGAGATGATTAGGGATAAGTTTGAAGTATTAATAATGTGAAATGGGTCCTATTAGTGGTCAAGGATGATTGGAAAGATTTTATACATGAGTGTAATTCACATATTTCATCATTTTTCTCATCTACACATTTTGGGTCTAATGGTAGAAAATATGAGTACATAGTTTGATGACATCATAAATTCTATGTGTTGATGAGTCAATGGGATTTGGTCATATGGTTATGATGACATTAGTCCCTAGTTTTTATTTAAAAATTCCCATATCATGCACCTAATCATGACAAAAGATATTCAAGTAAATGTTTGGGCTCCCAAGCATTTTTATAATGTTTTCCCATACTTAGCAAAATTTTTAATGTGGCAAGAAGAGTCGAGTAAGAATTTTGATGTAGTCATATTTCACACATGTGGACATTTCAAGAGAAGTAAATCATATGGGTTTGTTTTATTTTTTCCTAGTTTATTTTCATTAATTTTTAGGTCAAGCACTAAAGCATGACAAAAGATATGCATGTGTAAATTTGGTCTTTCCAAACAGTTCTTAACATAGTTGGCTCTGTGAATAGATAAATTTGAGTGAGCATTTTAATGTCATTATATCTCACACATGTGAGGTTTATAAGAGAATATTGACACATGGTTGGATTATCCTATGTGAGAAGATCATATGGTCCAAATTTTAGAATATGCACTTTAGTAAAGAAAAATATATGGAGGTGGAAAGTTAGCCTTTTAAGCAGATAGTAATGATCCCCATACTTAGTCTATTTTATACGATGTTAAAGATTAGGACCAAATGAAGATATAATGGTTCGAAAGAGTTTATACATATAGATATATGATGCATATAAGGTCAAAGGGATTAAATTTTTCTATGCCTAAATTTTGTAAAGATCAAGCTCATTACAAAAGGATCAATGGAGTGTGTTTATTTCAAGATGTTGCAAGATCGTGACAAGTGTTCATTGTTTAACATTGAAAAAAGATAAATATCAAGATTATTTCAAGGATCAATAGTTAGTGGGTGTTTACATTAATTGATATAAATGATGAAATTAAATTCAAGAGGTCAAAGTGATAGTTTTTTAACATTGTTAAAGACTGAGTTACATATAAAAGATCGATGGTACACATTGAGTCAAAGTTAGCAGATTACACAAGATGAGGTCAAATATTCAAATTTTACAATTTAGAAATTGGTTTACTATGTATTAAATTTTGAATAATATCAATGGTTCCAAATCAATATAAATATATGAGAGCACAATATGTGATCATATTGTTTGAATTTTAACTATAACCACTTGCATTTGAATATTTGAATTTGCAAAGGAAAAGCCAATGTTTGGTTTATGGGCCATAACTTTAGATCCAAGAAAAATTTGACCATGGTTATAAAATATATATTTTATAAGAATCCAAGGTGCATATGTAAATATAAATGTAAAGGTTTTATAGTGTGTAAATTCAAAGTTATGAATGTCTAAATTTGACTATGTGTTTGACTATGTTCTTCAAGTGACGTAAGAAGGACGTTTGAGCTTGTGTTGATGTTATTTTGATGTTTTAAAATGAAATATTCATTGGATAATGGTTTATACTCCATAAGTATTCTCTATGTGAACTATTAAGCTTTGAACATCTATATGCTGCAAAACAAAGGATTAGAAGGTGACTATGTGTTCATTCATGGTGACTATGTGTATATAATGTTGTTTGAGTGATCTGTGCTTAAGAAAAAGGGTAATTTGATGGTTTTTTGAACTTAGTGAGGACATATATAGAATGTGGAATGGGTCCATAAAATTTTAAAGTGTTTTTGTGTTTCTTGGTTTGCTCGAAGAAGTGTCAAAGAGCTAAATGGGTCTCCATAAGACCTGAAAGTGACTTAGGCCTATTTCGAAGTGGATTATGGTTAAGTGTGACCCATGTGATATGCCTTAAGGATGAAGGCATGTATTTTGGTTTACAAGGAAATATTTTACACTTGATACTTCATGAATTATCTATATATATTGAAACCAAATGTGTTGGTTTCTAGACTTTTGAGAAGACTTTTGCAAGGTGTATGTGAGAGTTATGGACCAAAGGAGAGGTTGAGCACCCACTTGATAAATTGATGAGTAGAAAAAAATGATGACTATTTGTATGACCTTTAGGTCATATTTATGATGTAAAATATTGCTCTACAATTTGAGGATATGTGAAGAGGTTTGAGTGTCCATATGAGGACAATTTAAGTGAAGAAGGAGAGAGATTGTGGCATGCCTATGTGAGAAGCTTGTATGAGATAGAAAGGGATTTTATGTAGGGGTTAGATAATTAGATATCCATCATCAAATGTGGAATATTTTAGTTCTAAGGTGGATGTGTTTTCATCAAATACGGGTCTAAAGGACTTGATATTCCTTAGGGGAAGTTTCTCCTTATCAAATAAGTGTTTCACTAAAGGCCTTTGGTCAGGAGGATATGATCAAGTTTTATAGTTTAAAGGAGTTGACCAGTATCTTGTTTTGTAATTTCATATAGGATATGTAGTCCATGTGTTATAGGATTTAGTGTGGGTTTTATTTCCCATGAAATTTTCCCAAAGGAACTATGTGTTATATGTTTGATCTTGTGTATACATTGAATGAATGAACTCTCTTGTTAATGTTGCTTAATCAATTTGATATATGTTGATTATTTGAAAGGATTGAAATTGAAATTAAAATATCTGGGCTCACTGATTCACCCTTCTCCCTTAATTATTATACCTCTAACGATAAATATAGACCAGTCATATTTTAAACCAAAAAGAGTACAAAGAATGTTAAAAATATGCCAAAAGGGAATGTCTCCTAGTCTTACCGATAAGACTATTATTTCAAGTAAATTTTGAACCATGGATTTCAAAATTAGGTTTGACATTTTTTAGATTTGGAGGCCCATTTAAGTCAAATATTTGAAATGAAATAAAAAAATATGAAAGTAGTGAAAAGTAATGACAATTTTGAAAAAGTTTAATTTTAAATTTGAAAAATAATGATATACATACCATTTGAACTGATCTACAAGTTATAGGAAGACTCCAAATATTTTTGTAATCATCAATAAGCATTGTTTTTATGGTTATAAGGTTGGAATTATAGTTTAAAATCCATATCAAATTATAGATATTGGTAGGTAAGGTACCAAATGAGATTAATTTTGAGTTCATACTAACATTGGACCTTGTCTCACTATTTTCATAACTAGACATTAGTGATTTCAGAAATATTATAACATTTTCATATAATGGGATATAAACAAGACACCAAAATTAAAATTTAGAATCTAATAATTATATGTATCTATGTGTTGTAGCAGTTTAAAAATATATGGCATAATAGATTCTTGAATATGTATTTATGCGTGGAATCCATGTCATTATAGCCTATACAAGTTTTAGGTGAATAACTATGGAAAACATGAGAGAGAATGAGAAATTATTATGAAAGAGAGTAAAAATTATGGTAAAGGTAATATTTATAAGTGGAGAAGGCATGGCCCAAAAACCAATGTAGTTGAATGCATATGCCACCAAACAGTTTCTCAACTATCTAGTTGAACTAGTTAATCAACCAAATAGTTACACTATCTATGAAATAAGTGAAGGCTATCATTCCTTTTAATTATTCAACTAAAAAAAAAATCAGTCAACCAATTTTAGAATGTAATACAACATCTTGTGCCAACTAATTATGAAATGCAACCAAATAAAAACCTTTGTCATTTAGTTTCATAGTGCAGTTGGATGGTATCCTTTACCAACAAACTATATTTTTCAATCAAATGGTGGTATTTATCATTTAGTTGCATTTTTTAACTAAAAAATGGTTTATGACAGTCATTTTCATTTCACTATCATTTATTTTTTTGTCATTTGGTTTCATAGTGTATTCAATCAATGATGGTTTTCATTCAATCAAGCTAGCAACCAGATGGGTATAGATAAAAATTAAAAAACTATTTATCTACTTTGTTATTAATGGATTATAGACTAAACCTTAAAAATATTCATGCCTATGAATCATTAATCTATAGATTTACCAATGAAATATAAAGGGTTTTCTAATAAGGAATCTTAAAATTTACCCTAATATACAAGCAAAAAATATAATGTTTAGTCACATAAATTAGTCAATTAAGTAAACACATACAAAAAAATAAACTTAATATTCCTTTATAAACATAAAAAAAATATAATGAAAATTAAAAGTGTTTATCAAATACATCTAGATGTTGAAGTAGATAACTCCTACACATCAAGTTGATGTGTCCTGATAGGAATTATTGAAGCTACTACAATTTGAATGGTGTCTAGCATGTAAGCATCATGAGTTGTTAAAGAATCTATAGGTGATGTATGATTTGGAATGATAATATCTTTAGGTCTTGAAAAACTATATAAGGAATACACTTAGGTGTCCTAGTGTCTTTAGTTACTAAAGGATATGTATATGGTGTCTTGAGGTAATAAAAACTTGTAGATGGAATGTAATTAGAAGTAATAATATGCCACTCAAATATAGGTCTAGTCTCCATAGATGTAGTCTATGTATTTTGTACATAAATATGAGGTATCATACAATTCTTCCCACATTATGTGAAAAAATTTACATGAACTATATCATGAGTAAAAGAAAAAGAGACACTATAACTAATACCACTATCACCAAAACTACTAGCACCACTACCACTAGCACCAATACCACTACTAGACATCTCACAACTTGTAGGATAAGTATAAGTACTCAATGTATGCATACCATGGTAGATCATAACTTGTGTCAGACTCTTAAACTCCTTAAGGGTGTCCATCTATAAGGTATGATGTAAAATTTTAGGGATAAAAGCATGTGTTATTGTCCTTATGTTTCTTTGAACTTGGTTAGGAAGGTTTTCATCTTACCTAGCATAAGGTATGTCAAATGAATACCCACCTACCATACCTTGGGAGGCCTTCTTATCAAAATAATTTGAAATTTATTAATTAATAAACTCTTAATAATATTTTCTTGAAAAGTATAACATAAACTCATTATAGTTGCATGGAGGATCATGAAACACTATCCACCACCTATCCAAAAAGTTATTTTTATCTCCTCATGAACACACCAATCAATACTAGTATGTTTTTAGTTCATCGATGGTGGTTGGTTGGTTATAGGATTAACAAACAAAGTGAACACATATTCTATTTTTATTTTTTTATTAAAATTCTCACATGAAAATTTATTACAATAAAATTTATTTAGGACCTCTCTTCAATGCAAAATTTCATCAAATCACAAAGTTACATTTCCCACTTCATTAAAAATAATCTCTAGTATATTATAAATTTAATTGCATGTACTATCATATAGGGAACAATGCAAACCATTAATGTATATTTGTAATTTTTGATGTTTTTCATTGCATTGATCATACAATTCAACTTCAATTTGTGCAAATCAAATTGTTTAGGGTCTTGTTATACATTTTCTTCATGAAATGGATCCATCATCTAATTATGTATCTAGATTTATTGATATACCCTTAACCTATACTACATATAAGGATATGCATGTCTAACTTATGGCTTACACACCTTCATATCATCTTGTTGCATTTTTTGATGTTCCTATTATGGTTAGCCTATGAAATAATGATGGATAAGTAGAGTATATATAGGAGGTAGTTGTTAATGTTTTATCACCATATCATAAATTATGTTCTTTTTGCATTATTATGGAGGTTTCCCCTTCAAGTGGCTTACTCATAATATTAAAGTATCCTACTCTTTCACCAATTGTTATTATGGGTCTACTTATTCTACTCATAATTTGAGAATAAATAATTCTATTATTGAAAATCATCTAAGTAATTTCCTTACATGTGGTATCATATCCTTGATTTGGGTATGTTCTTACAACATAGTTTTTTTCCTTTGGATCTAACGTCATGAGCACTAGAAGGTCAAAAACATAAAGTATGATCTAGGACGAATTTAATTTTTTAGTCACTGTATTTTTATTCATAAGGTTTTTTTACAAAGAAAAACTTGTGGGTCAAAATACATATATATATGTAAATGTTTTACCTTATACAAATTAGTAGTCATTGGATTCATCTTTATGAAATTATGATAATGGTATATTCTATTGGTACATTTTTTGGGTTCATAAATTTCACCCATGTGCATAATAGTAGAAATTGGATTCATCTCAGTGAGATGATCATAAAGTTGTATTCCATTGGTACATTTTTTTGAGGATGAAACCCTCTTAGGGTTCGTACATGGATAGTTTAAACACTCATCGATGAAAGAAAGGGTAAGAAAATCCTCATAAGGATGAAATGGAATCTAAAACTTCTTATCCATCTATTTTAGAGGTAGTTCAACAAATTTAAGTCCAAGTGGCAAGGCATGATAAAAAATATGATTTTGATATGGTTCAAGGGGACATTACAAGATTGAAAAATGACTTGGATAACATGAAGGATCAATTATAAAAATATCTAGGAAATTGGCCAACTTGTTAGATCATCCAATACAAATAATCTTCTACCTCTTCAATTTGGTTCTCCTACTCCAAACAATACCAACACCAATTTTGGCCCTAAGTTGATGTTTCCAAAAGTGAACCTATGCACATTTAGTGGTAATAATCCACTCACTTGGCTCACTTAAATTGAAAATTTATTTCATTTACATTAGAATCCATGTTCACAAAAAGTGGTTATGTCATCTCTATATCTAGAACCTAAGCAATTCATTTGGTATCATTGGTTGTGTGCTCAAAATAAAAAGAATGGTGTCTCAGTTTCATGGTCAGTATTTTCTAAGGAGTTGCATTTCCACTATCATAATAATATCTCTATAAACTACTTTAGTTAGCTATCCAAATTTCACCAAAATAGGACTATCAAGGATTACATTCATCAATTTTACAATCTCTCTTTACATGTGGTATACATCACTAAGGAAAATCAAACTGACCTATTTTTGGGTGGCCTCAAAGATAGAATCCAACTAGAGGTTGACATGTTTCATCCCATTAATGTATTTGAGGCCATACTAAGGGCCTACATGGTTGAGTATAATAGATGATCAAATGAATACCTTTTACCAATGTTCATGAATGCACATTTCTAGCATCATCATTTCATTAGCCTACTAGATTGACACTACATCAATAGAATAAAAGCTTACAAAATGTTTGTGTGTTGGTTGCAATAGAAAATGGAACAAAGGACATCAATGTGCTAAAAATAATTTATTTTACATTTATGGGGCCAATGATGAGGAATAAGAAGAGGAGGCTTTATGGGAAGGGTTATAATAACCTGAGAATGAATCTTAATATTCTTAACCTACTATTTCTTATAATGTACTGTAAAGCATTATTACTCCTTAAACTCTTATGTTGGTGATGTTATTAAATAAATAAAAGGTGAATATGTTAATCAACTCTAAGAGTACAGATAACTTCATCAATGTTAAGTTTGATACTCATTTGATTTTTTTCATTTACCCAACTCTAGACTTTTAGGTCATGATTGGATATGGTGGTAAGGTCAACTATTCTTGAAAATGCAATAGTATTAATCTTGTTATGGGAGACTATTTTGTAGATTACCCTATGTTTCCTATTCACATGGGAGGATTTGAAATTATTTTAGGAGTGCAATGGCTCACCACTTTGGGCACTATTGAGATGATTTTTTAGGAATTATTCATGAGGTTCTATTCATAAGGAAGGACATTTGAACTACATGGATTATGGACTAAATCTTCACAACTGTTTAGTTCCCACCAAATCACTAAGATTATTAGAAAAGGGTCAAAAGGTTTGGTGGAATTTTTATTTTCCATAGAGGTTCAACCAAGTAAGGATCCTACACATATTGATTTGTAAAAGGTGTTGGATGACCATTCTATTATTTTTGGTGACATGCCAAAAGTGCTTTCTCCAAGTCATGCACATGATCATGCTATTAGACTCATTAAAATAAGCACACCACACAATATTAGACCCTATATGTATCCTTATGCCCAAAAGATTGAAATTAAAAATATAGTATAAGATATGTTTAAGGTAAGAATCATCTGACATAGTCAAAGTGAATATTCCTCCCTAGTGGTCATGGTGTGGAAGAAGGATGACAGTTGGAGGATGTGCCTAGACTATATAGAACTCAAAAAATACACCAACAAAGATAAGTTTCCTATTCTAATAATTGATGATTTGATAGATGAATTGCATGGTGCTATTTATTTTACCAAGTTAGATATTTTCTATAGATATCATCATATTTGCATTCATGATGAGGACATACCTAAAACAACATTTAAAACTCATGAAGTCCATTATGAATTTATGGTCATGCCTTTTGGCCTCATAAATACACCATATACTTTTTAAAATTTGATGAATACTCTTTTTAGGACATTTTTTAGAAATTTTGTATTAGTGTTTTTTATGATATCCTCATCTATAATGAAAATTGGGAAGACCATTTTAAGCATGAAAACATGTGCTTTCAGTTTTGAAGTAACATTAGATTTATGCCAAACCTTCCAAATGTGATTTGGTGTCCAAGAGGTGGATTAATTGGGTCATATTATTTAACATGGAGTTAAATTTTATCCTAATAAAATCCAAGCAATGTTTGAGTTGTAGGTTCCCAAGACCCTCAAGAACCTCCATAGATTTATGGGGCTAACTAGTTACTATCATAGGTTTGTCATAATGTATGGTAGCATTGTAGCTACACTCACATCTTTCCTAAAGAAATAATAATTCCAATGGATTAATTCATATACTAAGGAATTTAAATAGTTGAAAATGGTTATGTGCATAACTCTAGTTTTGACTACTCCTAATTTTTTTAAAACTTTTGTTATGGAGTGTGACGCATCAGGATATGGCATGGGAATTGTAAGTATGTAAGAAGGTAGGCCATTGGAATTCAAAAGTTACCAAATAAAGGGGAAAAATAGACTAAAACCAATATATAAGAAATATATGATGGCTATTCTTCATGTAATGAATAAACAAAGACCTTATTTAATGGGTCATTACTTTGAGGGAAAGACTGATCATAATATCTTCAAATAGTTTTTAGAACAATGATTTTTTCTAATTAACAAAAAAAAATTGTGACTAAAATTTAAGGCTATGATTTTGAAATAATGTATAATAAATTAAAATTGAATGTGGTTGAAAATTCACTCTCTCAATGGGATGAATTAATTGAGGCATTGTTATGTGCCATGACCATGTGGTAGGGAAATTAGCTAGAGCAAACAGGATCAGAATAGGATAATGATAGTGATACAAATGATTTGATTCACAATATTTAGTAAGGTAATAAAAAATATGAAAAATTTACATGGAATGGGAACACATTATTTTATAAAGATAGATTATACATTTTTAATCATTTAGTCCTCAAACATAAATTTTTTTATGAACTTCATGCATCTACACTTGGATGACACTCAAGATTTTTTTTAAAACATATAATATAATTAACTAATATTTATTTTGGGAAGGACTCAAATGGGATATTAATAAATATGTGGATGAATTCATGGTATGCCAACAAAATAAAGGTGAATGCATTAAGACCCTAGGACTTTTATAGCCTGTATCCATCTCTAACCAACATTGGGAAGAGGTTTCCATGGATTTCACTATGGGGTTACCATCTTTTGAGGGTAAAAATGTTATCATGGTAGTTGTGGATTGACTCATAAAGTATGCTCATTTTTGTTCCTTATCACAACCATTTGTTGCCAATATAGTAGCCTCTACTTTTTTCAATATCGTTTAAAAATTGCATGGCACTCTAAAGATCATTGTAAGTGACTGAGATACCATATTTACTAGTAATTTTTGGACCAAATTATTTTCATTTTTTTGTACCCAATTGGATTATATATCATCCTATCATCCTCAATCTAATGCAAAAACAAATTCATTCAACAAATGTCTCAAAGGGTACCTTCATTTTTTTGTTTCTAATAAATAGGACAAATGGGTTCATTATATGTCACTTGTTAAATGGTGGTATAACACTTATTTTCAAAATTCATCCAAGATGTCTCCATTTTTGGTATTGTATGGGTATCACCCCACATACATCACTTTAGTTTTGATAGTACATCTTAAGGTTAAAGCTATTGAGGAACATAATTACTATCGATAGGAGGTTTTAGTCAGTTTGTGAGAGAATTTAGTAATGGTAGAAAATCAAATGAAGGAACAAGTAGATCAAAACTATAGTGAGTGAAATTTTGACATAGGTGATTGGTTATTTGTGAATTTACATCCATATAATTAGATGTCTCTAAATCAACATAAAAAAGATAACAATATATCACCTAAGTGTTATATCCCTTACTAGATCTTACATTAAATTTGTAGTGTGACTTACACATTAGAATTACCCCCATCTAATTGCATACATTTGGTATTCCATGTATCTATCTTGAAGAAAGAAATTAGACATAAATTTTCCACTTAGTAAATATATGAAGAATGAAGAGTCATTATAGAGCCTGATGAGATCTTTGACATGTGTACTAAATAACTATAGACCAAACCCATTAGTTAGTATTTGATCAAATGAATAACATACATTCTAAAGATATAAAATGGGAGGATGAAGCATTCCTATAAAAATATTATGGTTTGATTCAACATTGAGGACAATGGTGTTTCGAAGGGGAGGGGCATGTTATGTCCTTAACCTATATTGTGTCTAGGTATATGCATGGCTAAATTGTGGCTTACATGCCTTCATATTAGCTTGTTTCATTTTTTGATGTTCTTAGTATGGTTGGCCTATGGACTAACCATGGCTAAGTAAAGTATATATAGGAGGTATTGGTTAATATTTTATCATCATATCATGAATCATGTTTTTATTTTATCATTTTGGAGGTTTCCCCCTTGAATTGGCTTAGTCATAATATTAAAGTATTTTACCTTTTTACCAATTTTTATTGTGGATTTGCTTATTCTACTCTTAATCTTGGCATATATAATTCTATTGTTTCAAACAATCTAAGTAATTTCCTTACATTTATATAAATACAATTTTTTTTAGGGAATGAAATATAATATAATTCAAATCTAATTTCAAAACCCTATGTTCATAAATAAATATAAATACAATGGAAAAATAAAATTTAAAAATAAATATAATTGAGATAGAAACCAAAATGAAAAATCTCATTATTGAGATGCAAATCCAAAGCATGCATGCATGGAATATATAACCCTTCAACAAAATCTAAACCTATAGAAAATATTGTGGGTTTAAACAAAATGGTAAGAAATGAAAATTAAAAAAAGGGTGTATTCCCTTATAGATTTACAAAGTGTGTACAACCTTCGAAAAGGGCATATGCCCTTTAGATTCAGGTGTCAAACCTAAACCTTGGACATTTAAAATAAATGGAATACACCCTTGTTCAAAGGGTGTGCATAGAAAAACTTTAGAAATCTGGGGGATGTCACCTTTTTTATCCCCAAACTTTGTGCATTGACCCAAATACTCAAATAGAAGATTGGGATAAATAAGAAACTTGTAAAAGCACACAATTTTATAGAAGATAACTATTCAACACTGGTCTAATGAGTTTTTTGGATCAATTCAAGGTTGAGGAGTAGTTAATTATTATACTCACATGATTAGCTTAAGATGATGTCAGAATAAAATATTACAAGACATCAAATACAAATTATAAAGTTATACATTAGAATAAAAATCATATTTGAGATACTTGAGTAGTATGAGTAAGTCCTATACACTATTATGCATCAATCTATTCATCTCTCTAATAATATGCTTCAATAGATGGACCGGCTCTAGTATGAATGCAAAGACATTACCCCAATCCTATTGAAAGGAGATAAATCATGTGTTAATGGAGAGCCACCATGTATCCTCAGCCTAAATGGACACTAATTTACACAAGTATCTACAATTGAGAGATAATGTTATGGAAATAATGTGCACATGGGAGATAGATATGATGTTCAACACACTTTTAGGCATGAAAACATAATTATACATAGATTGAATGGATAGGATTATGTATGATATTCATTAGATGGTTGAAAAACATAGGTTAATTATTGCATTTGGCATTGATGATGATAATCAAACTATTATAAAAATCCAAACCCTCCTTCACATGTTTTTAGTATGGTCATGGATGTATTGGATAATTAGAAATTAGTCAATTAATATTTTTAAAATATTAACAACTATTTCAAAATAATCATTGATATGACCTAGTGTATTTTGGACACATAACTCATACAAATTATGTGTGTGAATAAAACATCTCAAGCAATGGTTCTTCCTCTTCAGTAAATACCTACACAATTATTAGTTTAAGTATGTCCATCAATAAATTCCATATAAGCTTTCTAGTCATCATAGGTTGATCCTTCAGTAGATTTAGGAAACATGCATTCATTGTCTTAGTAAGGTATTTCACATTTATAATTCTAGCCAAAATGTTTAAGATGGAAAATTTTTGTAGGAAATAATATTTGTAAGTTGGTTGAGGAAGGTTGAAAACCCATAAAGGGTAGCCTCCTAGGTATGCCAACCTATTTGAAACCTACAAAGGGTGGTAGATTACTAAATTTCTTAGTTTAAAACCTACAAGAGTGGATAATGAGTGTATAAGTAGTGAAAAAATGGCAAATGAAACTTCAAGAAAATTTTTGACCATTGCTTCTTTACTGAACCACCATCTCAACTTAGGGAAACCTCACTAGTTCTAGTTAGTGATAATATGGTAGTGACTTTGTCTTGAGATGAGACAAGTGATTAAGTTTGGGAAAATATTACTACAAATATATTAAGCATAAGTCACACAATGTTTTTCTAATATAAATAGATGACAAGTGTGCAACATAGCATATTTTTTATAAAATATGTTCTTTGATAATAGCAAAATTTTGTAGACGGTGAATGGTTTCATCTTATAAAGAAGCTAAATGTTCATGCAAATGAAGAGTCTTAATATCTTTGTGTCATTGTATATACCTTGTATTTGTATAATAAGATGTTGAACTTGAACTTTAATGTAATAAAGTCCAATACATGGAATTCATTCAGTATTATGTCACTAAATATATTTTGAGTGTGTAATCTTTCATTGAATTAATTGCATCTTACTTGTGACTAAATTTATGCTAGATATTAGTTATCAATGAACTCTTAGAATCTCTAAAATACTTATATATGGATACATACTCATAAAAACCCCAAAATAAAGAGTTGAAAAATAATAAGTATGGTATTTAGCCATAACATATTTTAAATTCCTATATAATATCTAGAATCACATTGAAATATTTTAGACCCAATAATTAACATGATTCCAATAGTTGTTTCTAACATTCATCTATATGTATATAAATCTTAATTCTAGACTTAATTTTTATTTTTTCCATTCACAAATTAATTATGGATATAATTAATATACATACTTTCAAATTTATAACTCAAGTTATGTTTATAATTAATACACGTTTTTTCCTAAAATGTGAAAAATATGTAAACAATATTTAATTCCACATCCCATATTTTTATTAAATAATAAGGATAAAATATATACTAAAAAATATTTAAGCTTCCTTAATTTTTACTATCTAAAATCTAATTTGAGTTAATTTGGGGTATTACTAGGCATCAAAGTGCATGCATGGATAATTTTTTTCCTCCTCCTATAAATCAAGGTTTTGATAGCTATGATTCCACTCCCATTATTTACCTATGATTATATTGTAATCCATATTTCATGGCATCACAATATGAAGCGATCGAGTTCCCTACCATGCATGGTATAACATAAATATACAAGATGTTCCTCCTCATCCCCATCCAACTAATATAAATTTATATAAACAAACAAAAGGATACTATCTAAATATCTAATTGGAATTCATTCCAGGTAGTACTAGGCATCAAAGTGCATACATGGATAATTTTGTTCCTCCTCTTCTTATAAATCAAGACTATCATAGCTACCACCCACTCCCATTACTAATCTAGGATTATATTGTAATCCAAATTTCATGGCATCACCACATGAAGAGATCGAGTGCCCTATCATGCATGGTAGTACATAAATATATAAGATGTTCCTCATCATCCCCATCTGACTCATATAAATCTATACAATCAAATAAAAGGATATGAGATCATTTATCAATTGAAAAATTACCTTTCTTACATTTGTATCCTTTAATTAATAAATATTTCACATGTTTACAGTGACATTCCATATAAGGCATTGGATGAGGTAACATTTCTAAATTATACAAAATATGCACTTTTCCTCCATTATTAAGGAATTAAAGTCCATACCAAATAATTTATTTCATTTTAAAATTAATAATTTCCAACCAAACCCATAATATAATGAAATCCATCATTTTTCATTCAAGCTCAAATTAAAGTGGTCAAATTTGTATCAATAGATAATGGATCAAGAATGAATATTTGAAACATAATTTTTTTTATTAAAAATGGGTGTCAATATGGATACCATTCAAAAGTCATATTAAATCATAAATTTTCTGAATAACAATCCAAATAATGTACTTGAATTAATATAATTGGATATGAGAGTAGGACCCAATACATTGCCTACCCTATTCTAGGTCATTCTAGATCATTTAGAATATAATTTTATTTTGAGTCAACCTTCGATATATTGTATAGAAGTAGATCCATATAACCTACATAAGTTTGTTAAGTTTAGGTATAATGTCTATTTACATACATGACCTATGTATAATTATCCCTTAAATTATTTTATAATTATGCAACCTAATAATGAGGATGATTCAAAATCAGATTCTATAAACTATTCATAGTACCTCCACCATAACATACCTAATAGAAAACATTAATACATATAAGGTTGGAGATTCAAGTATATTAAATTATAAAGATATAGTTTTTAGTAATAATTAATAATTGAATAAATAAACATAGGTTACTATATAGAAGAAAAAGGTAATTCCATATCTTCCTCTTTTGGTCGATTCATAAGATTTAGAATGAATTTTCACTAATAATGATGATAGTGATGATGACGATAATGAAATGTAAGGACATAGATCAATATTTGGGAAAGATATATTTAAATATTATTTATTTATATGATTGCCTATCTTAGATTATTTTTAAACCTATCATTATAGGATATTATTAGGATAACTCATATATAAAGGATATTAACAAATCAAATGTGTCTTCTCAAGAACAATCTAAAGTAGAAAAAGGAAACACTATAGTTAAAAATAATCAATATAATTTAAATATAAATAATAATCTAAATATTATATCATACAATCAACCTCATATTATCAATGAAACATTAATTTAAATCTTTTTAAAATTATATATACCTCAAAAATAAGAAAAAAATATATATTTCACATTGCACTAAAGGTTTATATCACTTTAGTGAACAATGTGGAATTTATGGTTAGATAATATTGCATGAAATTAAAATTAAAGAGTATTTAAAATAAACCAAACATCATATTAAAAAAAATATTTATAAAAATATTGAAAATGTTAATTTCTACTCAAAATAAAACTACGAGTTATTTATCAAATTATGAAGGTAATCATATATGCTTTCCATAAAATAACTAGGCATGAAATATATATTTTCATAACAATGCAATTAAAAAATAATAAATACAAGAATTAATATATTGTTAATGTATTATATCAATAACAACCGATAATTAGTTATAATATAAATCAATATAAAAATATAAAACATATGAATTAGAAGCATCCATGAAAATAAATTTAGACTATTACAATATACATTGAGGGTGACTATCATGGATAGATTTAAATTAATGAAAGGTAATTACAAAGCATACATATTATTTATATATTATAAAATTTTGGACATGAAATTGATGTATGTTAACATGCTATAATTTGTGAATGATAAATCACAAATATTACTTTACCAATTGTTAGTGGCTGAAATGTCATTTATACATGCATATTCATGATGCACCTTGCCAATAAATTAAGTTTAAACTGGGAAATTAATGGTTAGAAAAGTTACAAGCTATAAGAGATAAATTAAATTTGTATATAACATTATTATATAAAACAAATATAATCAATATTTAACGTGATGGTAATGATGATTGAAAAAAGGTAATTCTTCAAGGATAATTGTAAAGACAACACATGCATGATCATATATAGTGGAATAGAATGAAATATAATTCCAAACATTAAGAAAATGTTAATTAAGAGGATAAATAAAGTGATATGTAACTACATGATGATTGATATTTTTTATGAATGAATTATAATCATTTATTAAAAATATTGTAATAATACAATACAAAACCAAACTAAAATATTATAAAACACCAAAAACATCATGACCTAAGCATGAAATGTTTTCTAGTTTACATTATTATTGTGTGTAATTTATCACATATTGAGTACAATACATATTATTTTAAATTTTAATTTAAATTTCATGATATATATGAGTGAGATGTATGACATACAAGTCTTACAAGAGACATGGATGCATAGATGAGGGCCATTCATATATTCAAGCATCATGCCAATGCTAGGGGAATATTATGCCATAGGTTACATTATTATAAGTAATACATTTCAATGACCTTTTCAATTTATCATGTTAGTATAAATTTATTTTGTATACATGCCTTAATCTTTATTATATTCATTTTAATGTTAAATTTTATGGATATGATATTTTACTATGTTTCTATGCTAACATATATTGATGATTTAGACTATTTAGACTTATTTTATGTTTTATTATTGACATTTATCTCCTATAGGATAATTACTGATTATTGTTTTTTTTGGTCTTTTCTTAGTGAATAAAATTATTTGATTATAGGTGTCATTGTATACCTATTTATTTATCCCTTTCCTTCTCTTATCACCTCTTCATGATTGAGTGTATAATTATATGCCTCTTTATTTGTGAACCTACATTCCTATGTAACTTTTCTCGATTAATTTTTTCCTTATATAACTATTTCTTTGGGTGATTTATTTATTATATGAACCTTTAATATATATGTCCCTAATATTGTGTGACATTTTATTATCAATTATGGGTGGTTATTACCTTACGTGATATTTTATCATCTATTATGTGTGGCTCTTGTTGTTGATTGCATAACATTCCCCATTTTTAGACTGAAAATGGGGACCCTATTTTTACTTTAGATTATGGTATTTTTCATTTGAGGATTTAATTGTGGTTTATTGGTTAAAATAATCCTTCTTGTAAATCTATTATATTATTAGTTACAATTGACTGAATGGGGTTTACTTTGATGTATTTATATTTCTTTAGTTTAATCCAATATTTTATCTAGGAGTGAGTTAGTTTTAAAGCCTGAATTTGCATCAATATACAAAGTCTTAGTATATTAGTTTTTTTTTTAAACACATTTTATAGCTTCTTTTTAGACTATTTTTCCTTAGGTTTGTGCAAATTAATTAATTTTTTAGAGTTTTCTACCTCTTTTCCTGAATAATTATAGTCCATTTCTGCTTCAATTTCAATTTGAATCATTAAATGTTTTGAGGTACTATTAGTTGGTTTTCATTAAAATCAACTAAATTGGATTTGAATTGATCAAATGAATAATTTATTTAATTTTTTTCATTCTATACTTAGTCATCTTTAGATTTGGACATAGTCATTTTAATTTGAATTTTTGTAGTCATTTATTTTTAAATATAAGATTAGTTGTTTGTTTTTAATTGTTTGGCCATCATTTTTCAAAACAAATTTTCTAACTGTACCTTTTCATATTTTTCCCACATGTACCCAAAGAAAATACTAGTGTTTTTCCACTTTGGCAAAGGAGTATTCAAAAGATTTGTGCGAGTAAAAGTTTACAAAAGTTTTGAAGTCTTTGGAAAAAATATTCAATTTTTTAGGTCTTAAGAGATAATGTTGTTGCATTATTAGAATAAAAGTCAATAAAAAACATTAAAATTATTTTAATAGCTTAGTAAAAGTTTGATAGAAAGGACCAAGTCAAACTTTTAGTGAGTGAATGCAAGACCCAAATTACTTTGTCAAATGTAGCTTCCACATGGACAAATTTACAATTTCTTTTTATTACATAGTTATTTTGTGTTGTCTTTTGATTATGTTGGAAAAATAATGAATTATAGGGGGGTTAATTAGTATCATAAAAAAATTCTTCCAATTTTTCCTTTGCATACATGAACCATCACATTAACATGTAGATCAAGCAATGCATGAGCAATCAACCATACAAGCATGAAATAAGATTACACAAGATAACACATCATATATGTGGGAAAACCTCAAGGCAAATAAAACCCACTAATCCATTAAAATTTAATATAGTATTATAATTTAAAATATCATAATTTAATGAATCACCAATTTTACATGGAGCACCAAACCCAACTAGTTAAGCACCAACCTAACTAGGCTTTATCAAGCACCAACTTGCAAGGAGACATCAACCCTAAATGCCTCATCACCAACTCATCCACCTAAAACCTTTGATAACCTTCATAAAAAAAAAATTTCATAAAAAATATGATTATCACCTTATTTTTATCTTTATACTCTTCAACCCTCTCAACCTTCCTTCTAGGCTTCTTCACTCAACTAGGTCTCTATAAGATAGATTAGTTCATATGGCCTTAATATTAAACTATAGTACCCATATTATAAATTAATTATAGATCCTATATACTCATTTTATGTTCTAAAATACATCCTTATTCTTAACAATATGCTATACCATTCACATAAAGTATGTTTGCACAAATAGGCCTAAAACTGCCTTATATATATATATATATATATATATATATATATACATATATATATATATATATATATGTATATATATATATATGTATATATATATATATATGTATACCATTCCTCGTTGATATGTCACTTAGTCAGATACTCACCCTTAACCTCTTAGGTCAGCCATGTAATATGTATAAGGATATATCATTAAAATTATTAAAATTAATCTTGAGTCCATCTTGGTCTATCATAACTCTATTAGACCTCATTTCAGTTTTAGGTCTTATGGAGACCTAATTCCATTAGGTCTACTTTAAGAAATGTTACACTTTATCTTCCTTAGAACACATTAAAAATACACACATGGATGTAAAATTTCATATGCAGCTCAAATATACCCATAATAATTTAATCTTAGGTCCATGAGAATTTTTATCTCCAACCAACACTTGAAGCACACCATTAGTGCTATTTATATTAGGCCTTCACATACATAGAAAGGTCTATCTTGAACATCTAAAAATAAAATAAAACTTAAACAAAATACCATTGAAATAAATCACATATAAATAAAATTAAAAACCTAAAAAACTTCAAGTGAATTATACCTCATCACATAGGTAAAAATATCTAAAAACACTCTTGTAACTTGCTCATTCAGAATTGTCAACTAGCCTCAAAATTCAATCAATATAAACATGACATTTAACACTTGAATAAGAATTTATCAAGACTATAAACACATTCACATGATCCTTGGGAATAATTATAAAAAAATAACATAAAAAAAACATAGGATCCAATATCAAACATTTTTCTTGAAGACCAATCTTCTAATCTTATCTCACATAGTCTTGTATGAACTAGACAAGCCATTTTGACTTCAACTTATCAACCTCTTGCACTGAATTTAGATATTTATAAAATAATGAATAGGATGTTATATATATATATATATATATATATAATTCATTAAATAATTCAAATCATGGCATATATCCTTAAACTCATCACTATAACTTGTTTACTCATAACTGTCAATTTACCTTAAAGCACAATCATGGTGACATGAACCTTCAACATTTGTATGAAAAATTTAAAATACTTAAAATGAATTAACATGATAATTTTAAACCTCCAAACAATATTCAAATATTAACATCATATGTTATAGTAGTAACTATTGGTCTTATAGACCAATTTATTGACCTCACTACACCTAGACCTCACTTAGTTAGACAAGCCATTTTATATTCATCATTTTCACAATTATACCTAACTTATAGATTTATACCAAGAATTAATAATAAATAATAGTCCCAAAAATAATCCATTTACTTTGTTTCATCACTCTATCATGATAACACATTCCTAATCATCTTTTCATTATTGTTTGGGTTTCTCACTATTTTCACCATTAGGCCTGTTAGTGACTACCTAACATGGATGACCAGTTTAGAACACTTGAGGGTTAAAAATTATCCATAAACCTTCATAAAAATGAAACATTAGTATATATATTCAGCCTAAAAAAAATTTCAAACATTGTCCAATACAAATTTTTATAGATATAGTAACTTCTTCAAGAAATAGCTTGTATCTTCACATTTTCTCTCTCCTCTCTCTAACCACCACTACCTAGAGGTAATTAGAAGAGTTTAAATAGGATATAAATACTTAAATAATAATTAAAAAAATATTAAGAAATTTTTAATCATATCTTCAATATCAAGTCGCTATTAGGGTTTTAAGAGTGTTTAAACACATTTCCACTGTTAACGATTTCTCATAAAGCATAACCCCTTAATCCAAAAATAATTGCCTAGAATTTTGAGATAGAACCCTTACCCATATACCATGAATATATTAGGTTCCCATGTAAATTTTTTTACATGTGAACAAACATAATAAAATCCCACTTGGGTTGAGAAACATTCATTTTATGCACTCGAGATACCTCAAATCTCTTTTACTTACTTTAACCTTCAAACTTTGATCTAAAACTTAATGAATAAATATAAGAAAACCTATCACAATTGAAAAATCTCACCTATGTATAATTTCCTTGGAAATCTAACCTCGTGCCTCATTACACTTACACACACTCTCTCTATACCATAGTCTTCATACCTTACTAGGCCTTCAATTCATTCCTCCTTTCATGCTATCAACACCTCAATGTCATGCTCAACATCTCACTCTCATTATACATATCCTTTCATATTCCTTGATATCAGATCATGATATCTCATTGGGCTAGGTATGATTTAGGACTGGTCTATTTGTAAAAATGGACTAAAAGTCTTACGCTTGTAATCTCACCTTAAAACTCTCCTTGATTGATTTACACCTTGATCAAATGCATTATATGATCATAAAATAATGTCATACCTTTTCACATTACTCTACACATACATATTCATACTCACCATCTGTATGCTTATAATATGACTATGTTTGCTATCGCTAGGCTTCTCAAGACACCTTGTACTCAATAATTAGTACTCAAACATGCTTACCTTACTGATATAAAAAAGAAGACTCTTTAAAAAAACTCTCAGACTAAAGTAATAATCTCTTTTTGATCAACATTTTATCATGACCTCATGCAGACATAGAGCCTCATAACCATGGTTTAATGATCACTTTGACCATCATATATCTTTATGATAACATTGACAACTTTAAGGTGATTTGAACTTTGACATCAACAAATAAAAGACACATTAGTTGCCTTCAAATTCTCTATTGTCACATGGATTCCTTATCACATCAAGCATACAAGCTCATACCTCAAATACCACTCACCATGCATCTTCACTAGATATACCTTGACATCAATGACATCAATGACAACACTTCTCAATAAACTCCCCCTTTTTCATTGATGTCAAACATAATATAACTTGATCATTATCATCTCCCTTGTTCTAGTCTTTCTCCCCCTTTGACATTAATGATAAAGGGTATTCTAACATCATTTGAACCTTAGACCTTATTTCAATAAAGTCTCAACACAAAAAATATGAAGAATTATAAGAACATGTTCCCCCTTACTCCATGCATACCTCCTTCAAATGATCTTAGATCACAAGACCACACATCTTGTCCTTGACATGACTAATATGACTCAAACTCACTAAGTTATCCCACTTGTTCTTATCTGGCATAGATTTTTTTCAAATGGACTCAGATATATAAGACTACTTACATTATTTTATGCACCTTGATGCAATAGAGATGAATGATATCCATCTTTATTTTATTATACAATCTTCATAAACATCCAACTTGTCTTCATTATTCTACATACCTTCTCTTCATGACACACCTAGTCTTGAAGCTCATGAATTATTTGATTAGCTCCCCCTTTGTCCTTACAATGTGTGCTCATCACTTGAGTGATTATTACTCTTGAACCATCCTCAACCTCTCATATACCAATTGATTAATTTTTCACCTTATATGCCTAATTTTAACCATATATCTCTCACCATTCTTCCTACTAACTTTAAACCTTAGAGATACCAAGCTTCCTTGTAATATATACAACATAGAATCCATATTTTACTGTAATCTCATACTTCTATAAATAGATGAGTGTCTCCCTGAAGATAACTGGAGTCACCCCTTTTCATATGGAACTAAAACAACAAAAACTCATGATATTCCTAGTTCTTCATGCTCTCATAAGACTCAATATCCTTTAGAATCCTTTTAGGATTAATTAACACTTTAAGCTTGACATTCATAACTTTATTTCACATTTGAAGTATGTTATATCATAGTAAACAATCAATTTTTTCTTGTAGTCTATTCATGACTCACCTTTACTATCTTCAATTTTAACACATTCATTTGTCTTTTCTCTTGCACTCTAGGGGATTCAAACCTTTTATTTTGACTTGATGGAATTATAAATATATTAGGATAAAATATTTAAATGTGTCCCACATTATGAAAACTTTATCAAATAACCTCATTCATACCTTTTGACTGATGATTCCTTTCATAATCCCATGCATATTCATTTTCAAAGGGTCTTCTACACTTGCTTGCTCTATGACCAACTGATTGCATGCAAAATAGTAACCATTGAATTAATTATCATACCTCATAGAATTAGGCTATTTGATTAGTTCTTTATGTTGAACTTCTTTTTTTCATTAGCCTTCTCCTTGACTTGAGCTACCTCTTTTTGGTCTCCTTTGAAACCAAGACTTATTTTATCACTTGTAGAATTTTGACAATTTAAGATGTCATATAGAGCCTCAATACTCTTTTCAAAGTTCATAAAGGTATTTAAATTTAGAGATACTTGATCCAACTTAGCTTTCAAGTTTTCCATTTTAGTTCCATACTTGGTGCATTCTTCCTCTTTATCTTTTAATATATCAATGACTATCTCCATTTATTCTTCAATATGATTGATGATCTCATCATACTCCTTAGATGTGTTACTTAATCTCTTCTCAAAAAATCCAATCTACTCTTCACAGTCCTTAACTATTGATTTTATTTTGTGATTCTTCCTTGTTTATAACTTTAAATCCTCTAGAGCACTCACCAATTCAACCTCAAGTTTTACTTTAGCCACTTCTTCATTTGATTCTTCATAATCCATACGGTTTCTTCCTTTTGAGAAACCCTCATTGCCTATTTCTATAGCCATGAATAAGGCTTCATTACTGTCATGTTCATGTTCATTAGTATCATCATCACTATCAAATGTGCTTGTGTCACTTACATTAGATGAGTTATTATCTTCTTTGGTATAGAAACTTCTCTTGTTCTTAAATGATCCTTTCCTAGCTTCATACTTCCTAAAATCTTTCTTGTTTTTCTTAAGATTATAGACCTTCTTATCATCTCCATGATGTTCATCATGTTATTTATCATCCTTATTCTTATCCTTTTAAGGATACTTAGATATAAAGTGACCATTATTACCATAGTTAAAACATTTCAAAGACAACTTACCCTTTCACTTACTAGATCTAAACTTCAATATCCTAACAAACATGTCTATTACTTCATCGTCATCAACATCTGAACATACCTCATCTTTGATATTATTATCTTTTGAATTCTTTTTAAATTTGAATTTTGCTTCCTTCTTAGGAGGTCTTCCTTCATTTGTTCTCATCTCATAGGTAGTCAAAATGATAGGAAGCCCATCCATTTCTAGTTTATCCAAATCTTTCATCTCTTTTACTATAGACACCTTAAATGAAACTTAAAAGTTAGTGATATTAATACTTTTTGAACATTTGTAGACTCTTTCACTTCTTCTCCTAATATTTTAATGACATTGACCACTTCATCAACCCTCACCAGGTAGGATTTAATGTTAGGAATAAGTGATAAATTATGAAATAAAATTCAATATAGAATTCATTCTTCAAAATCATAGTAGTAGAGATAAATGGAAGAAAATTTAGATTTAAGCAAATACACACATAACACCAATACAATGTGGTTCACCCAATGTGGGTTACATCCACTAAGAGGTTCTCTATAGTATTATAAACAAGAGTACAAAATAACTCTCAATAGAAAATCACTTATAGAGATAACTTTCTCCAATATATATTCACACCAGAATTCTTGAGATGCTAAGCTACACCTCAAACTTGATCATACCGACCAAAGAGACAATATAAAGCTCAAAATGAGATGCAAAATTTAATGAATAATGTGTTACCCCTCATCCCTATTTATAATTTTTAAAATACCTTGAAAAATTCACCATAACCATAGAGATAACCATATCCCCACAAAATAATGAAAAAAAATAAGGGAGGTTACAACCACATAATCCCTTGATTCTCTCAACACCTTAGATCACACCCACTTCTCCACATTATGTGCCACAAATGGTGGAAGTGGTTGACATAGTAAAAAAAGCATCCCACAATTTATGAAAGTAAATATTTCATGTTAATATTGTCCTGGTAATTTTATATTTACCGTAGGAGTGAAATGGGCTCCATATTCTACAATCTCCCACTTGGAGTTCATTCCCTGTTTAAAAAAGTTTAACACTCTTCCATGATATTCATGAGGACCAACCAAAGCTCAACATAACATCAACTTCTCCAATGTGACTACCTTGGTCATCATATCTACATAATTTTAGCTCATATGTATCTTCTCTAGCTTTACCATGTTTTTCTCTAAAGCTATCATGATGAAATGATACCACAACTGTATGAGCTTCATCCTTTAGTGGACAATGGAGTTCTTGGCTAAATGTATAGCACTATGAATATCAATATGTAATCCCCCAACTTCCTAATTATGGCCTAACTCATTAAGTAACTATTGTAACCAAATCATCTCATTATGAGCCTGTGTAGTAGTAACATACTCAACCTCTATGGTTGATATAGCCATAAACTTTTATGTCTAATAAATCCAACTAACTATTGTATCCTCGATAGTAAATACATAACTTGTTATACTCCTCCTACCATCAACATCCCAAGCCATATTTTGAGTCCACATAACCATGCAAAGTGTTGTTTGATCCATCAAAACATAATGTTGTACCCATGGTTCCTCTCAAATATTAAAGAACCCACTTCATTGCTTACCAGTGCTCATAACCTAGATTACTCATGTACCTACTTACTACTCCCACTACATGTGAAATATATAACCTAGTACAAACCATAGCATACATCAAACTACCAACTACCAATGAGTAAGGTACCTTAGACATTTTTAGATTTTTTATTCTATCTTAGGACACTGATCTTTTGATAATCTAAAATGTCTTGCCAAAGGAGTCCCAATTAAATTAGCATCTTGCATACTAAACCTCTCCAAAAATTTCTTCACATAATCTTCTTTGGATAAAATCAGCCACCTTTCCTTCCTATCCTAAGTTATCCTCATACCAAAGATTTTCTTTGATATACCCAAATACTTCATTGAAAAGGAATCACCAAGCGTATTTTTGAGTACTTGAATCTATTGCATGTTCTTTCTTGCAACCAAAATCTCATCTACATATAAGCATAGGATAATATAATTACCATCTTTAAATCTCTTGACATACATGTAATGATTAAAATGACACCTGGAGTAACCTTATTTGAACATAAAAATACCAGACTTCTTATACCACTACCATGGAGATTATTTCAGTCTATTCAAGATATTTTTTAGTTTGTACACCAATTTCTCCTTTCATTTGATATCATAACCCTATGGTTGATCCATATTTAATTCCTCCTCAAAATCACCATGAAGGAATGCAATCTTCACATCTAACTACTCTAAGTGCAAATTATCTACTACAACTATACCAAGCACATTTCTAATATAAGTCATCTTAATAATAAGATAAAAAATCTCATCAAAATCAATACCTTTCTTCTGTATAAAACCCTTGACCACCAACTGGATCTTGTACCTTTTCCTTCCTCCATCCTCTTCTTTGATTTTGTATACCCACTTATTTTATAATACTCTCTTGTCATTGGGTAGCTTCAACAAATCCCATGTCTGGTTCTCCATGAGAGAACTATGTTATTCTTCCATGGCTTACTTCCACTTCTCCCTAGCATTCACTTGTGTTTCTCGCTCAAAACATTCTAGTTCTACACTCTCAGTAAGTAATAAATAACTCAAATATGGGACAAAATGTTCAAGATATTTTATTATCCTAGAAGACTTGTTACTATATGAGTTTGGGGTTCTTGCATAGGAGGTTCCTGAACTATCACCTTGAACACCTTACCATTCATAATATAGTCCAACACTATGTAATATTTTTGTTCCTATTCCTACAATTGATCCTTATAAATGACTTTTTCTATAAAAACAACATCCTTAGACTAGAATAATTTCTTGTCTCTAAGACTCCAAACCTAGAAACCAAAGTCATCCTCACCATAACCAATAAAGGTGCCTCCCTTAGAATTAAATTATAACTTGGTCCTATCTTTATTGAAAACATAAATAAATGCCTCACATGAAAATAACCTAGGAAAAAAATAATTAACTTTCTTACCATACCATGCTTCTATAGATATGCCTCCATATAAAGGAACTGAAGGTCCTCTATTAATCTGATATACTACTATGCTAACTGCTTTTACCCAAAAAATTAGGGGCAAACCTACATGCAACTTCATGATCTTAGCATGATCCATGATTATCCTATTTTTCCTCTCTGACACTCCATTCTCTTATGGTGTCCTTGGAATTTTCCTTTGCCTATGAATTCCATTCTATGAAAAATAATCATCAAATGCTTTGCTACAATACTCACCTCTATTATCCAACCTAAGACATTTCAACATGAGACCTATTTCATTCTCAACCAAACATTTTGATCTTTTGAATGTTTCAAATACATTATATTTCTTCTTCATGCAATAAACCTAAACTTTCCTAGTTGTATCACCAATAAATATAACATAATAATTTAAACCACCAATAGAAGATACTTGAGCTGGCCCCCATACATCCAAGTGAACCAACTCCAATTTATTCTTATTCATAGGTCTAACCCTCAGGAACTTAACACACTTCTTATTCCCATATAGACAATCATCATAAAATTCTAAATCATCTTGTTTCAATCCATGTTACTTGTCTTTTAATATATCCATGCCCTTTTGGCTCATATGGCCAAGCATGTAATGCCACAAATTTGCATCTCCATCTTTAGCAATTAAATTATAGTGATCAACACTACCAGTCAAATACAAAGTGCCAATTTTCTTACCTCTTTCAGCCACAAGATCACCTTTGGTAACTTTTTAAGAGTATATTGTAAACAACACCAAAAAACCCTCATTGTCTAACTACCCTAGTGATATTAAATATGTAATATCCCCTTCAAACAGGAAATATAGCAACACAAAAAATCTGAACCAAGATATAATCGTTGTTGAATAAATTCAGAAAGATCACAATAATATAGTCTCTTAATAACAAATTACAGATTGTATCACTTGACCTTCTAAATTATTACAATTGCAGTCCTCTAATATGCATATAAATATGAAATACAGTCTTGAAAACCCTGGCTTTGCAAATCTGGAAGTGCAAATTGAATTCTGGAAAGTCTCGGCCCTTTTGTGTCGACACACAGTCTCCGTCGTCGGTCAATATCTCACCGACGTCGGTCTCTGTCGGTCAGATTTCTGCCGTTGTCTGTCTTCAGTCGACCGATGTCGGCCACTGAAAACCCTCTGTCTGCCGAGGTCGGTTCCTACACTGATCTATACGAACCTGTACGGATTTCTGTATGGCTGCAAATTAAGCACAACTTCCCTATTTTCAACCCCTGATCTAAAATATATGTCTCTAGCACAGTAGATCTCTAGCTGTATAATTTATTGAATCAAAACATAAAGCAATAAATACCTGGAATATCTGTGATAACTTCTGTGTGAATTTATCTCTCAAACCTGAAATTCTGTGATAACCTCTGGATGAAGCTATCTCTCACTTTGGCAATATATCAGCTGGTATTCCATAGCCTCTTAATTGCACACACTGAAGAGGGAACGTTCTCCAATGCAAATGGAATCCTGGAACCCTAGGCTCAGTCTTCACAGAAGAAATTCTTCAAAATCAATAATCAATAATCAATAGCATACATAATGAATAATGGCCTCTATGAGAAACCCTTATACCCTCAAAAAGATATGCTTACCCTAATTAGGGTTTCTTAAATTAGAATTAGGGTTTCTAATTAAAAATAGGCTAAATAATTAATATTTGATTAAATCAATCAAATATTAATATCTCCCTCAATACATGTCAGATCAACGAACCGATCGAAGCTAGTGAATCAGGGAGTGATTTCGCACATAACCATACCATAATAAAGGCACTCCGCTGCATATCAAATATCCCTAAAAAGTAGGAGCCCTGGCCAAATATGTCTGAGATATCCTGAATGAAAATCAAATGTAGAAATCCTGTGAATCAAAGTCAAGCCAAGCTCCATTATGACCCTCTATCCATCCTATTAGCCTACGAAGGTCTCATAATAGGCTAACCATGAACTCAGAACATGTCAATTAAAAAGGGGACATGACAAAATACTACCTTAATTGTGGAACATGTCTGACATCCTTTAGTATCCATGTGTTCCCATTCTACATAGTCAATTAAACACAAAATTTCCCTAATAACTACATGGTTCATCATCACCAAGATAAACATTTCCAAAATCTTCTTGAACATAATTAGTAAAATGATGCCTATGTGGGGTAGCATGAAAAGAAGCCCCTAAATCTATTACCCAAGATTCAAAAACATTATCTAAGGAGAGAATTAAAACATCCTAACTAATAATACATGTTTTCATATTTACCTCCTTGGTATCCTCACTTTTGGTCTTCTTGTCTTAAAGTTCCCAAGATTCCTTCTCTATGTGTCCACTTTTCCCATAGTGCTAACACATTATATTAGCTCTAGATTTAGATCTTATCCAACCCTTTGACTTTCCATGGTTTCCTTTGCTTCTATCCTTTTATCTCCCTTTAGTCTCCACCATCAAAGCATTCCATAAAGATGATTCCTAGGTACTCTTCCTTCACATTTCCTTGTTAAGAATCACACCTATAACATCCTCAAACTTTAAACTTCCATTAGTAGGGATGGAATTACTCAAAACCATAACCAAGCTATCCCAACTATCAGGTAAGGAGAGAAAAATCAATAAAGCCTTAAATTCATCTTAAAATTTAATACCAATAGAAGTTATCATACTCACAACTATATTAAAATTATTCAAATGATTAGCTACATAACCATTTTTAGACATTTTCATATTAAATTACCTTTTCATTAAAAATATTTTATTAGAGGTAGAGGGTTTTCATATAACTCTCCTAATTTCTTCATCAGACCAAATGTGGTCTTCTCTTCTAAAATATTGAAGGCAAAAAAAGATGCAAGGCACAATCGTATGGATCCCAGTGATTTCCTATCAAGTAAATTCTAATCTTCCTGATCCACATCTAAAGGTTCACCTATTTTATCCATCAAAGGGAGATGAAGATACCATTGAAATAATTAATCCTCTATTTACATCCTCCACAATCCAAAAATTTTCCCATTGAATTTTTCAACTCTAGATCTACCATTATTTACCATAGCTCCCACTCAAGATAATATCTTTCCTTATGATTCACCACTTTAGAAAACTCACTAAATATATATATGATACCATTTGTTAGGAATAATTTATTAATTATGAAATAAAATCTAACACAAAATTCATTCTTCAAAATCAAAACAATAGAGACACGTGGAATAAAATTCAAATATAAGCAGATACAAACATAATATTGATATAATGTGGTTCAACCAATATGGGTTACATCCACCAAGATACTCTATAAAATATTATAAATAATAATACAAAACAATCTCAACAAAAAATCTCTTATAGAGATAACTTTCTCCAACCCAAATTCACACCAAAATTCACAAGATGCTAAGCTAAACCTCAAACCCAATCACACCAACCAAAGAGAGAATACAAAGCTCAAAATAAGATGAAAAATGAAATGAAAAAGGTTTTACTACTCACCCCTATTTATAATTTTCAAAATCCCTTCAAAAATGTGCCATAACCATAGAGATAACCATATCCCCAGAAAATAAGAAAATTAATAAGGGAGGTTACAACCACATAGTCCCCTGATTCTCTCAACACCTTTGATCACACTGATTTCTCCACAAAATGTGCCAAAAATGGGGGAAGTGGTTAACACACTAAATAATGTGTCCCACCATTTGTGAAAGTAAATATTTCATGTTAAAATTTTGTTGGTAATTATATTTTAACCCTAGGAGTGAAACATGATCCACATTTAACATGCAATGGTTTCATCTTCATTCATCTTTAGACTTTCAAACTATCTTTGTTAGGTCTAAGACTTGTCCATATTCACCTTGGAATCTCCTTAATAAATAGTCTTAAATTTATCCAATATCTCTTTGGTTGACATATAGTTCATTACCTTCACAAAATCTACCTCTGATAGGCCACATATAATGCCATTCATTGCCTTCAAATTTCTCTCACTTTCCTTCTTGCCTGCTACATAAGTTGGTGGTGTAGGATGTGGAGTGTATCCATCCATAACTAATTTACATAAGTCATGACCCACTTACATTAGATATCTCCTCATTATAATTATATAAAATTCATAATTATTACCATTGAATAATAGAGCCTTAGTATTAGAGAAACCTCCCTAAACTTGACTACTAGCCATCCTTGTTTTTAGGATAGTAGGTCTAATTCAAAGGACTAGATCTCATACCAATTATTGGAAACATAATGAATAAGAGGGGGTGAATCAGTCTCTTAAAAAATTTCTTTTAATTATTCTTTAGCATACATGAACCATCAAATCAACGTATAGATTAAGCAATGTATAATTAATCAACCATACAAGCATGAAACAAGATTACACAAGATAACATATAATATGTGGGAAAAACTGAATGAGAATAAAATAAAATAATACTTGAAGATGGAATACATTCCTATAAGACAAAATTTATAATTTATTGAAGCACCAACTCAACATGGATCACCAACCCCAACTAACTGAGAACCAGCCCAACTAGGCTTTAACAAGCACCAACTTACAAGGAGGCAGTAACCCCCTAGATGACTCACCACCAAATCATGAACATAAAACCATTTATCACCTTAATAACACCTTATTGATCATATAATATATGATGATCACCTTCTTTATCTTTTTATACTCTTAAACCCTCTTAACCTAACTTCTAGGAGTCTTCACTCAAATAAGTCTCTTTAAGATAGATTAGGTCATTTGACCCTGATATTAGACTATAATACCAATATTATATATTAATTACATATAATATATAATAATATTATTTTCTACAATACCTCCTTATTCTCAACAATATGTTATACCATTCACATACACTCTTCTTTTACAAATAAGCCTAAAATTTCCTTCTATATATACCATTCTTTATTCATATGCCACTTAGTCAAATAATCACCATTAACCTATAAAGTATTACATGTAATAGGTCTTATTATATATAATTAACATGATTCAAATGAATATTTATTCCCTCTTAGTCAATCATAACTCTATTAGACCTCATTTCTCTTTTAGGTCTCATGGAGACCTAATTCCACTAGGTCTACTTTAGGACCTTTACACTTTGCATTATTTGAAACAAATTTAGACTACACACATGTAAATATCACTTAATATAAAAATAAAATATACCCATATTAATATCATATTATTTCCATTTCACTTTTTAAAACCAACCACCACTTGGAGCACACCATTAGTATTATTTACATTAGGCCTTCACACACACAAAAAAGTCTATCTCAAACAATAAAAAATAACACATTATTTAAACAAAAAAAAATTATAATACATAACATATACATAACCTAAAATATCTCAAAACCTTCACCAAATTTATTATACTTCATTACATAGGTAAACAGTCCTCAATAACACTATTGTAACTTGTTCATTTAGAACTGCCAACTAGCCTCAAAAGTCAGTCAAGATGAACTTGACATTCAACACCTAAAAAGGAATTTTTAGTCACTAAAATAAAATTAAAATAATATTTTTTCATACTTATAACAAAATCACATATAAAAACATAGTCTCTAATATTAAACATTTGTCTTGAAGACCAATCTTCTGACCTTATCTCACATAGTCTTGCATGAACCATACAAGCCATTTTGAATTCAAATTATCAACCTATTTCACCAACTCAAAAGTTTTAAGAAATAAATAAAATTACTTTAAATTATAAAATATATATCATATGCATTATATACTTCAAATCATGGCACAATGCCTCAAATTAATCATTGTAACTTGCTTACTCAAAACTATCATTTTACCTTAAAGCATAGTCATGGTGATGTTGACCTTTAAAATTTGTATGAAAAATTTAAAATTAATAAAATTAATTTAAATAATCATTTGAAACCTCCATACCATATTAAAATGTTAACATCATATGGTATAGTGGAATCTATTAGTCTTATAGACTAATTTGTTGACCTCACTACACACAAACCTCATTCAATCAAACAAGCCATTTTGGCTTCATAATTTTTACCATTATACCTAAATTAAAATATTTATGCAAAGAATTGATAGTTAAAACCAGTAAAAAAAAAACATCTCCATGCACTTGGTTTCATCACTATACCATGATAACACATTTTTAATCATCTTCTCACTATTGCTTGGGTTTCTCACTATTTGCACCATTAGGCCTGTTAGCGACTAGCTAACTTGGATGACTAGTTTAGAGTACTTGATGGATATGAATTGTACATAAAAATTCATGTACATGAAACATGAGTCTCTAGATTAAAAATTTAACAATTTTAAAACTTTGTCTAATATAACTTTTTATAGCTATAATAACTTTTTCAAAAACAAGCCTCTATTTTCGCATTTTCTCTCTCTTTTATCTAACCACCACACATATAGGAACTTGAAAGAGTTAAATACATGATTAAAACACTTAAATAATCATTAATAGCCATCATGAGCACTTTTTAAACATATTTTTAACATTGGGTCACTATTAGTGGTCTATTAGTGTTTAAACACATTTCCATTGTTAACGATTGTTCATAAAGCATATCCCCCTAATCCAAAAATAATTACCTATTATTTTTATCCATGAAACTTACCCATATACCATTAATATATTGCATTCCAATGTAGAGGTTTGATGAGCTAACAAACATAAGAAAATCTTTATCAAGATGAGAACCCTTCATTATGTGCACTCGAGAGACCTCAAAGCACTTTTTCTTGCTATAACCATCAAAATTTGATCTAAAAATTCATGAATAAACCTAGGAAAACCTATATCACATTTATAAAATCTTTATATGCATAGGTGTCTTTTAAATTAATCCTCATACCTTATTACACTTACACACTCTGTTTAGAACATAGTCTTCATACATTACTAAAACTTAAACTATCCTTCATGCCTATTTTCATGATATAAACACCTCAATGTCATGATAAAAATATAAATATCATGCAAAAAAACATTCAAATTCCTTGATAATATATCATGATATCTCATTAGGCCAGGCAAGGTCTAGGACTAGTCTAGTTACAAACATGGACATAAGGTCTTATCCTTGCAGGCTCACATTGAAACTCTCCTTTATGCCTCTACCACTTTCTCACATGTATTACATTGTCATAAAATAATTTAATACCTTTTCACATACCTCTACACATCAATAATCATGCTAACCATGTAAATGCTCATAATATGACTATGCTTCTCAAGACACCATATACTCAAGAACTAGTAATAAAACATGAATACCTCAATGATATAAAATGAAAACACTCTTAAAAAAAAACTATAAAACTAATTTAATAATCTATTTTTGATCAACATTCTCTCATGACCTCCTGTAGACCTCGAGCCTCAAAACTATGCTTCAATGCTCACTTTGATCATCATATCTCTTTGTGGCATCATTGAAAACTTCAAGCTAATTAAAACCTTGAAATAAACTAACATAAGAGGCATTAGATTCCTTAAAATTATCTCTTTCCTTCAAATTCTTTCTTGTCACATGGCTTCTTTGTCACATCAATCATATAATCTCATACCTCAAAAATGACTCACCATGCATCTTCACCAAATACACCTTGACATAAATGACATCAATGATAAAAAAATTCAGTAGGTTACTCTTTTTTTGTATTATTACCATTAAGAAGAAACTAAATATGGTTTGGCACGTATGTGTTCTAAAAATGAATTTAAAGTTTAGGAAGGATAATAACTTACTATATATATATATATGTATATATATATATATGTATATATATATATATATATATATATGTATATATGTATATATATATATATGTATATATATATACATATATATGTATATATATATATATACATATATATATACAGATATATATAGAGATATATAGATATATATATATTCCTTTAGTTTGTATTAGAATGGGTTGGTGTGATGGTAATAGAATAGGTCCAATTTATGCATAGTTTATATTATATTATTGAGTATTTTGATCAAAACAAGAAGGATTGTAACATATATGTTTTCTCAAATTATATGTACCTATATGTATGAACAATGTTTTCATTTTATGAAGCAATTTTAAATAGACTTAATCAAATATTGAATTTGATTTCCTTATGTGTTATAATGTGAGTTTTGTGATTCTATGTAAATGCATGTTATGTTTAATTCACTAATTATAAGGCTTGTTAGTATTTGAAAAGATATATTTATTATGTAAGTGTATTCATAAAATTTAAATAGTTGTGATTTCATTCTAGATGTGTAAAACATTAATTTGTCTACAAGTTTTGATAATTTGTCCCTCAAATTGTAGAGTTATCCCTATACTTAGCATGTTCTACTAAAACCTAGGGACCACTACTAATAATGGCTTAGTGAGCATGGAACTCATTAGAAAAGGTAATTTTTAAATGTCTACCTAGTCAAAGAGTGGTATAAATTTGGTAAAAGTAAAATATTCATAATTTCATAAAATAATAAGAAGAAAAAATGATAGGGTCTATTATGAAAGAAATCATACAAGAACATATCTATGGTGAGATCCATGAGATATTTTTTTATGAATTACCTGGGCTATTATCGACTTGGTTGGTTATATTTTAATTCCATTATTTTTTGTTTAGAGATACCAAATCTATTACATTGAATGAATAGAAGATGGTGTGGCTAAAGAACCTAGATACTAGTTGGATGTGTGTAATTGATCATTGGGTAATTTATACTATTGATAGATACTCTATAGAGTTTGAATTATTTGGGTATATAGATTTCAACATGGAAAATATATGTTTATTAAAGGGATTAAATGTAACACTTTACAGTGACTTCATTTATTGATCAAGATGTTGGTTATATAAAAGGCTATGGTTCTTATTAATTTTAGTATGGAGTAGTCATTTTGGGTACCATGGTGATATGTGTGGCTAAAGAGTTAATGGTGAATATATGAAAAGGTAAAACTCAAACATAAATTTAGAATGGAGAATCAGTAGGAGAATGATTATAGGAACACTCTAAAATTATAAAAAGAGTTATGAAAATAGAAAATATGGAATAAATAAAATGACATTTGAGAAGGTTAAAGTAGGATAAGGAGTAGTAGTATCATACAAGATGAATGAGGTCATAGGAGGAGGTGAAGAGAGAGGAAATAATATAAGGAGTAAGGTGGTCAGGTAGAGTGAATAGAGAGATAAAATGATGAAGAATTAGTGAGAGAATAGGAGAGAGAAAGTAGTGTAGAATTAGATCAGGTAGTTAGAATCTCAAGGGATTATAGAAGAATATTTTCTAAAAGAGAAGAAAGATTATTGTATAGTCACATACATAGAACAAGTTCAAGTTTCAAAAAAATCATTTTTTGAAGTACCGATCATTCACCATAGGATCACATATCCCTTGAGCCTAATTTTTATAGAATTTTATAAGATACTATACCACCTAAAAAGACAAATATTTACAAGGTCCCATTATAGAATAAATTTATAGGAGAACTAGTAAAATATAGGATGACACAAATCATGAAGTTGTTTGTATATTTTCTAAATAATATGTGGAAAACATAAAATCATTATTATTCATAGAAATGGATCCCATAATTTTTGTGAAAGATAAAGAGTTTATCAACTAAATTGAAATATTAGATAAATAAGAGGAGGATAAGTAAGACACATTTGAATTTACTTCATAATAAGAAAACTAATAGAAACATAGTAGGGGATGCCACCGTAGAAATTACCACCAAAATTGTGAAAACTATAGATGTTAGTTACTCAACAACTGCTTGTGATAGATATGAGAAACACTAATTTGGATACTCAATTGGGGGATTTGATTAATCTATATTAGTATGATAGGCCTATATAATTAAAACAATACCTACTTTCTTGTGCCATTAAGTGGAAGGCTAAAGGAATTAACAATGAAGGGGTAATGAACTATGATTTGACTAGAAATTTAAGTGGTCATGTGCTAGAATTCATATTCCATAAGGATACCAATGTAACAATGTTATAAGGGGTGAAAAACCATGTTAATCATAGAGTTTTAATAAATTTTCTAGCCAAACTATTCAAGATTTGAAAGAAATTCAGTGAGGACTATAAGAGCTTGTTAATGACTAAAATAATTGATTTTATGATGTTATGAGTAAAATATAATTTGTATTATAAGATAAAGACAAATAAACATGGTTTTTAGAAGTATTTATGGTTAAAATATGGTTTTCCATTATGCAAACCAAATTTTTCACTAAGGTAGATACATGAACAACTATGATAAGGGTAAAATAGATCAAAGACTATGATGATGCTATAACATCAACTTCCCTAATAGATAATTCTTTGAAAACACTCTTGAGAAATATGGAATATTATAAAGGAGGAGATAAACATAAATTAGGCATGTGGTATATTAGTGTAGCCAAGAAGGACATCATAGGAATGAGTGTCCTAGAATCAAAACATAAGTATGTGAAGTTTGTAGAGTACTAGGACATGTAACTTCATGTTGTCATATCCCCTAATAGTATTTCTAATAACCATAGTATTTGTATATTAAATTTTTAAAATATTAGAATCATAATGAATAAATTTGTACATCTTTATAATATCTCAAATAAGATATTAAAATGAATGTTTTTATAGTCACTATGCAGAAGACAACTACTATGACCCCATGAATTCCTAGACTAAAAATTAGGATGCTAGGTGTAGCACAACTAAGTCCACCTTAGATATCAAAGGCACCATAGTATCAAACATAAGCTAAAGTGAACTATATAGCACCTTCTCAGACATAGATACCTCTAGTCACATAATATCAATCTTATGCCTCTTATAATCTTGTAATTCCCTAGGCATAATAGGTAAGTTGGGCCCCATCAATTCCATAGTACAAATATAATGGGTATGATGGCCTCTAGCAAAAATAAGGGTGGAATTTCCCATAGGCTTATGTAAACATTGGGTCTCAATAATCAAGTGGCTAGGGACTTCAAAATAGTTAGGGAGGATTTACATGAGGTATATGAGGATATCGATGAGGTGCACAAGGAGGAAGGGTAGATAATCCTTAGAGAGGTCCAATACAATGTTATTTATGTGGAGAATTAAAAAATATAATTAGAAATTATCCTAAAAATCAACAAAGGCAATATTTTTATGATTTTTATAGGTTTTCATAATAACATGACATATAGGATTATTTGGTCTTGGAAAAACAATGCACTGAGAAGTTCATACAAAATGTGAATATGGCTAACACTCAAGCTATATAAAATGTCATATTGTATGTTGTTACATGTCAATAACATGTTTTTAAGGATTAACACCATTAGAGATTCCAAATGTTAATGTGATAATTAAATAGACCATATAAGTAGCCTAAACCTATTACTGAGAAAGGATTAATATGCGAAGATGAACAAATTTTAAAAATAATATAGTAACAAGAGACTATATAAGATGGTGTTATGGCTACTGATGCACAAATATATGGATATATAGTTTAAATTATTATATAATATGGGGTTGTCACTACTTTGATGGATCTTATGAAATTACTTTGTATCCTATAGAATGAATACATTTCTTAAAAAATCACTAATTTACTACATAATCTTTTATAATGTGTATAGAAATTGAAACAATTGCCTAATCAAATCATCTATTATGTTAAGACTATAAACCTTAGGATGTTGATTCTAGAATGGATATTGAGGCCACTAAGTATGAGATACCCAATATAGTATTTGATTTTGGAAACACCATCAATATGATTCCTAAATCCATGTGGGTTGTTATTGGGTGACCTGCACTAAATTATATTCCTATCAAACTAAGCCTTATGGATTATGGATGAGTTGAACATATCAGTCACGTGAAATATGTTGAAATCAAGGTCCTAGAGATAATCCTACATGGTGACTTTGAATTCATTGATATGAATATGGATGTGACTCACTATCTAGTGTTAATCAATAAAAAATGAGCATATGATGGTTATATGACCATAAACATAGTCATGAAGCATTTGAAAGATCATTAGGGAGAGAATATTGTCTTAATTATGCTAAAAATAGATGGTCATAAATCATATTACATTCTTAAGGATCTAGATTCACCATATAATAGTGTGGATAGTCATTGGATGAAAGTGGACATAAAGGATATTCAATGAGCTTTACAAACCAAAGATTATGGTTTTATTTATAATGGCATTAATTTATAAAAGTTATCCATAAGCCTAAAATATATATATCATAGACCTATTCTACATCATATATAAATTCCATATAATGAAGTAGAGGAGGTGTGATCTATGTACACAAGATCCCCAACTTAATCAAATATAGACATTTTATATCAATCAGGTCATATATATAGAGATTACATAGAACCCACATAATAATACATTATGTCATGGGATATATCTTCATCTATCACTAGAGACTCAGATATAACATTCTCAACTTGTCTAAGGGATATCATGAGGTACATCCTTTGTGGATGGTTTTTGTAATGGAGTGAGGTCTACATCAGTACTTATCCATTGAGGATGTTGGTTAGTTTATCCTACAATTTTAATATCATGTAAGATATATTGATCAAAGAGTTTTTTCTCTAAAGTATGAACTTAAGGGAATTATTTCAAACCAGTGTTCCATCCATAGGAATGAGTAATTGTGATATAGTGAATCATGCGAAATTATTATAGTAGGTTCTAGTTACCAAACAAATCATAAAATAATATCCAATACTACATGAGTGAGATTATCCCAAAATTCACCTTTATTGATGTATATAAGTATGGATTTTAGAGGTTGTTTCCCAAAAATATTAAGTACATGTCTTTATATATATACCTTGGGTGTTATCGTAATGGCTTGGTACATACATTAGGAGCATACAGGGAAACAATAGACATAGGTTTAAAGTGATTTTATTTATAAATTCGTCTTTGAGGATGAGAACTCTTTGATAAACAAAGCATTTTAAAAATTGAAAAAAATTATATGCTATGGATAGATTGAGGATTTAGGTAGTGGAGATAGATCATATTCATAATAAAGTATAGCCTATGATCTAAAGAATACCTTACATATAAAGTAGAAAAGGGGAAGGACCTAGTCCTTATTAATTCAAGTCATAGGATGAAACAATAGGATAAGTCAACATATAATGAGGATGATGATGATGATATGTTATTAACCAATTTATTTGAGCCATAACATAAAGAAGAACCACTCCCAACACCTATCATAGATGAATTTGAAGAGGAAAAACTATGACAATTTAAATATAATGGAACAAGAAGCTTAGCAGATATTGTGTGATTCAATTCCCATAAGAGAACACAATATATATCATGAACCATTGAAGGAATTTGTGGAAAACATAGGAATAAAGGTTGTTCCTAATTTGACACATATTTAAGATTAATTGTCCTAAGTAGATATCTCAAAAGTTATGTATCTCTTAATAGGCTACCAAGATGTGTTCCATACCTAATTATTAGAGTTTAAGGGGGTGGATCTTCCTTATTGGAAATTCACATCAAATTAAAGGAATGTGTTATGCATATTAATAAAATACCCTATTGTTTAACTCCTAATATGAATCTAAAAGTGAAGGTAGAGATAGACTACATGTAAGAAGGGGGTATTATATTTACTATGGAAAAAGTTGATTGGGTTAGCCCCATGGTCATCAAACCAAATCATACTAAAAAAATCCAAATCTATGGTGACTATCAGATATTGAATGAGGCATGTGTGAACAATCTATTACCTATCCCATTCACTCATGAAGTTTCAAAAGTACTCATAGGTATAGAAGTATATTTATTTATAGATGTGTTTATAAAATATCATCAAATCTTGATCATAGAAGATAGAGCTAAGAATAATTTTGCAATAGACTGGGGTCCTTTGGCATACAAGGTAATTCCATTTGGTTTGAATAATGCACATGTAGTTTTCTCAAGAGTAGTAGTTAGTGCTTTTAAGAATTTTATCCATTGTTTTTTGGAGGTCTATCTAGATGATTAAGAAGTATTTTCATTGTTTTGAAATAATTTTATAAACTAAAATTAATGTTGGAGACATGTAGATTGTTGGGTATAGCAATAAATTTTTAAAAATGACTATTTTTACACCATATGGATTTTTGTTAGGGCATGTTGTTTGTAGTAAGGGTATACTAATAAATCGAGCTAATATCATAGTGATTGTGTGAATGCCACCTCATAAAATTTAGATAGATGTGAGATATTTTCTTAGTCATATAAGATATTACAATAAGTTCATTAAGGGATATGTAGTGATATCTTCCCCTTTGGAGTAGTTTTTGAAGAAAACAACACAATTCCTATGGACATATGAATGCCAAGTAATATTCATGTGCATAAAATAGTGATTAATGACTATACCAATTTTAATTTTTTTATATTTTATTAAAAAAATTCATGTACATGTGGATTACTATAGAATCATAGTAGGATCCATCTTTGCTCCACCAACAGAAGGTGGTTTGGAACATCCAATCCATTTCACTAGCATAAAATTATCTACTATTGAAAAGAATTATAATGAAACTATGTGAGAGGCCTTGGAAATAGTTTACACATTATAAAATTTTCACCATTATCTAGTGGGCACACCTTTTGAATTGTTTAATGATCACAAAAAATTGTAATACCTAGTCAATAAACCTATAGTGGGAGGATGCATATCATGGTGGCTAATGCTCTTCAAATAATTCTAGTTTAGGATCAATGTCAAACCAAGATGAGTGAATGTGGGACCAAAAATTTAGAGATAACTTTGAAATTTTGAAGAACCAAAAGAAGTTCATGATGAGTCTCCTAATCCACACTTATTATAAGTATTTGTGATTCTAGAGTAATTGGAGGAAATCATATATTTTTGAGAACATGGGACATTTCTTGAATATTGCATAAAAAATGGATAATAAACAACTAATCAATAAGGTCCTTCCATATAGTATTATTTATATATTTATTTACCATTTAGGAAAGGACAAGGTGATATATATATATATATATATATATATATATATATATATATATATATATATATATATATATATATATATATATATATATATATATATATCATTAGAACATGAGTGGTCTCAAATACTGGAAGAGGCACCCTAGTAGATAGTTGGAGGTCACTTTGTAGGAAATACTAATATAATAAAAGTCTTATAGAGTGGGTTATGGTGGCCTTACTTATTTTAGGATGCTCATAGAGTCATATAGTGGTGTAATGTGTGCTAATAGATGAGTAAACCAAACCAAAGAGATCAAATGAATTTTCAATTAATATTAGTACAATAAAGTTTTGAGCAATGTGGAATTGATTTCATGGGGCCTATAAATCCAACCAATAAATGGAGTAAAGTAAGGTATATAATTATTTCAACATACTATATTAGATGGGTAAAAGTTGTTGTAATGACCAATCATAGTGGCAAAGATACAAAAAATCCTTATATGATAACATCATTACCTAATTTGGTTGCCCAATTAGACTGGTAAGTGATCATAGTATGTATTTATTAAATAAAATAATCAATAATCTCATATATGAATTCATCATAGTGCACCATAAAAGTATCACTTATCATCCTGAAGATAATGGCCAAGCTATGGCTATGAACAAGGTACTAGGAAAGATGCCCACTAAAATGTATGATGTTCAAAAAGATGATTAGGAGGATTAAATTCCTGTAGTGATATGAGTATATTGCACACACTATAAACATGTGATGGGGTTTACCTCATTCTAGGTAGTTATGCCCATGAAATATGGTGTACCTAGTCTACAAATCACAATTATTATGCATATGAGAGACCAAGATTATTTGATAAGTTATCTCCTAAATCTAAATCACATGGACAAAGATAGAAATAGAGCATTGTGGATATAATTGGTAAACAAGTACATTTATAAGTATTTGCATGACAAGAATCTATGGATGGAGGAATTTCATGTGGATCATCTAGTCTTGCTCTATGATAGTTTTTAGATTTCCCAAGTAAGCTCTATATTAGATGGAAATGTATGTATATCTTTCATGAGTTAACACAACTAGGAACCATGTTTTTAAGAGATTTATAGGGCACCATCCCACTTAGGAGGGTGAATGGTAGTAGTCTCAACCCTCACTAATAGTAAGTTGTGGATATAAGTAATCAAGTGTTAAATATCACCTACCAAGATTAGGATTTATTTCAATTATGTTCTGTCAATTTGAATTTATTATTTGGGATTATGTGGTTATATCATAATTTTTTAGGGTAGTGGTATAAATTTTTATTCTAAACTAGCATATAATAATTCCATTAATACCATGACCAATGTTGGAAATAAAGAACTCATGGTTATGGGGATTGAGTGTGTCATCATTTATGTTTGGGAAAGACACAAGGGTAAATATCTTAGTTGGATAATTAATAATGGTTCTTTGGGGAGGATCAAGAAAATAATAGTCATGTATAGTTTGTGAATGCTCATGTAGCTAGTCACATCACTCATTCACTAGGTTATATAAGGGATGCTAGATCAGTAAAAAAAACACCAACTTTGATAAAATAGATACTCATAATTAAATGAAATTAAGACTAAAATAAGGGATGTCATGGTGAATTTAAAACATTAGGATCTAAAAGGGAATAGAAATATCTACAAATTATAAGTTGGTCTCCTTATATCATCATTTTACACTTTATAGCCCTTGACCATAATGCATTGAATTTGTGATGACTTACTCTTTTACCTTAGTACCTATGAATTATCAAATTTTGAATTCATATTTGTGAGTGATTTAACATAGTGATTTGATATTTATAGAGATTATAAGATGGGTCCTTATGATCTTACTTAGTTGGGATGAGGACTTACTATCACTGAATGTGAAGACACCAAGATTAGTACTCATCTTTCACAAACAAAATTTATAGACCCAAATATATACCCTTGTATTAATCTTACCAAATAATGAATCTTTTTTCCTGCTAAGGATCCAAGCATAGAACATCTACTTGTCACACTAGTCCATCAGCTTTGAAACATGGATTTTAAATCATTGATTTGGTTACCTAGATTTGAAAAATTGGGAGATATTATGGAGTTGTTTCTTGACTAATGTAATCAAGGGAATATTTGTTTTTCCTTCGACATTACCATCTATGTCATTGAAGATGTCATGGTACACACAACTATAATTTTGAATTAAGGAAGACCTCTAGTGCCTTACAAATCTAAAATCCTACCAGTTCTACCTACCATATATGATGCTTATGTGGGAGGCCACAAAGGAATACCACTAGAGGATATCAAGGATGAACCAATGCACATTATTGTAGAGTGAATAACAAATAGGTTTTATAAAATAGCTAAATATAATAAGGAATAAACCAAAGGCATCATTTATATCACTCATCACATGGTTAACCTTGATGAATAATTTAATTGACATGATTTCTTGGTCTCTGATCTCATAAAAAACATTGAGAAAGTTTAATCAACTAAAAAATAGGCATTCCAATGCTAGTTTTTTTATTAGGTTACTAGTCTTCACATAATGGAAATCCCTATAGGGCATCAACCATCCTAATTAATATTATTGGTTAGATTTTGCATTTCAAACTCTAATTTATAAATGAAATATCACTTAATTTTATCATTAGCTATTATTCAATGCTTAGTGGGATGAGCTCATTAAACTAGTTATCAAAAACCCACACATCCCTCTAAATGTCATAAAGTATTTGCGACAACATTTGACAGTGACCAAACTTCCACAGGGAATGATCATCCATGTTCATGAATTACCTAATGCCCCAAGTGCACCTTTCCCATTTCTCATTGACATGTTTATTACATAGTGCGAGGTGGAGCATCAGAAGTAGATAGCCATATTAGATATAATCCCTTGCAAATATTACCACTATATGTCCCAATATCCACTGCCACTAAAGTACCACTAGCCATACCATAAGAATAGGAGAAATATAAGACTCCCATATATTTTATGTTATTATATCCACATTTTTGAAAGATGTAGATGTAAAATACTTAGTTGGGTGACCATAAAGTTCAACGAATCATTAACTAATATCACTAGTTTGATATCCAGATAGATAAATAGGCATTTTACCACACAATGACAACTAATATGGCTAGAGACTTGTATGAGAAGGAATAAGAGAAACAATTTTTATGGAAAGTATTCCACACCATTAAAATATTAAATTAGGTTCCATAACATGTGGGTTGAAATACCCTATTTTCCCTCTTCTATCATTGTCAACATAGTTGGTGAAGATGAGAAATTGTAGAAATTCCAAGAAGTGATATCCACTAAAATATCTTATGGTGATTCATTCCTAAATTTACCTATAATCCCTTAAAGATACCTCACATGAAATAAATGGATGTTATGATGTTTTCATATGGAAGCTAACATAAATTAAGAACCTATAATTATTTCCATATCTACACATGAAGAAAGATTACATGCACTAGTTTTATAGGTTATTCCACCATTACATGCCACACTAAAACCAAGGTATGTATAATCATTATTAAATATAGGTAGAAGAAAAAGCATGTGAAAAATAACAATTTATAGGTGTATATATTTTATTCCTCTACTTCATCATCTAATGATCACATTACTAATATTGAAGAGGTGTATTTGGATGAGCAGATATTGGAGGAGTAACAAGTAAAACTTGAATAAATAACATGAGTGGTTTATAGATGAGTTACATTAGAGTATAAATGTTGTGTTAATGTTAAGTCTAAGATAAAATCCAAAGAAACCCAATAATCCTAACATTTACAATAATTTCAACCTTAATAATAAGTTATCAAGTTTCATATAGATCAAATAGTATAAGTAGTCACTTCCCACCAATGATAACATGTATAATTGGTAGCTCTATATGTGCACCATAAAAAAGAGGAGGCTAAGTACACTAAAGATATTCTAACAAATATTATAGTCATAAAAAAGGAAGCATATGAGTAGAGGCCACAAAAAGCATCATGTCCCACTATCACCCACATAGAGAAACAAGATGATGAGGAAGTAGTGCAAGTTAAACCTACAAATGAATCCCAACCTATAGTAGATGCACACATGGTCAAGATTGCATAGTGATCGACATAGCCTACACTGAGCCCCATAGATAAGGAAATTATTGCACTAAATCAATCCATCACCATAGCTTCACAAGATGTGAATGTTATGGAGAATTCACAAGACCAAGGGGAGGCTATGAATAATCAATTAAAAGTTCTACCCTTAAGACTTTTGAGTCTTACAACTTTGGATGTTCCTACATTGTTCACTCAGAGGACCATTTCATCATTTCCCCTTACTCCACTTCAACATCTTCTAACAAGTGGATAAATGAATTATTTGGCCCTATTTACAACTACCACCAAAGCATTTCTAGATCTTTCTTAACTTCCATTGGACAATTAGGTGGTCATTGAATATACCTACACATATTTATAAAAATGAGTTGTCAATAACAACATTCTTTCACATCATTAGAAACTTCCATTCTTAGTTGTATAAATTAATAAATATTGGTAAAACATTAAAAATTTGGCCAATCTCACATTACAAAGACTGACCATCAAATCTAAAACCTGAGTCCTATGTAAAATATTTGTGACATATCATTTAGATATCATAGTTGTGTTAAGAGAAGCAATGCAGTTAGCTCATAAGATGATAGATTGATAATAGTAGCTAAATACTATTTGGCATGGTGCTCAACATAATTTTTACATGGATTATACTTCATGGGATAATTTTTAAGATTCATCTTCTAAATTTGTAGGTATAGACTTCATGTTATAAGATTATCTTTAGGATTGGGACTAGGTTATATAATAAATCCAAATGTGGTAAAACCACATGTTATGTAACATGTTTACAAGGGTGAAATCACAACACCATGATGATAAACTTATGCACATGTGGACATCACTACCAAATTGGCTAATTCTTGATCTAAGTTTCCTACTATGGGAGATAGAGACATTGAACCATTGATGTACTCTCAAACTCCTTTAAGATAATTTTTTGTTAGTACAATAGAATTTTTGCTTACTTTTTAGTATGTTCTTCATTACAATCCCCATCAACATCACAACCACATTTTAGTTATTTTGCACCACATATGCCTCCATCATCCACTTAATTCATTGTAGGTGAGATAATTTTGGAAATTTTTTGTTAATTTTAGCTATAGGTTGGCTTATTTTATATCATAGTTCTAGGTTGGTTGAAAACATGAAAGGGGGCCCTTTCTAGTTTATATTGTCTATTGAAAACATGAAAGGGTGGTAAGTTGGATTACTACTTATTTGAAAACTGGTGAGGGTAGCTAAGTAATATTAACTAAGGCAAAACTAATCCCTGGCACCTTAAGTGATCTACTATTTTTGTGAGTCCAATGTATATTAAATGCACTAATGCCTCTACAATAATTTCATAGGATGATATAATATTTTATTTCTATGAAACTATTAGCGGGTGAATGTAAGGCCCAAACTTCTTCATCAAGTTTAGTTGCCACATGGACATAATTATAATTTCTTTCTATCGCATAGTTATTTTACATTGTTTCTTGGTTACTCTTTTTTGTGTTTTTATCATTAAGAAGAAACCAAATATGGTTTGGCACATAAGTATGATAAAAATTACTTTATATTTTAGGAAGGATAACAACTTATAACATATATATTCTTTTAATTTGTAATACAATGAATTGGTTTGGTGGTAATAGAATAGGTTCAATTTCTACATAATTAATAGTATATTGTTGACTATTTTGATCAAAATAAGAAGGAATGTGTTACAGGTACAATCACTGAGAGGTAGGGGGTGTATCAGTGATGCTATATAATCCAAAATTCAACTCCAATCCTTTTAAACCCTTAACCAAATAACATTATCATTCATGAAGAACGCACATCATTTATAGTAATGAACAAGAAAGATAAACAAGATCACACACATAACACAACATCTATGTTGAAAACCCTCTTGGGAAATAAAACCCACTATAACATAAAAAATGAAATCCTTTCTTATAATAAAAATATCCAAATTTAGACCAACACCGACTAAACAAGGAACACCCATCCCTTAACTTAGTGAGACACCCATCCCATAAAGAGGAACCAACCCCATAGGCAACTAAGCACCCACTCAACTACCTTAATCTGATCTACACCTATGATATGATGTCTTCTACACCTGATGATGGACTTATCTTTTTTACACTCTTCTTCATCCTTATATCTTTCTTAAACACCCTCTAGGGCTTACTCACTCAATCTGCCTCTTCTAGGCTTATTAGGTCTAACGACCTATGTGATCAACTTCATCAACTTGATCAGATAAACATATTTGATCTTTGTCATAATTTGATAGTCCTCATTGACCTACATCTTCTATTTAAAAGTTTTTTCCTTTGCTTAATTCAACACTAGATCAACTCTACTCTCTCTTTCAACTCATTAGACACACTCAAATTTGATCATCCAAGTAATACATCCAAAAACCCTTTTGGATCACTCTAGGATTATTTTCTCATACTCAATATTCTCTATAATTCAATCCATCCACTGATCACACTCCCTTTGATCTCTTTTCTTCATATCTATATTCTTCCCTCTCAATTCTTATACATTAAAGTCTAGAAACCATTGCCTTGGTCTCCATTATTTATAGAGTCTTCATGAATATAAGATTTTTGGTTATCCATAAGACTTTCCTTAACCCTTAATACATATATCATGCTAAGATATATCTCAAATACATTATCATAGGTCATCTATAGCATTTATGGGTCACACTTAAGTAACTACACCTTTCAATTAGTCCTTAATATCACTTATAGGTATCATGTAGACCTATTAACCCATTTAGCATGTCATCAAGAAAAATAAGAAAACAAGATAATTTTAAAATACAAACATCTTCAAGTGATTACTCCTACCAAAACACTCTTCTATTTATAGAGTCTTCATGAATATAAGATTTTTGGTTATCCATAAGACTTTCCTTAACCCTTAATACATATATCATGCTAAGATATATCTCAAATACATTATCATAGTTCAGCTATAGAATTTATGGGTCACACTTACGCAACTACACCTTTCAATTAGTCCTTAATATCACTTATAGGTATCATGTAGACCTATTAACCCATTTAGCATGTCATCAAGAAAACTAAGAAAACAAGATAATTTTAAAATACATGGGTCCACTTTATGTTACCTATCAAACATCTTCAAGTGATTACTCCTACCAAAACACTCTTATGCTAAAGCACAAATTGCTTAAACAATATAATGTACACAGTAGCACCATGAATGAGCAAATAATCAACTTTGAAGCTCCATAACTTTGACTATAAAAACCTTCAGACCTTATAACTAGATTCTATCGATGCACCTTGTAGTCATTTACAAATTTACTTTTTACTACATTAATAAATTTGTCCTAGATCAAAAGATATATCCCTAATATTGAGCATTGGTTTTCCTTCACAAATTTGAATATTTAAATTCTAATGGTCACTGAGAAAATGTTAAATATCAAGAACATTAACCTTATCTTATGCTTCTTGTCAACTATGGAAAAATAATCACTATCAATATCCTCTTAGTAGCCTAAAATTTATCTTTCAATACTCATCATTGATCTTAGATCAGAGCTCCCATGATTGTGCCATTTGGTAGCTATGTGTGCCTTCTACACATTTGACTCTTTGACTTAAATTGCACCATCGATCTCTATCTGTATGAACACCCATGAACCATTGATCTTCTATCAACTCAAGAAGATAGTAACACTTGTCACCAACACATTAAATCTTAGAATCTTTAACATTTTCAATAAATATACACTATTGGATCAATATCTAGATGATGAATGCTTATCATTAGAGCTACTGACTAGTGACCTCAGACTTTAATGACATAAGCTTGACGGTCTTTAGCCCATCATAGTCTATAAGAGAAAATTTTAAGGTTTATAACTTGATCAATAAAACATTTCAAGAGTCCAAAATTTTAGGGTACCTTATTGGCACTATAAACAACATCTCTATGGCAACCTTTAACCTTAGTTGATTTTTTATTACTAGAAAAAAATGCATAAACTTGATGGCTCATTCATATCTGCATAACGTGTAGTGATAGCCTAGCTTCTCTTAAGATAGAAGATGCATGTTTATCATTCCAAATGATCAAGTGACATACCATAACTTTACCAGGGCATCTATGGATTTGTCACAAGATCTTATTTAACCCTATAGACTTACAAATGTGTCATATCTCTCCAAACCATCAATTTGATCACTTTATCATTAATGCATTAGTACCTCATGCTCTCTTTGCAATAATTACAACCTAACATCAATGACCATGCTCAACAATATCCCCCTTTATCATTGATGCCAAAACACCCTCAAAATGAATTATTACTTATTTGAATTAATCTCCTTCATTCTAATCTTTCTCCCCTTTTGACATTAATGATAAAGGGTGTTTTCCTTGTCATGCCAACAATCATTCCTCAACATTATGTGTGCATTAAAATATTATTAAGATGCTCGTGATACTTATATAATTTCAAGCATATGAAATAATTGTTCCCCCCTTGACATGCACCAATCTAAACTTAGACTTATCTAATCCTTGGACCTGATAAACTACTCACTAAGGTTATAAATCTCCCACTAACATTAAGCTCCATCGCATGTCATTTGTTCTTTGACAAACACCAATCTAAATTGATATTTTTTAATCCTTGGACCTATCTTCATAAATAAATCACATGCTCTCTTTGATTATGCATGAATATTCAATACCTTGTCAAAATACATGATTTAGTTTGATCAAGTCATCATGTCAATCTTCTTGAAATCACAACTGAAGCATATATCTTCACACTTTTATCATGACTGAAGTATCTTCACATATTCTTCCCCTTACATCATGCACATCTTCTTCAAGGCATATAAGCTAACTGAGTTATCTCCCCCTTATCTAAAAACATCTTCAAATGATATTCTTATCCTATAATGATTTATCCTTGTCTAGACTAATTAACCTCTTGAACCATTATCCAAATTGATTTAACCTTCTCAAAGTCCTTCACCTAAAATCTTATCTTCCATAATCTCTTTCTTACAATTTTCCTTCAAGTGCTATATTGATTGGTACTTTGATCATTACCTATATCACACACACTTTTTTACACATAATAAATATGTCTCATAAAAAGCATAGGTAGAGATACCCTAACCCACAATGTCCTAAAATAATGTGGAACTAGGAGTTTCTCACAACTCCTCATATTCCTTCTTTTTCTTGGACATCTTGTAATTATAGAACTGATTATTATTTTTATTCATAGGTTTAAGAGAAACAACATGTTGATCTAATACAAAATTCTCCTTTTATTCTAAGCTTGAATTTACAATACATGGAGACAACAAATATTCATGACATACCTCATCACTAGACACTGACAACTTTCACATGGAAATTGTTCAACAATATTAGGATGTTCACTTATGTCTACATGCAACTTAGGACTAGCCTCAACTAGCATATTGGTCTTCTCATTAAGCTTATTATATTCATTAACAACATGAGAATACAATGAGATATCTTGGCATTCTTTAACTTTTGCATCATTCTACACCACAACAAATAGAACATTTAGACTTATAGACTCATAATGACCCACACTTTCCAATTTTTGTTTTGATGAGTTAACTAGCCTTCTTCCTTACACTCTAGGAGTCTTATTGAACTTGTTTTGACATGATAATCTTTGATTGTAGAACCTAACAATGTGACCAATCTTCTCATAGTTATAGCAAACCACTCTTTTTGAAGAAAAATAAACTTTCCTTACTTTATTTGTATAATATTTTCCAAAGTGTCCCACATCATGATAGTTGAATCATTAAACCTTGATTACACCACTTGATAGATAATTCCATTCATTTTAAGAAAGTCTTATACACTATCTATCATTATGACCAAATTGATTACAAGTGTAACAATAACCATTGAATTTTGCATACCTCATGGCATTTGGTTATCTAATATAATTTGTCTTTATTTAACCAACATATTCATTATATGATTAATTATTGACCCTCAAGGTTTAATTCTCTTGGATTCCCTTACTCTTCACCTTGTCTTGAGTTTCAATCATCTATTCTTCTTTGTAACCAAGCCCAATTTTATCACTAGCATGATTTTGACTATTCAAAATGTTGTCTAGATTTCTTGAGCTCTTTTCAAACATTACAAATGACTTTATCTTACTAGATGTATTTTATAAATCATATTTTAATGACTCATCTCCAATCACATACCTTAAACACTCATATACTTTAGCAATCAAGCTTGTAGATAGGATTTCCAATTGACAATTGAGAGGTTTGACTATATCTTCATGATCTTTTATATCTTCATGATCTTTTTCATCTTCATTCATTATTTCTTCAAACACACTAAATTTATCTTTATAATACTTGATTTGAAACTTTATCTTCTTGTTAATATTATTCTCAATCTTCAGTTCCTCACGAGCATTCCTCAATTCAGTATCACAGTCCTCCTTGCCTTCTTCATTATCTATATCATTCCAAGTAGACTCTTTTTTATATGAGAAACTTCCTTCCTCAACCATGTAGAGGACTTCATCTTCCACATGACCATTATCTTCTTTATCAAACTCAAAATCACTATCTTCACTTTCATTAGATGAGTTACAATCTTTATTGGTGTAAAACTCTTCTTATTCTTCATGGACTTCTTCTTGTTGTCATACTTTATGAATCCTTTCTTCCTCTTATCAGACCTACATATATGCTTTTCTTTATCTTGTATTTCACTATGGTCTTCACCATCATTATTTTTACGCTTATGAGGGCACTTGTTAGCAAAGTGTCCTACTTCTTTATAATTGAAACATTTGAAGGGTAGTTTACCTTTATACTTCCCTGATCTTGTTTTTAATTTACTTGTGAACAAAGCTATCAGTTCATCATCATATATCTCATCATACTTGACTTCCTTACCTTGAGTTTTTTTATTTGAATTAATTTATATATTTAATGTTGCTTCCTCCTTTCGTATTTTATCATCATTGGCACTCATCTCATAGGTAGTAAGGATGCCATGTAATTCATCCATCTTCATCTGAGTAAGATCATGTTTTTTTCTATATAACACACTTTAGAATCAAAATTAAGGGAGAGAAACCTTAATAATTTGGAGTTGAATTTTGGATTATCTACAATCACTAATTTACCCCTATCTAAATAACTTTATCATTCATGAAGCATGCACATAATTTATAACAATGAACAATAAAGATAAACAAGATCACTCACATAACAAAACATCTACGTGGGAAACCCTCTTAGGGAATAAAACCCATTGAAACTTTTAAAATGGACTATAGTCCTATAATAACAAGAACCAAATTTAAACTAACACTAACTAATCAAGGAACACCCATCCCTTAATTTAGTGAGGCACCCATCCCATAATGAGGATCCAACCCCCCAGGAAACCAAACACCTACTTAGCTACCTTGATCTAATTTCCACCTCTGATCTAATGAATTATATACCTGATGATGGATTATCTTTCTTACACTCTTATTCACCCTTTATCTCTCTCAAATACCCTCTAGGGCTTACTCACTCAATCAACCTCTTTCAGGCTTATTAGGTCTAATGACCTATGTGATCAACATCGTCAACTTGATTAGATAAACATAATTGATCTTTGTCACACTCTAATAGTCCTCACTAACCTATAAATTCTCTTTTAAGTTTTCTCTCCTTCACTCAATTCCACACTAGCTCAACTCTACTCTCTCTTTCAATTCATAACACAGACTCAAACTTACTCATGCAAGAAATGCATCCAAACACCCTTTTATATCACTCTAGATTTTTTTCTCATCCTCAATCTAATCCATAATTTAGTCCATCAATTGATCACACTCCCTCTAATCTCTTTCCTTCATCTCTACATTCTTCTCTCTTGGTTATTTCATATTAAAGTCTAAAAACCATTGCCTTCATATCCACTATTTATAGAGTCTTCATGAATATTAGCTTCTTGGTCAGCTATAATACTTACCTTAACCTTAAGAAATGTATCATTATAATACATATCTCAAATAAATTATCACAGGTTAGACATAACATCTATGGCTCACACTTAAGTAGTCACACCTTTTAATTAGGCCTTAGTAGCCCTTATAGGTCTCATGGATACCTATTCACACATTTAGCACTTCATCAAGTAAATTAAGAACACAAATCATTTTCAAATACATGATTCCACTTTATATGACCTATAAGACATATTTGAGTGATTAGTCCCACTAAATCACTCTTCTAATAATGCACAAATTACTTGAACAATATTTTGTTCATAGTAGCACCATGAACAAACAAATAGTGAACATTGAAGCTCCATGAATTTGAATTTAAAAACATTTAGACCATCTAAAATAATTTTATAGATGTACTTTGTACTCCTTTATAGCTTTTATTCTTACTACATTAATAAACCTGTCATGGATCAAAAGATATAGCCCAAAACCTGAGCACTAGTTTTCCTTCACAAATTTGAATATTTAAACTCCAATAGTCACTAAGAAAATGTTAAACATTGATCACTTTAACCTAATCTCATGATTCCTAAAAGCTATGGATAAATATGTACCATGAATATCTTCTTAAGTATGCAAAAATATATCTTCAAATTATCACCATTTATCTTATATTAGGTTTCTTACGATTATGCCACTTGGTAGCTCTACATTCCTTCTACACATTTAACTCTTTGACTCAAACCATGATGTCAATCTCTAGCTATAAAAATACCTATGAATCATTGATATTTTGTCAACTCAATGAGATAGTGACACTCATCACCAGTAAATGCAATCTTAGACTCTTTGACTTCTTGACTAAATATGCACTATGGGATCAAGATCTAGATGATGAATGTTCATCATTAGATCTACTAACTAGTGACCTCATACTTTAATGAAGTTAAGCTTGATAGTCTCTAGCCCATGGAAATATGCAAGAGAAACTTTCAAGCTTTATAAATTGAAAAAGAAAAAACTTCAAGAGTATAAATTTTTAAGGTGCCTTCTTGGCACTATAGATAACATCTCTATGAAAAACATTGACCTCAATTGACTTTATGAATAGAAAAAATAAATGCACAAACTTATTTATTCATTCATATTTGCATGACATACAGTGATTGTTTATCTTCTCTTGAGATAGAAGATGCATGTTTCTCATTCCAAATGATCAAGTGACATATGATAACTTAATGAAGAGATATATTGATGACTCACAACTTCTTCTTTATCCTTATAGATCTACAAATGTGCCATATCTCTCTAAACCATCAAACTGACCACTTTTTCATTAATGCATTAGTATCTCATTCTATCTTTGACATCAATGATAACCTAACATAAATGACCATGCTTAATAGATTGTAACATAGCTCTTTGCTTAGATTATATGAATCTATATATATGTATAATGTTTTCACTATTATGAATAAGTATGAAGCAAACTTAATAAAATATTTAATTAGACCTCCTTATGTGTTATTATATAAGCTATATAACTCTATGTACAAGAATGAATATTGTGTTTAATTCACTCATTAGAAGCCTTATTAGTATTTAAATAGAACTATTTCTTGTGCAAGTGTATTCAAAAAATCTAAATAGCTATGATTTCAATCTAGTTATGTCAAACTTTTATCTCTTTATAATTTTATGTAAGTTGTCCCTTAGATCAAATATCTATCCCTATAATTAGCATGTTCTTGTGAAACCTAACAATCACTGATAACTCAAAAAGTTTTCAAAGTATACTCAAAGTTGGGAAAAAAGGGCTAAGTAAAAAAGTTTGAAATGGTCTTTCATATTTTTTGGCAAGGAGGTGATCTTCATGAAAATTATCTAAAGTATTTTACTCTTCATGAAAAATGTCAAGAATAAGTCAAAAAATTTACGTGAAGGGTCAACAAAAAAATATATGTTGGAAAAATGTTTGAAGACTTAAATAAAAATTAAAGCAGAGGCATGGAAGTAAAAAAAACCCAAAAGTGTGGAAGTGTGAAACCATTACATTATAAGCCAAATATAAAGTCATTGAGAAAAATCCATGTGGTAACTCTTCATAGGCCCAAAAGCATGGAAGCTCAGAGATATTGACAATTAGCCTAAAGTGTAGAGAGCCAAAGGGACAATGCATGGTTGGGAAATTTCAAAATATCAAGTGCTTTGAAGGATATATAAACATTGTGTATTATCTTTCCAAAAATTTGAAATCAAACCATTGAGTAATTCCATTATGTCAGATACATCAGTATCCTAGTATTTATATAATCATCAAAGCTCAAGAGAGCCCAACGTAATGAGGAAATGTCATACAACTTGTTAGAGTAGTAAGTCTCTTGGGCCTGATAGAGATGTCAGATCCTTGAAGAGACTGACGCATCATAGCACTACACATGGAATAATTAGACATATTAGCAAGTAAGGTCCCAAGGTCATAGAAAGCTTAGAATGAAGTATAGGTGAGGCTATAAGGTTAGTGAGAAAATGACACATTAGTGGCATAGATAGTAAGGCATGAGCCTTAATTTAATAGCCCATCTAGCCATCAAAATTGTCAAGAGGTCAAGAATGGATTATGTTTATAATCTAATTTATAGAATCAAATCATAGTATAACTAAATAATGAATAATGTGGGAATATTTATCATGGCATAAATAATGGAATCAATCATAAAGAATAAAATATTAACTCAACCTTTAAAATATAGGTTAATTAATTTCACATAAGCATGGACAAATGATAGTCTTGATTTAATCCCAACTACTTTCAGCTATTAGGATTTTGTAAAGGCATGGTTTGATTATACCAATTTTAATCATAAATTTAATCTATCATATATTTAGAGACACTCAACATATTATTCTAATTTCATTGATGATTGTTGAAAATTAACCATTGGTTGATGAATTTTAATTTAAAATTCTCAAGCTTTCATGCCTAAGATCAATTATTTGGTGAAATAAGGGTATAGGATTAGGGAATTTATTCTTAGGTTAGATCTGTTAGAATAGAGTATTTAGTGAACCAAACATGCTTGTATTCTCCATAACTAGTAGACTAAGAATTTTTCATGATTTCCAAGTGAAGTTTTTGTCTTACTATTATAAGAGTGAAGTCTGTAGCTAGACCATTGTTATAAATCTTACCATCGCTAAGCAACAAGAAATATCTTGATATCCAATTTATTATGTAGTCAAATGTTCATATCTTACACATTTTTATGGTAATGTTCCTTTTTATCAATTCAACTCATCCCTAGACATTTTCACCATATTTTAATTAGATTTATGCTAGGTCTGGTACGACTAAGGACTAGTTTTTTGTGAGATTTGCTAAGGAAGACACTCTAACTTCATCCCTATGGCATCATGGTTTTTCTTACCTTTATCCTTTACCTTATCTCTTTTTATATTTTTTATTAGAGTGTTAATTTAGGATAAATAATAATCTATCTCTAATGTTTAATAATGATTGTTTAAACTTGACCATCATCTTTTAAGCACTATAAATTAGATTAGTGGTGGACCAATTAAGTCTCAAAGTGTTTACAAATTAATCCATCATTTAGAACAATTTTCACCATCCATGAACTCTTAAAATAGAATGGTTACAATGATCCAACTAGGTTAATTTATGTACCAAATATTAGTAACTGGAACCTTGGGGATATCTATTCATGCGAGTCTCTATTCAGGAGAAGAAGGGATTAACAATCCCTACATATTATTGGTTGTGTCAAGACATATCATAAAATATTTTTCCATGTGTGAAATATTTTTCCATTACCTATGGATATTTCCTTGAGTAACATTTAGTTTTATTCAATGCAATTCTCTTGTGTATGTCATGCTAATCATATTATGTGATTTTGAGTGGATAAATCTAGGATTGCCTAAGATTTTGTCATACAAAAATCCATATCATGCACCATCCTTATTATATATGGTGTCATGATCCACATCATGTACCTTCCTAACTAGGTTATTATTCATTGGTTATATATGTGATGATTACTATTGTGTAATTCACTTCCATATATATCTTGATATTGTTGTTCCCTAAAAAATATCACTCATTTTTGGGAGAACATTTGAACTATTTTGGTCCTACAGACCAAAATTGTCTCTTCCCTTTTCAAAATTTGTCTTGGGCATTCAAATTCCTCATTTTTCAAGCTTCTCAAAAATCTACAAACTCTACAGGCTAGAATCTACAGACTCTGTAGGCTAAAATCTACAGACTCTGTAGGCTTGAATCTACAGACTCAACAGGAAAAGAAATCTATAGACTCTATAGGCCAAGTTTAATGAGCTTCATAGGTTGATTTATATGGACTTTGCAAGCTAGAATCTATGGACTCTTTCAAGGTTAAAGAAAACTATGGAATTGGTTTCTACGGATTGTCTTAGTGCCTTGGTTCAATCAAAAATATCCATCGGCAAGCATCTAAGCAAAGAATGGCTTGAACCATTGAACCACTTTGGTTCAAAGCTTCAAAGAGATTAAAGTTCAAAAGGTTCAATGCTTCTAGTTCAATGATAGTTTCAATCAAATGGCTCGTCAGTCAGTTAAAGGATTCATTTGAACCATTGAACCAAAACTTCGTTCAATGGCTGGTTTAAACAAATGGTTCAAAGGCTTGGTTCATTTAATTAAACCATCAGCTTGAACCATTTTGGTACAAAGCTTGGTTCATCATCTTAGTTCAATGTTTGGTTCAACCAAGTGGTTCATTGCCTTGGTTCAATGAAATGGTTCAACAGAGCGGTTCATTGGCTTGAACCATTTTGGTTTAACCAAGGGCTTCAATGTTTGGTTTAACCAAGCAGTTTAATCAAATGGTTCAATAGTTGGCTCATCGCCTTGTTTTAAAGGAGTGGTTCAAAGGAGAGGTTCAAATGTAAAAGTTGAAGAGAGCTCCTAAAGGACAAGTGCCCTTATGGAGGGCACTTGGATGACAAAAGTACCCTTCAAAAGGGTCATTTTTAAAGAAGCCTCAAAAGGTAAATTCTTTCAAATTTTCTATTTAAGGCATTTGAAAAAGACTAAGGGAAGAAGCAATTCCTTCAAACTTTTTGTCTGAAGGAATTCCTTCGAACAAAAAGCTTGAAAGAATTCAGAGAAGCTGTGGGTAGAAAGCCCAAAGAAATAACCAAGGCAAAAGTGATAGGAACATTTTCCATGGACTTTTTGTCTGCGAGAAATTTCCACAGACTTTTTGTCCATGTGAATTTGTTCAGGGAAAATGCCTATAGGAAACCCATGAAAGGCCATCAAAGGACCCCAAAGGGTAGGTCCCCTTATGGGGGACTCTCGAATACCAAATAGAAGGACACTTCCCCGAAGCCAAAGGGTCACCTTCCCTTTGGGAAGATGTAAAACAAGAAGCTCGAAGGCCATTCAAAGACCGCCCAAAGGGAAGATACCTTGCAAGGAGCTCTTCTCAACCCAAAGTGGATCAGTTATTAAGGCCTGAAAGGTCAGATTCTTTCTAGGAAAGTGCCAAATTTAAAATCCAAATAAGGACTAAGGAGTGACATGCCTGAAGATGTGTAATGTCCCTTACTTAGGGGCTCCTTTTTTCTATAAAAGCTCTGATACCACTGTAATGTCCCCTTCAAATAGGGAATATAGAAACACAAAAGCTCTGAACAAAGATATAATCTTGTAGAATAAATTTAGAAGATAAACAATAAACCACAGTAAATCTCTTAACTGCCAATCAAAGATCTTATTATTCATCCAAATGATTACAATAGTTGTACTTTGTCATGCATATACAAAATATGAAAATACAGTCTTAAAAACCTAATTCCTCTAGCAAACTAGAAATAACCCTGGGTCTGTGTGGCTCTCAGGTCACTCTATCAAAAACACAGTTGCTGTCGTCGGTCGATATACTACCAACGTCGATCACTATGGGTCCTTCTCTACCAATGTCAGTCTTCAATTGGCCGATGTCGGTCACAGGGGATCTCTGCTTGCTGATGTCAGTATCTGCATGGATTTGTATAGATCTATATAGACTTTGTACGACTGCCAATGTAATATAACACACCCTGATAGCTGAATGACCTAATCTCAAGATATACAATTCTAATATAGAAGATCTATATTTGTATAACTTATTGAATCAAAACCCTAATAAAATAAATACCTAGAAAGCTTTGTGACAACTTTTGTATGAAGTTACCTCTCAAATCTGTAAACCTCTATGATAACTTTTGTATGAAGCTATCTCTCAATTTGGCAATAGATCAGCTGATATTTCACAACTTCTGAATCACACACACTGAAGAGTGGACGTTCTCTAATGCAGATGGAATCATGGAACCCTTGCCTCAGTCTTCACAGAAGAATTCTTTAATATCAAAAATCAATAATCAATGCATAATCCATAATGGTCTCCATGAGAAACCCTTATACCCTCAAAAAGATGTGCTTTCCCTAGTTAGGGTTTACTTAAATTAGAATTAGGGTTTCTAATTAAAATTAGACCAAATAATTAATATTTGATTAAATCAATCAAATATTAATATCTCCCTCAATACATGTTAGATCCTCAAACTATTCAAAGCTGGTGAACCAGGGAGTGATTCTACACATGACCATACCAAAATAAGGTTGCTTTACTGCATGTTAAATATCCCTAAAAAGTAGGAGCTCAGACAAACATGCTTGAAAAAGCCCATATGAATGCCAACTGAAATAAATTTTGCTAATCTAAGCCAAGCCAATCTCCATCACAACCCTCTATCCATCCTATCAGCCTATGAAGGTTGTATAATAGACTAATCATCAAGTCTATCAATGCCCACTAAAAAAGCGGACATGACAATCCACCCATCCTAAAATTGCTTGTCCCCAAGCAATCTCGAAACAATGAACCACTCGATCCACCTGGATCCCAAATGTAGTTATGCTCTATACTATTGTTAATCAATTCAAGTTCCTACAATATCCTCTGAAATATAACCAAGAGGAATCCACATTCAAACTGGTGAATGTAACTCAACCAATCTCTAAAATCACAATTTCCCTAAATGTGTCGATACTGCAGTTTGTGTAACTTGCTACTACCAATTCCATCTACAAATGATGGTGCCAATCCATCCCATAATGGATGGTAAGAAATTGGATCTAATCCACACCTACATGAAATCAAATCATCTAACTTTAGGTTAAAAGAAAAATAATGAGCATATCCTATCATATAATGTCGGTAGGAACCCCCAAACTCCACTACTAGCTCACCATCACTAAACTGGGAATCGACAGATAGCTCCAATCTCTGACTCTGAGTGGCTGTAGGCTAGATAAGACCCTATGCAATCTACTCAACAAATCCCACCTCAAAATCCCTGTGAGGTAGCATAGTAGAAAGGATCACTATAATCTCCCCACCCAATCTACTTATAGCACTAGTACCTCAGATGAGAACACCTTCAATCACTTTATGCGAGTCCAAACAAACATCTGCACTATCTAGCAAATACTCCATGAACAATTCAGTGCAGTAAAAATTATATGAGGAAGTATCAACATACTCCCCCACACACCACAACTAATTCCTCTGTAAAAATAGCACAACAAATAATACCATAATATCATATCTATGAGAAGAATCAATCTAGAGACTCGACTCCACTGGTATCCCAAACTCATCAGGACCAGGTACTCCCAAATCTTGAACATGTGTGTTAGCCCCCACAACGTGTTCCTTAGCTACAATTGTATGAACATACTCATAATCAACACTTAATGTACTAACCTATGAGTGTACCTCCACACTCTAAATGCCAGCATCAAACTCATCCTCATCTAACTCTAAAAATGCTATTGCTAAAACTATCTCATCATCACAATCTCTAGCTCCCATGTGCTCTACAACTAACTGAGAGTCCAAATCCCCATGACTAAGCTCATCCACATGTCTCTCAGAATCTGAGTGAGCCACCTTCATTGCCTCCATGCCCTCCTTGATCTGTTGTAAGTCATCACAAGAAGAACCTGTTGTAACTCCTTTCTATCTCCTTATGTTATGAAGATGTTGTCTCACATTGGCAGCCACTAATCTAGCCCCCTTGGCCTTTTGTGACCACATATCACATAAATTTTGGGTCCTTTCCATATCCGTCTAAGTTTGATGTTCTTGTTTTGAAGATGAAGGTGCAATATGATCATGCAAAGAATCCATACTCTTATTATCCATATCATTAGCATGCTCTATGCTGGTCTTCAATGTAGAAGTCTCAAGTGAAACTTCTTGCAAGGATGATATAGACAACTCATTCCCCATGGCTGCCCTCATATCCTCTTGAGTCAAATCAACATGTCTAACAACTGGTGTAGGGCTGCCCTCAACCCCTGTAGAGACCTCTTGTTTCTCCTTCTTTCTATTTTGTGATGTGGACCTTTTATCAATGGATGCCATATATCATACTAATTTGTCTTCGAATGTAGGGTCCGAAAGAATTTCATTCATCCTCCTCTAGGTTTCAGCCAACATATTCAAACTTTGTTTCAACTTCTTCATATCCTTGTCCCACTTTTTTTGAGTACTTGAAGACATCATGGATACTTCACTGATTCAATCTACCCAAACTACCCAACAGGATGGCAAGACATTAGCTCTGATACCACTATAATGTCCCTTACTCAGGGGCTCCTTTTATTTTGCAAAAGCTCTGATACCACTGTAATGTCCCCTTAAAAGAAGGAATATAGAAACACAAAAGCTCTGAAGAAAGATACAATCTTGTAGAATAAATTTAGAAGATAAACAATAAACCATAGTAAATCTCTTAACTGCCAATCAAAGATCTTATTATTCATCCAGATGATTACAGTAGTTGTCCTTTGTCATGCATATACAAAATATGAAAATATAGTCTTGAAATCCTGATTCCTCTAGCAAACTGGAAATAACCCTAGGTCTGTGCGGCTCTCAGGTCACTATATCAAAAACACAGTCGCCATCATCGATCGATATACTACTGATGTCGGTCACTATGGGTCCTTCTCTGTTGATGTTGATCTTCAGTTGATCGATGTCGGTCACTGGGGATCTCTGCCTACCAATGTTAGTATCTGCATGGATCTATATGGATCTGTATGGACTTCATACGGCTGCCAATGTAATATAACACACCCTAATAGCTAAACAACCTGATCTCAAGATACATGATTCTAATATAGAAGATCTATATCTGTATAACTTATTGAATCAAAACCCTAATAAAATAAATACCTAGAAAGCTCTATGACAACTTTTGTATGAAGTTACCTCTCAAATCTGTAAACCTTTGTGATAACATCTATGTGAAGCTATCTCTCAATTTGGCAATAGATCAGCTGATATTTCATAGCCTCTGAATCACACACACTAAAGAGTGGAAGTTCTCCAATGTAGATGGAATCCTGGAACCCTTGGCTCAGTCTTCATAGAATAATTCTTCAATATCAAAAATCAATAATCAATGCATAATCCATAATGGTCTCCATGAGAAACCCTTATACCCTCAAAAAGATGTGCTTGCCCTAATTAGAGTTTTCTTAAATTAGAATTAGGGTTTCTAATTAAAATTAGACCAAATAATTAATATTTGATTAAATCAATCAAATATTAATATATCCCTCAATACATGTCAGATCCTCGAACCGTTTGAAGCTGGTGAACCAAGGAGTGATTCTACACATGACCATACCAAAATAAGGATGCTCTATTGCATGTCAAATATCCGTAAAAAGTAGCAACTTAGACAAACATGCCCAAAAAAGCCCAAATGAATGCCAACTGAAACAAATTTTGCTAATCTAAGCCAAGCCAATCTCCATCATGACCCTCTATCCATCTTATCAGCCTACGAAGGTCGTATAATAGGCTAGTCATCAAGTCTGTCAATGTCCAATAAAAAAGGGGACAGACAAGATGTCAAATTCAAGACAACAAACTAGTCATTGAAAACGTAGTGATGAGCACACAAATGTCAATTTCAAAGGTCATAAAATAGCCGTTGATCCTTAGACCTAAATGCATTCACAAGCTTTAAGGACAAGACTAGCAAAAAGTGACTAAAGAACAGAATAGCAAATTGAATCTAGGACTCGATTTAATTAACCAAAAAAGGAGGAATGATGAAGGTAGGATCAGATCCCTAGGTGGACATTCAAAGTTGAAAACTTTCAATAGCATGACTTATTTCTCTACATTGATAAAATCAAATGGGTAAACACCCCTAAGTTCCATCCTATCTTCTTAACATATTCCAACACAACATGATGTATCACTGTTCCTAAGTCCTTCTTGAAGTGGCTATATAAGGTACTCTCTTCTATTGTAAATGTATCTCTTTTTTGACAATCAAAATGAAATTCTACCCAAATTAAAAGGCATTTCTAACACTTTGAGCTTAGTTTGTTGATCATATTTTGTTATTGGAATAAGAAAGCAAGTGATTTTTCAGACTTTGTGTTGTGATATCTTTGTTGTTGAGGAAACTATTCTCATGTCTTTTTCCTTAATATATCTTCTGTTCCTTTAATTTAACAAGTAGAATTAGTGATAACAATCAGGAAGGTGTCCTGAAGAGTCAAATGTGGAGAGACTTTGTGCCCCCATAATTGGCCTTAGTGTGTTTTCTTTTCATTCCTATGTAAAGGACCTTGGGATGACTTTGTGCCCTCATTGTCCTTTGTATCTTACTCTTGAGTAATTCAGGTGGAGACTTTATGCTACATCTCAATTTGTTAGTTCGTACATCCTTTGCTACATTTTGCTATTACGAATAGGAGTACTCTTGTGGTTTGTTAAATAGTACTTCTGAAAGAAGAGCAATGTTGTCTGTCATTTCCCTTGAGTTTTTCCTTTGATTTACACACATCATCTCTGAAGAAAGAGAGATGGATGGTTTGTCTTACCCTTGAGTATTATTTTTTGTTTATATATATATAGCTTATCTATAGGGAAACTCCCCTTAATGAGAGGAGAGACCAGTCTGCTTTTGATGTGGTGAACCTAAACATTTGGATGACTAATCTTCCTACTTTGGATAATTAGACCTAATTTGTTTATCAGTACGCTGATTGACAAAATATTCAATCAACAATTTTTGGTGACTCTACTGGGGATATACCCATTATCCATTTATAATCTATCCATTCACCTCCAGACTAACTGGGAAAGAACACATAGTTTAAAGCCTCAAGCTTTAACTGAAGCAAGGTCAATTCTTTCCCATTTTTGTTTCACAATCTGGTAGATTCAAGGTATACATGAAGCCAAAGGGCTAAAGGTATCATTGACCCTATTTTTGAGTTGGTACAACAAAGTGATTTTGATCTATTTCCTTTACCATCTCATCTCTAATGAACCAAGAGATTTCCTCCTACTAAAGTCAGATCTCCATTTCTAGATGAAGTATCTACTTCTACTATTGATAAAGCTTTGTCAATAATTACCCCTTTGAGATTTGTTGTCCCTCCTTTTCATAATCCTACAATGCCAGTTCAAGGCCCTTGGGGTAATGCTTTTGGTCCTCTCAATCTTACTTCACCTCTACATGAGCTTCCACGTAGTTCAAGGAAGAACTTCCCCAAATTCTATGGTGATGGGAAAGTTCATCCTGATGAACACATTACAACCTTTAACATAGCTTGTGGAGTAATCAGAGTAGAATTTGAAGATGTAGTAGTCAAGATTTTTACAGAGACATTACAAGGTGCTATTGCATATTGGTTTTATCATCTACAAGCTTAGTCAGTGAATAATTGGAATACTCTAAAAGCTAAGTTTGAAGCCAGATTCAAACCTACAAAAGATGCACATGCACTCTAGCTCAACTTACACAAATGAAAAAAGTTTCATGAACCAATGAGAGGCTTCATAGCTAAATTTGACAAACTGAGAAACAAAATTCCTATAACTAATCAACCTATAGCTAAGAATCTCAAATGTTTCTTCATTAATTCTTAGTTACCTGAAGTAAGTTTTCTCTTGAGATGTGATGGTCAAATAGATCTTATTGTAGCTCAACTTTTGGCCACTGAGGTAGAATATGATCTCATCTTAGCAGGGAAGATAAAAAGAGATCCAAATAGAAATAGTTCTTCATCATCTTATAAATATGCATCTAAAAGCACCACTGATCTAATGGTGGAAAAGCTAACAAATGAAGTGCTAGCCTTGAAAAAGTAAATGCTGTAAGGAATGTCTTCTGCTCCATATAGAGATATGTCAAGAAGGACATTCTCAAATCAGTCATATCAGGGAAATGCTACCAAGAATCAAGGGCAACAAAATTGCCTTCCTCCCCCACAAGGGAAACTTGCCCTTGAAGCTCCTCTTACCAACTTAGTAGTTGGATATTTGGAAATAGAACATGCTTTCCCTTTCCAACCTGAGTTTGAGAAATAAAATGATGATGATATCTTCACAGAGGATTAAGAAAAATTAGCTAGTGACTCCAACATTGGTTTTCTAAACTACAAGGATGAACCCAAAAACAAGGAAGCTATTTATGGATCATATGTAGTGTTTACTAGGTCTAAGAACCAATTAGTCTAGCAAGCTGATAAAGGGAAGATAGAGGAACAACCTTGACCAAAAATTACAATTGCTAAGCGTAGAACCACTCTGCCTTTTCAATCAAAGAATCTGGTGATCACCCAAAATTTAAGTACATCAATTTCACCTTCACCTTCTACTTTGATTTCACAAACCAGCCCTCCTCCCATCCCACCTAAAACCCAAAAAGTTGAAATGTCTTCTTCTATACTTAGTCTGATTCAGCCATTTGACATAATTTATCATGTCAAAAAGACCAAAATACAAATGTCTAAATTTGAATATCTATAGTCTAATCTTGATCAATTAGATAAGTTGGTCTAATTTATCAAAAACTAAACCATCCCTGTAGGGTAAAAAGCTAAAAAGATAATTCTTGATTCTCTAAAAAACATGCCCATTCTGAATAATCTTGTTATTACTCCTCCAGATGCCCCTGGGAAAATATAACCTTTCTATGTTTCCCTGTTAATAAATGGTTATCAGCTCAACAATTGCATCATTGATTTTGGGGCATCTAATAATGTCATGCCTGCTAAAGTAGCTAAGTCTCTAGGCCTCACACTAACCAAGACATTTGGGAGATGTTTCTCCATGGAGAATAAGTAAGTACCATTGTTGGGGCAAATTAAAGATGCCTAATTTGCATTTACAGCATTTCCAGACAAGAGAATTAAGATGACTATCTTGGTGGCTGACATCCCAACATTCTATGGCATTTTATTCAAATGAAATTTCTCCAAGGATGTGGGAGGAGAACTAAGCATGGACCTATCTAAAGCAAGGAACCTGTCCAAGGCATAATTAAGAGATTGCTCCCTAAAAAGGAGGCAAATATATGGTCACCCAAACATCATCTCCTGTAGCACAAATTTTTTTTGAGTCTTCAAGTAGGGGTAATTATTTCTTTACCAAAAATAATGTTCATGTTTCTATAGATGAAAGTCCTATAGTTGACAATCTAGGAATTGATCCAAACAAGACTTTAGGAGAATTGGTAGAGCATAGTATAAGTAAGGATCTTCCATCTCTAATGAAGAGAAATCTGATAGGAGATCAACTTCTGATAATGCTTTGATCCTGAAATCCAATGGCAGTAATTTTTCCACTAATGATGGAGTTGGGACTGTGTTGATATCTCCTCAAGGAGATATTCTTCCTTCATGCAATTTTGTTAGCAACACCAACAACACAGCTAGATGCAAATCTCTATTGCCCAGATTGAAGATTACTCAAGATGAAGAAATCAAAATCCTTCACATCAAAGCAGATGCTAAGATGATAATTTGTCAAGAGTTTGATATGGACAATCTAATCATGTGCTAGACTAGACCAACAAAACAACAAGTTATGATGCTGGACCATACTGATGCAAACCAAAATCAATCAAAGGAACCCTTCACAGGGAGAGCAAGGAGTTATAGATTTCAAATTGAAGACCACATCCTGCCATGGGGCAAGAAGAAGAAAGAGTCAATAGGAAGATGGAAAAAAAAGGTTTCCTGGTGGAGAACTCCATTCGCCCATCACCATTTCTAGGGACAAAATGTCTTCTTGATGGTTTACTAAGATAACACACTATTTTCACTATCTCTCAAGAACCAACATCTAAAATACTTCAATTCTTGAAGTATCAGATAATTTCATCTGTACATATGTATATTTGTATAGTTTTTAATTCTATTTTGTTTTGTTTGTATTTTTGATGCCTTCCATTTATGGGTAGCATCACTCTATAACCCAATGGTACACATGAAGACACTAGAGATTTTGGATTCTACTCCTTTCAATTATTTTTGCTACTGACAGAAGTTCTCTAACTGGAGCCAACTGTTGTCCCCCAAAAAATATCACTCATTTTTGGGATAACATTTGAACTATTTTGGTCCTATAGACCAAAATTGTCTCTTTCCTTTTCAAAATTTGTTTTGGGCATTCAATTTCCTCATTTTAAAAGCTTCTCAAAAATTTATGGACTCTACAAGTTAGAATCTATGGACTCTGCAGGCTAGAATCTATGGACTCTGCAGGCTTGAATCTAAGGACTCAGTAGGAAGAGAAATCTATAGAATCTATAGGCCAAGTTCAATGGGCTTCATAGGTTGATTTATACAGAGTTTGTAGGATATAATCTATGGACTCTTTCAAGGTTAATGAAAACTATGGACTTGGTTTATATGGATTGTCTCAGTGTCATGGATCAATCAAAAATCTCCATTGGCAAGCATCTAAGCAAATAATGGCTTGAACTATTGAACCATTGAACCACTTTGGTTTAAAGGTTCAATGAGTTCAAAGTTCAAAAGGTTCAATGCTTTCGATTCAATGGTGGTTTCAAACAAATGGTTTCTTAGTCGGTTCAAGGCTTCGTTTGAACTGTTGAACCAAAACTTCGTTCAATAGTTGGTTCAAACAAATGTATCAAAGGCTTGGTTCATTCAATTGAACCATCAGCTTGAACCATTTTGGTTCAAAGCTTGGTTCATCAGCTTGGTTCAACATTTGGTTCAGCCAAGTAGTTCATTGCCTTAGTTCAATGAAATGGTTCAACGGAGTGGTTCATCAGCTTGAACCATTTCGGTTCAACCAAGTGGTTCAACATTTGTTTCAACCAAGCGGTTCAATCAAATAGCTCAATAGTTGGTTCATCACCTTGGTTCAAAGGAGCGGTTCAAAGTAGAGGTTGAATGTAAAAGTTTAAGAGAGCTCCTAAAGGACAAGTGCCCTTATGGAGGGTACTTGGATGACAAAATTATGCTTTGAAAGGTTCATTTTCAAAGAAGCCTCAAAAGGTAAATTCCTTCAGATTTTTTATTTAAGGCATTTGAAAAAGACTAAGGCAAGAAACAATTCCTTTAGACTTTTTGTCTAATGGAATTCCTTCAAACAAAAAGCCTGAAATAATTTGAAGATGTGGGTAGGAAGCCCAAAGAAATAACCAAGGCAAAAGTGATAGGAACATTTTCCATGAACTTTTTGTCTGTGAGAAATTTCCATGGATGTTTTGTCTATAGGAATTTATCCAGGGAAAATGCCTACAAGAAACCCATGAAAGGTTGTCGAAAGACCCTGAGGGGTAGGTGCCCTTGTAGGGGACTCCTGACTACCGAATAGAAGGACACTTCCCTGAAGCTGAAGGGTCACCTTTCCTTTGGGAAGATGTAAAACAAGAAGCCCAAAGGCCATTTAAAGACCACCCAAAGGGTAAATACCTTGTGGGGAGCTCTTCTCAACCCAAATCAGATCATATCTCAAGGCTTGAAAGGGCATATTATTTCCACAAAAGTGCCAAATAGAAACGCCAAAGAAGGACCAAGGAGTGATGTGCCCGAAGACGTCAAATTCAAGACAATGAACTAGCTATTGAAAATGTAGTGACGGGCATGCAAACATCAATTTCAAAGTTCATAAAATAGCCATTGATCTTTATAATCTACAAACCTAAATGCATTCATAGGCTTTAAGGCCAAGACCAGTAGAAAATGACTAAAGAATAAAATAGGAAATTAAATCCAAGACCCGATTTAATTAACTAAAAAAGGAGGAATGATGAAGGTAGGATCAGATCACTAGGTGGACATTGAAAATTACAAACTTTCAATAGCATGACTTGTTTCTCTGCATTGATAAAATCAAATGGGTAAATGCCCCTAGGTTCCAACCTGTCTTCTTAACAAATTCCAACACAACATGATGTATCACTTTTCTTGAGTCCTTGCAGTGGCTATATAAGGGACTATTTTTTATTGTAAATGTATCTCTTTTTTGACAATCAAAATGAAATTCTACCCAAATTGAAAGGCATTTCTGAGACATTGAGCTTAGTTTGTTGATCATATTTTTTTATTGGAATAAGAAAGCAAGTGATTTTTTAGAATTTGTGCTATGATATCTTTGTTGTTGAGGAAACTGTTCTTATGTCTTTTTCCTTAATATATCTTCTATTCCTTTAATTCAACAAGTAGAATTAGTGACAATAGTCAAGAAGGTGTCTTGAAGAGTCAACAGTGGAGAGACTTTGTGCCCCCATAATTTCCTTTAGTGTGTTGTGTTTTCATTTCTATGTAAAGAACCTTGAGATGACTTTGTGCCCTCATTGTTCTTCATATCTTACTCTTGAGAAATTTAGGTGGAGACTTTGTGTTGCATCTCTATTTTCTAGTTATTACATCCCTTGCTACATTTTATTGTTACCACCAAGAGTATTCTTATGCTTTGTTGAATAGTGCTTGAGAAAGAAGAGGAGTGATGTTTGTCATTTCCCTTGAGTTTCTCCTTTGATTTACACACATCATCTCTAAATAAAGAGAGATGGATGGTTTGTCTTACCCTTGAGTATTATTTTCTATTTATATATATAGCTTATCTATAAGGAACCTCCCCTTGATGAGAAGAGAGATTAGTCTCCTTTTGATGTGGTGAACCTACACATTTGGATGACTAATCTTCCTACTTTAGCTGATCATACCTATTTTTTTATCAGTATGCTAATCGACAAAATATTCAACAAATAGATATGACACTCATATGCCTTACACTACATGTCTCATATATAATTTGATGATATATTCATACTATGATGATATATTCTCCACATGATAATAAATTATTATAAATGGATACATATTTTAAGATAACAAGATGAAATTAACTCTTACATTTTGAGATGATAAAATTTTAGGATACATCCCTCACATTAAAAGGGGGCATATTAATGGGCTTGATGTAGAGATTCAATCATCTATTTATAGATTTTTTATATTTTATAACAAAATGCATGATTTTGAGAGTCATATTGGTTCAAATTATTATTTTGTTTCATATTATTAGTCTAGTTCATATTACAAGACAAAAATTAACAAACTAATACATATTCAAGGGTACATGTGATGAATATGCACACATTCTACATGAACATAAGTTACATGATTTTAAGAAAATAGATTTTTTACAAATGGAATATAAATGTTTAAAATTATAAATCATATTGGAACTATTTGGATCATATTGGGGCATGAACATTTTTCATTCATACACTATCGTAGTTTTATATGTTGACACCAATTTGAATAGATAATTATTTTATTCTTTTTTGGGGAATTAGGGGCTTAATTCCTAAGTAAATAAAGGTATACATAAATGTAAATTAGTAATCAAAGTATCTCAATTAGCCTAATAATTTGTGTACATAAATATTTATTTTTACCTTTTGTAAAAATAGTAAGAAGTGTGATGAAATCAAACATAGCTTATTTTGGACTAAAAGGAATGATGCATGATCTAGAAATTATTATGCAGGAATGATAGACTATTCTAAATAGAACTAAGAAATCTATTTTTGGATTAGATAGTAGCACCAAACTAAAGACACCCTACTACTTGGTGCTATAGTCCACTTTCTAGCACTATTGTCCCTTTTCAGAGTTGTCCACTTCTAGCATTATTGTCCTGGTGGTTTGGTATGTTTAGATTTTGCTAGGTAAGCCTATTACACCCTAATAATTAAATATCAAAGCTTGGGTCTATGTGGAACTCATTGTGTGTCTGATTCAATCTTATAAACCCTTAGGATCTCTTGGTACTTGAACTTGAATATCAGACTTGGGAAAGAGATAAGGGTTTAGTGTGTAAAGGGTACACTAAATGTACTTCACACCCCATGTGTGGGCACACTTCCTACATACCAATACTCTAAAGAGGGATCAAGCTAATGTAGTTCTCCCATTTGAATTTATTGGTGCAATTTTGTGATGTATGCAAATATAATGAAATTATAATGTACTTTGGATAGCAATGGACTAGTATGAGTGCTTGAATAGGCTTGAATTGGTTTTAGAAGGCTATATGTAGAGAATAGAGAAGATTTCTTGAGTGTACTTTCTTTTATTCTTGCTTCTTTCTTATGAATGAGTACCCACCCCTCTAAATGTACTTTGAATTTCCTTTTATATGAAAACTAATGGTCATGGGTTATATGAACTTATATTAGGGGTTATATGAACTTGTATTAGGATGATAGGGAAAAAGATAATGATTTAAAATAATCTGACAATTAGAGGTAAAGATAAACTTGGATAATAACACAAAAAATAAGACACCCCTAAATATGATGCTATTGTCCAAATTGGGTGCTATTCTCCTAGAAGTATGAGCCCTAAGGAGATGGATAGAGGTCTGAGAGTGCTACCTAGGTCTCAAAAAGCTAAGTTTGAAAACCTATGGGTGACTTGGAATTAGCAAAATTATATCTAAATAAGGTTGAGTGATAAAGAAAGAGGACCTATAGGTTGGGTGATATTAGTCATGCCTGAGTCATACAATTTCAAATTTTATATTACTACAATTTCCCTGCTTTATTCTAGTGATTCAACAAAGTGAAATACTAGGATGAAGGAAAAATAAAAAGCATACCTAAACTTAACTATATGGGAAAAGCTCATGAAGCTATGTGATGTTGGCTATGCATAGAGAGATCATGTTGTGATGTGTGAAACTAAGAAATAAAAACATGAAGTATAATATCTCACACTAGATATATTATATCTAAAATAATAACATATAAAAGCTAAGGGAGAGAAAGGAATGAATACACCTCACTAGGTACATAAACCAATATAAAACATATTATGTGCTAAATTGTGATGAATCAAAAATAATATTGTGAACAAATATGAGTTCTCAATTCCCTATAATGTGGCTTAAGAAAGAAAAGACTATCCCTTTGGCTCCATCATTGCGAACTAAGTGAAGTTGAAAAATCATGTGTATGTTAATTGAGTTCTAGATTGAATGTCCAATCCCTCTAAATAGGTCGTTCAAGAATACAAAGGCTAGGCCTTTCGCTTCATCATTACCCCATGAAATGAAGCTATGAAGTGATATTAATATATAATATATTTTATATGAGATGGATCATGGATCCCATGAATGTGCTATAAATCTAACACTATGGTGTGGATAGCTGAATGTGTGTAGGAAACTAGGCCACTTTTGGCCATTTCAAAAGATGGAGATTAGGCTTGTATGAAATCCAATATAAAATTAATGTACTAGGCTTATACGAAATCCAACTTAGGTACTTATAAAGATAAAATTATATGAAATTTTAACTGGAATGTGATTCTAACCACCTATAAATAGAGTAAGGCATGTAACTATTGAGAATGCCTAAAATAAAATAAACTCAAAAACAAAAAAGGATCAATGTTTGGAACATGGATTTTGATTTGGAAGTTATGAAAACTACCCAATCTGAACTAAAAGTGATAACCATCATGCCACTCATGATAACCCCTATATATGAAAAATTTATGCTAAAATTATTGAATATAAAGGATTTAGAAGTGTAAAATCTATCCCTAAACTAAACTTTTTGCCTATTTCTAAAAACCTTGAGTGTTGTCCTACCTAGACAGGAGTGCCAAATGGTGAACACCCCTATTTTTGAAACTAATATAAAATTTATGGTGTGACTATCTATTTTTTTTGGGGTGTTACTATCATTTCTAGTGCTACTACTTGGAGTGAAAACTGATTGCTTATCAAAGTTTGTTCCTATTTTTTTCTCTAATTTGACTAGTTTTACCTCTAGATTCTATGATGATTATTTTGAATGTTTCTATTTTGATTTATAGGAGTTTTTATCTATATGACAATGTCTATATTTGATGCGCCCTCTTCTGAGGGTAGGAATGATAAACTTGTAATGACTATCCTCAAAAGAAAAGAGTCTTGCAAGTGTGTTAATCTAAATATATATGTGATATAACATTTGATATTTTAATAATATGTTTCAAGATATAGCAATTTTTGTATCGAGATATTTTTATAGGAACAGGGGTATGTCTAGATAGATATAATAATGTGAAAACATGTGCAAAGTATTAAACTAGAACAATAAATGTTAATTAGAGGGATGTAGCATGATGTCCATCATGGCATCCAAGAAATAAAATAAAATGAATGATATGTATCATGTCATTGCACACATTTGACAAGAAATAAGTAAATAATCATACAAAGTAATAAGCAATAAGCATAGAAGGGTGGCCAAGGGGCCACCCAAACAAGGGACATGGGCACATGTCACTTAAACTAGAAATAAGCAAGAAAGGCATGTTTAAATTACACATACATGTAAAATTCAAAGAATAAAAGTTGGTATAAGTGCCATAAGCACATGAAACATTACAAATGAAGGACATTGGCAAATATCTTAAGGCACACACATGAAGATGAGCAAGAACTAGAAAGTGCAATCACACAAGCTATGCTAAACAAATAAATGAAAGAAGACATAGGAACTAGAATATACACACACATATAAATAAATAAATTGAATGTGAGAGTATGAAAAACATGTGTAGTACATGACTAGGTAGATGCTAAGAAATATACAAGCGCTAGATACTAGTGAGATGTGAATATAGTATTCTATGTAAGATATAAAGTAATACACAATAGCATGATATCTTAGAGTGTGAAGTGTAGGAATGACATAACTTGGATGGTGTAGTCATGTAGAATATGCCCCCAATGGGTATATATAACAATGCATGGCTCAAATGTAGAAGTAGGAAAGCCCCCTCTATGGGTAGAATGAAGTAATTAAATAGTTGGATGTCACTGCACACACTCAAAGAAGATGAAGTAAAGCATGGTAGTGAGGAAAATTGACATACAATAGCATGAAACAACAAATTTAAGTCATAAAATGATAGTAACAATGTAAACATGGATGATGCATTCAATCAAAATGTTTTTGTTATTTTTGACATATTGAATGTTTTTGTATTTTGAGTTTTTTGAATTATTTTTGTATTTTAATATAATCTATGTACAATTAAAATTGTGAAGAAATGATACTAACTGATGAGTCTCATGGGATACTCCCTATAATGTTGTCCTATGTCAAAGAGAATCATGCATGATCATGAAGCATGATGGAAATGCTAAGACTATGGCTTTGAAAGATATATATGTTGTAAATGCTCTAAAATCTCTATAGTGGGAACCAAGTATGGGGTCCCCTTGTAACTTTGAGATGTGGATGCAATTGTGGGGCTCTTAGGGACCTATATGGTAGTAAGATAAGATCTTTGAATATGTGCTCTATATGTAGATTCATGAGATTCTAATTACATTACCCTGGGTGTGAATACAATAGCTAAAAGTTGTCTATAATACTAAAGCTATGTAGGTGTATGAAATCTCTATGTTGGTGATGAAGATATCAATTGTGGCTAAATCTAGACTAGAACTATAATAGGTGGAGTTGAAACTTGATCAAAAGGGGTGCTAACCTAAGTGACAAAGCTATAACCATGGGTGTAATCAACCTACCTATCTTCATAAACTTGGGTGATAGCATGCACCACATAATCTATTATAGGCATAGAGCTAGTAGTACCTACATCATAAAAGATAGATGAACCAAGTTTAAAGAGAGGAGGCATAGATATAACCACTAATGTTTGCTTATGTGTAGTAGTGACAGGGAGATACTTAAAAGTAGTCAAAGAGTTAGATACAACTAGTAATGTTTGCTTATGTATAGTAATATGTTTATAAAGAACATTTCACATGATAAATAGTAAAAAGGGATAGAGAACATGGGATTTTTGCATTAATGCATAGAAAAATTTGACTTGAATCATGACATTTATAAATTTTTTTGAAAGATACTCTTAAAAAATTATCCTTGTGAGAGAGAGAAAGTATGTAATATAGAACATGACATTGTGCACAAATACATTTAGAACTTTGAGATGTGATATGATATTTCTAATGTGTTTAGCATGATATATTTGAAAAAAATTCCACATGAGAGATAGAGAGAAAGTGATAGAAATCATTAATTTGTGCATGAATATAAAAGAAACTTTGGCATGTGCTATAACATTTCTAATGTGTTTAGCATGATAATCTTGAAAAAATTTCCACATGAGAAATAAAAATAAAACGTTAGAGAACATGAATTTTTACAAAAAGGAATATAAATTTTTGACATGCAACATAATATTTTGAATGCATTTATCAAAATGGAGTTGGTAATTATTCCATATGAGGAAAAGAGAATATGTAAAACAAATTTTGAACTCTTGTGCATTTTTTACAATGAATTTTGTAATATCATCCCATATAATGAAACATACACATGAAATTCAAAGCGTGAAGCTTTGTACTAACATATGATATACTTCATCATTCATATACATGATAGGGCCCACTATGGTTTGCTTGTTATTTCTAAGAAATGTATGAAAAAATTGTACATAAATGAGAATCATTGTTGAAATTTGATTATGGATGTAAGGTGACACCTCAAGAAGTAAAATAGGAGCTAGTATATGAAACTAAAGATTTTTTAGAAATATTTTTGAAAAATACTATGAACTTTTTATTTTGAAATAGATTTTTTGAGTTTGGTATGCAACTAAATTTTCAAAAAATGATGCAAAAAATACTAGAAAATAACTGAGAATGTATTTGATGCAAATAGGGTTTTCAATGAATATTTTGAAAATTAGTGCAATAATTTGAAAAATTTAGAGAAAATTTCTATATTTAATCTTGAAAAATTTAGGAAAAATACAAAAATATTTATAAAATTAGTAGTATATTTTTCCTAGTGGTTTGAAAGTGTTTATACAAAAATAGGACCTATTATGTACCAACTATGGTTTTGAATGAGTTTATTGAAAATATTTCAATTAATTTGTGGTTTTATAATTTTTAAATTTAAGAAAAATTATGAAAATATTGCAAAAAATAAAAAATAATTAACCGTAGGGTTTCTAGGGTTTTTGTGCAAAAATTGAAAGTAAGTTGGTTTCACCAAATGTTTTATTCTTTTTTTGGAATTAGGGGTTTAATTCATAAAAAAATAAAGGTCTAATTAAATTTAAATTAGTAATTAATGTATCTAAATTAGCTTATTGATTTTTGTAAATAGATATGTATTTTTACCTTTTATAAAAATAGTAAGAAGTGTGATGAAATCAAACTTAGCTTATTCTAGGCTAAAATGTATGATGCAAGATCTAGAAATTTCTATGCAAGAATGGTATACTATCACAAATAGAACCTATAAATTTATTTCTAGATTAGATAGTAGCACCAAACTCTAGATACCTTACTACTTCGTGATATAGTCCATTTTTTGGCACTATTATCCCTTTTCAGAGATGTTGTCCACTTTTGACATTGTTGTCCTAGTGGTTTAGTTTTTTTGTGTTTTTCTCAACAAGCTTGTGACACCCTAAAAGTGAATATCAAAGCCTAAGTATGTGTGGAACTCCCTATGTGTTTAATTAAATCTTATGAATCCTTAAGATATCTCAGTACTTGAACTTGAATAACAAACTTAGGAAATAGAGAAGGGGTTAGTGTGTAAAGGATATGCTAGATGCACTTCACACCTTGTGTGTGGCATACTTCCTACATACCAATACTCTGAAGAGGGATCAAGCTAATATAGTTCTCCTATTTTAAGTGCTTCATGTAATTATGTGATATATACAACTATATGTGAAACAAAAATGTACTTTGGATGACTATGGATTGGTATCAGTTCTTGAATATGCTTGAATTGGTTTTAGAAGTCTATATATAGATAATAGGGAAGAGTGCTTGAGTGTACTTGTGTGTATTCTTGGTTTTTTTTTTGAATGAGTTCCCACCCCTCCAAATGGAATTTGAATGGTATTTTATATGTATATTAATGATCATGGGTTAAATGAGCTTGTACTAGGATGACAAGGAAAAAGATAAGGATTTGGTAAAATATCACTAGTAGAATTAAAGATAAACATCGATAATAGCGCTAGAAACAAGACATCACTAAATTTTGGTGATCCTATCCAAGTTGAGTGCTATTTTCCTAAGAGGATGAACACTAGGGGGATGGATTTGGGTCTGAGAGTGCTACCTAGGTCTCAAAAATCTAAGTTCAACAAGCTATATGTTACTGGGAATCAGATAAATTCTAGTCGAGAAGGGTTAAGTGAGAAAGAAAAAGGACCTATATGTTGGGTGTTATTAGCCTTGCCTAAGTCATCTAATATTTCATTTTATATGATTAGAATTATGGTCCTCAAATATTTTTCATCCACACACAGCATGATAATCTTTATATTTTAATAGCATGAAATTGATGATAATGAAAAGTGAACATTTTTAATCTATATTTTTATATAATAATTAATCCACCCTACATGAATATAATAAAATTTTTAGAAGTTTAGTTGAGGTTAAACATATCTCAATAGTATATAACTATTTCCTCATCATGAGGGTTAGGGATTTTATTATCAAAACCCATGACCCTTGCATTAATAAATTTATCTAATGAGTAATGACATTCCCCAGTCTCCATTCATTCAATAAGAATCAAAATTATCTACTACTTCATAAGAAAACATCATCTCTAACACATCATAAGGAAACATCTTCACCCACTTATAAGTGTATTTATTCTTTGTTTTTTTATATTTCAAAATATTCAAAATCCATTTCACATATAGGAATTATTTTCTAAATGTTCATTTCAGATTTTAATCAAGTAAGATGCACACTCAAAACCTATTACCAAAGATAAAGTGTTTTTTACACTTATACATAAATCTCTTTATAATTTTACTTTAGCATTGTTTTTAATTTCAATACTAGAATAAAATGGTGGACATTTTAGACAATAAAATATGGCATAAGACACTTGGAAATGTCAATATTTAATGAACTTCACATTACATGACTTGTGCATTCACATATGGATCTTGTACACCATTATCCACTATCCACATGATTTATATGGGTCTGACCTTCTTGATTTTACATCATTCACCTACATGAATTATGTAGTATATGTCTAACCTATTAATTATCATAGTCATACTATCTCTAGATCATCATATCAATATGTAGATGGTAAAATATGATTAATGTTCTACCTTAGTCTTGTAAATTTATAAAATATCTATCATGGATGTACCTTTTAGTTATAGAATTTTTGCTAAAAGACTTGCGTTCACTATCTTTTTTTTCATTAATTTTTTATCTCTTAGTCTAAACATTATTATTTTGATGACCAATACTTATATATTATGAGTAAATATCCAAACCTGATTATTGTCCTTCACTACCGGTTTTGAACATGTACCTATTTTATAGATTCTTGGATACTTGCATCATAGATAAACATTTGCATCAATGCAACTGTCCACTTTTATTCCAAAGTTTTTAGTTACCAAAATTCATCAAATTTAAAAATGAAACATATCATAAATGTTAGCCTAAGTGACTTAATAAGAGATATTTATAAAATGGATATGTATGTATGTATGTATGTGTACACACACACACACACACCACTTGAATATCACATATAAATCTAAATCTGATACAAGTATTTGAGGCCATAAGAAAAACATCTACATAATCTGATGACTATAATAGAATCATATTCCAATCTATTTATATCATGTTCTATATCATACCTACATGGGCATAGTAAAATAGATAAGTATCATTTATTTTGAATTCATTACAATATCTATCAATAATTGTACTTTAATATTCTTAGGAATATCATTTGTGTAAATTATTAATACTATTTGTTTGGGTTTTTATATTAATTATTTTTCTTATCAGGTTAGTTCATAATCTTTGTGTTGAATCTAATATAATAACCCTTAACCTTAGATAAACACATAGATTTAAATTTTGGGTTAAAATTTTAGTGAACATGATATTCATTTTCTAAACCGTAGTGGACTTAGGGTAACCTAAGTTTTCTCTAATTTATGATTCTAAATTACAAATATTTTAGCACAAAATTTCCATTTATTTTAAAATGAATTAATCATGGATGAATATATATTTTATTTATTTTTCTAAAATTTCATAGTAACCCTTATTTTTCATAACTCATTCATGGATAAATTTAAAAAAATAGCTAAGAAAGGATAAAAATCAAGTATATTTATACAAATCCTTTTACATTACTATAGAACTAATATCTAGATGCCAACATACATGCTCCCAACAATTTATTCCACATAGATCTTATTCAAGTGATAGCTATCATCCCCCACCCATTATTTGCCCATGACTTATATTGTATTCCATGGTCCACATTTTCACTACTAAAAAATGGAAGCATACCTAACCCATCCCTCCTCTTGTTGATATAAAATAGGGTCCTCCTAATCCTAATCTTATTATCAAATCAAAAGGATACAAGCTAAAATTTAAATCCTTGAACTTATAAATCAATATACTCTCTATAAAGATATTTTATATGAATCATTATCTAAGACCCCATTACTAAGTGATATTAAACCAACCTATTTTTAAGATATAATGTAGTATCTCATTAATAATAATAATCTTATTACCTTTGATCCAAAATATTTACCATCAAAAGATATTATTCACAAACATTTGATTTTGTTCATACAAGTGAGTATGATTCACAAGGGAATCAAAAGAGTGTTAGTTGATAATTTTTATGGCTTAAAAATTTATGACATGAATTTATTAGCCACTATGGGTATTAGAAAAAATATTATTTAATGATTATATATACATATCAAAGGATTTGATAATTCACATATCATTATATTTGGCCAAATCACATTAGATGTGTCATTGGGGAAAAACTAGTTCCAACTACACTAAAAGTGATGTGTTAATAATTAAACTATAACTTGATTTTGGGTAGACTACATATACATACCATGTAAGTCATCCCATCTACATTAATTCAATCTATGAAATTTGTACATGATGGGACCTTATTCACAATGTCTATTGATGATGAACCCTTCAAATTTTGAAAAATTATACATTTTAACACATAAGGGATACCTATAGTGGTACCATCTCAACAATGTATTCGAATTGAAAATATAAAAACATATGAAATGGATGATTCAAGCATAATTACTCATTTACCTCAATAAATAAATATGTCACTAACCACTAAGGTGCACAATGATGCACATCAAGATCAAGAACCACTACCAAAAGAGCCAGTCCAAAATAATAATAAAATCCAACCTTTAAGCTTCATTTATTGCTTAACACTCAATAAAAAGAAATAAAGGTTATTAATTACTATTATAGTGATGATGAACCTCCTCATGATATGACTAACAAACAATTAAAAAAACTTATATATGATCCAATTGAACATATTTTTCATAACCTATTCACACCTATAGTTCTGAGTACATACAAGTTAAATTCATAGCCAAAGGATATAAAACCACATTTAGATAAGTGAAAATAAAAATAATAGATGAACATATGAATTCTTGTTATTCAATCCATCCCTCTTGGATAAAAAATTTAATCTAGGTTTACAATAGACTGATGTAAGTATACTATGTGAAAAAAGTGGAGTCCTCTCAAAAAACTCCAAAAAATATTATCTAGATCTTACCAAAATAGGATGTTCTATATTTATTTGTTTCTATGTTACTTTAACATCAAATGATAACTTTACTTCATAATAGACACATATCGGGCAACAAACACATTCATAAAAATGGATCACTATATTGTGCTCACCATAAAATCACTGGCCATAATACAAATCAATGTGTGGCATTGTAAAACCATATTTAGAAATAGAAAGGTGAGGGGTGCATTCAAGTTATGACTGAGCTAAAAAATAACCAGATAAGTCCAATCTTTTTGTACAAAATCAATCTACAAAGTGATAAAAGCATGCAAAAATAAAAATAATTAAAAACATTATTAGTGTTTCTTGTTCATGTTTTCAAATTGATACAAACAATTGGGAAAATCTTTGTAATGTCTCATACTTACCTATGTTGGGGCATATTATCAAAGAAGTACAAAATTGTTCTATTTTCACTGAATCTATTAGATATCTTTACTTACCCATAGAATGCAAAACTTATACTAAAAATACCATCAAATGGGTAATGGATATGAAACCATATCTCACATTTTCCCTTGGATAATATTTGGCAACAAAAATGAAAGCAAAAATTGATAAAATTAATTTGTCTTACTTACAAATTCTAAAAAAAATTAATATGCATACTACATGATGGAAACAATGATAAATCATTTAAAATGATAGATGACATTACTATATGATATTGAATTAATGGAAATAATACACAATAAACATTAGTGTCAAAAATATGATCCTAGAAAACCATGAACTAATAATTTATCTTGTGAGTGGGAGGAATCATCTACTTTCATTCAAATTAAACTTCACAAATTCAAAAAATGAAAACTATCTAATCTAAGTTTAAAAACTATAATAATTTTGAAAATACCAAAATATTTAATAAATTCAAAAGTAATGAAAAAATCAATATGTTCCTAGTTATATTATTTCGTATACATGTGTTGATTACTTCATGCTAGTAGATAACATATCATCTATTTTCTATATATACATATGTTTCACACTTCATTTGAGTGTGATAAGGATATATCCAGATACATGATATATGCACATATAGATGTTGGGATTTCCATTTACTCATGTCATAACTATGTTAGGGGCATATTCCACTTTGATCATGATACACCATGTTATATTATTCTATGATCACTTTCCATTATCATTTTTTGAGCTTATATATATTTATAGATGCATATATTAAGTATTATACCTTTCACAATGTACTTCATATGCTATGTACTTAACATTGCTTACAAACACATATGTTTAGGAAATAATACATTAGGTTTATGATATATTCAAATATAAATATTTGTATTTCCCTCTACTCACTTCATAAGTAAATTGGGGGTATCTTCCTCTTTGATCATGATACACCTAGGGTATATTATTAAATGATCACTTTCAATTATCATGTTTGATCGTATATACTTATACATGCCTATATGCATGTTTATAGCATTCACAATGTACTTCATATGATATGTACTTAACATTTATTGAAAACATATATGTTTAAGAACTAGTATGATAGGTTCATTAGAGTTTCTTGTATTTATCCTAAGTTTCCATCCTATGTAGTTTATTGAGTGTGTTCCTTGTTATCTATAGTTTTGCATTATATTTATTATTTGAGAATTTGCATATGCTCTTTTCTTATTTCCCCCATTCATTTTCTCACCTATTTTTACATTTGGATATGTCATATATTTTGTATGGACATTTGAATATGTCATTCTAGGATTTGTGTAAATTTGACTAAGTCATGTCCCTTCGATTGTGTGACATTTAAAAACACCCCTTGTATAAGGTTTCCTTGGACCATTATATTATTTACATTACTTATCAATGATGTTGTGTGTGTGATTTATTATTTACTAAGATTATCTAATTAATCCCTAAATGTTTCCATAATATATATCATTTTATTAGGACTTGATGTGATCACATACTACATGTATGCAATGTTAAATGCAACTAATCTATTAATCAATCATAGCTTGGAGAAGATAAATCGTACTTACACTTTTAATTATTGATACATTATATATTAGAGGACATGACCAAAATGGATCCAATAGGCCTATCCAAGGGATATCTTACCATAATAATATCACTAGGGAGGGTTTAAAATCCTCCATTCAAGTAAAACTATGTAATAACCATAACTAGGTCCTGTTGGTTCCTAGTTGTAAACCTCTAATGCTCAGCCTTTCACACTTTGAAATAAAATGGTAAGCAAAGATGAAAAACCCAATGATATGTCATTATATCCAGGGAAGGGTTTGGAATCTAGAAAAAAATGAATAGATAAAATCATTGAGAGGCAACTATAAATGGTATGGTCAGCTCCTTGCTACTTCTAACTCTACCTAAACCAAGGTGAAAGGACCTACGAGGTAGCTTTCTCAAATGGATAAATTCTACAATTCAACCTCCATGGGGATTTTTATCACAAAACAACAACACATATGACCAAGGCACAACCAAACTTGAACACTCCACCTAGGAAGGGTTGTCACAAGGAATACATAAATGGTATAAGTCACATACAATCTACTGAAGACATATATAAAAGTGCTTACAACCTTCATCCTAAAGAAATATCAATATCAAGGCTGAATGAAATATTACAATACGAAGATTTAAAACACAAACTATAAACACATGTTAATTATTCTATATTCTATGCATTTGTAGTAAAATGACACTTATGGTACACAACAAGGATTGTATCATTTTCATGGTAGGATAGGGAAGGATAATTTATAATAATAAAGAGGAAGGGCATAGTGGTGTGCTTGATATTTTTAAAATAGTAGGGTATCTTACAATATTCATGACATCATCCTTTGCATATATGTCAAAAAGACTAAAATGCAAGCTAAATAAGTTACAAAATGATCCTTGAAAGATTACAAAATACATTGAAACTAAGATTTCAAACACTTTTCCCTATCAACTCCATAAACCTAGGGTGACCTAACATGTTATTCAATAATATATCTCAAAATAATGCAAAAGGGTATATAATCTAGATTTGTGCTCATAATGATAACTAATAATGAAGACAAGCCCAAATATCTAATCATTAGAACTTGTAAAACATATTAATACACTTTATCAATAAGAAATAACATAGAACTACAATCATTTTCATTAACTTGAAAAGAAACCTTACATACATCAGTTTTCAAAATGTTTCTAAGGGTCAAAGCATGGTGAGTTTTCTATTTTGACAAGGGATAAATAACACAAGCTCTCAAAGCTTGATAATGGCTATATAGTTATAACCACCTTAACAAGAGAGATAGGGTCTACACACAATAGTTGATCCCTAAAATTTTCTATAGAACCTAGACATAGAGAAAAGCAAGGACTAACAATAGCCAACATAATGGCCAACACAATGGCCAAACAACTCCCTAAATAGAGGAGAATCCATATATTTTTACATCTTTTACCCATTTCAAATCTAAAATATCCAAAGTCTTACCAAGATCCTCCTATCTAGAATAAATCCTTTACTACCTTATAATCTTTATGTATTTGCAAGGAAAATGATTATTACAACTACATTTACAAGGAATGATGGAGATTTGCAACAAACGCCTTGATTTATTGGCTAGAAATTCTTTCAAATGAGTTGTAAGTAGAATATTCATGGTGGAGTGAAAAAAAACCATTTTTATTTATGTAACTATCTAAAGATGACCTAGACCACTTACTTGCATAGCTAGAACCTCCTGGATAGCTTCCCTTCCCTTTATGCATGCCATCGAACAAACTAATCTTGTAAATATTTCCTAGGAGTATTCTAGATCCATGTAACTTCAAATGATGTTCTTTGGAGTGGCCCACCTTGGATTTGTAAACCTACAATATCTCTCCCATGGATGATCTTGGATAAGTACCACAATTAAAAAATGTAAAAGACTTAGGTTATTTTCAACCTTTTACTTTTTGGCTCTAGCTTGTATCTCACATTTTACATTTTTGCTCTCCTGATTTTTAAGGTTTCCTTCACATTATCTCCATTTTAATGCATAAAGCCTAGCCCCTCTCACATATTCACAATTTCCAAATTGCCAAGCTATTATCAGTGGTGGAAGATATACTAAATACATTATATAGGGTCCTTGAATATGTCATGCATACCTGTGTGGCATCACCATGTCACTTTTTTCATTGACTTGAAATTTCTATCCTTTTCATGATGAATGTGATCATGCCACTTAGATAATTTGTGGGATTTTTTTCACCTTACATAGTCAATCTTCACCATCCTTTTGCCATGTGGTAGCTTCTTATTCAACCTGAGTCCATTGACAAGTCAACTCTTACTTATGATGTCAATCTTGATTTGCATGATCAAACATGGATCTTTAATCTAGATCTAATGGATTAAATGTTATTGGTTATCTAATATGGATTAAAATTGATGTTTGCATGCCCATTATTTGACATCTACATGAATATCTTTGATGGGCACATGACCATTAAATTTAATCCCTAATGGATAATTATCACAGCTAAAATTTGATGTCTGTGTGATCATCATTTGATGTTCACATGACCATCAATGAAATCTACATAACCATATAATTTAAGTCTTAATGGATAGTGGTTGAGTTTAATTTTTAAGTTTACATTACCATAAATGATGTCCACATGGTCATCATACTAGTTCAACTTTTTAAAGCTTACATCTTGGTTCATAAAAAGTATGAAGGTACCAAAATTTATAGGAGATGTTCATGGCATCCAAAATATTGATGCTATATGATCTACAAACCATGAGACATTTTTCAAACAAACTTAACAAATGCATAAGTATATTGACCAGTACATTTTTGCATTTGCCTCGAGTTGTGCTAAATAGTCCTCCATCTAGTTTGCACCATTGATCCTATTTACACAGATCAAGCATGGATAATCAATCTCTATACATAAGGATTGGTCCTTATCTCTATATTCCATTTGATTTATAATAGGGTCCCCATAATGGTGATACTTATCACCTTCATGCTTGTCCTAGGATACATTAAAAAGTTAGACTTGATCATGCTTTATTTAATCATTTAGTTCCATGCTGTTGCGTACCATTTGATCATGATTTACAATCCTAGTCATGATTGGCTCAAAATTGACAAGTAAAATTACCAAGTTTGAGATGAGGACATAGGAAAATTTTGACAAAGGACTTAGCCAAAAGTTTTGGGATGTTTATAAATATGAATGGGACTCGAGACTTTGAACTTAGTCTATAACAAATGGACTCAAAATTACTTTAACCACATTAATAAACAAAAGGGACAAAGCTATGAGAAATAAAAAGGATAAAGCAATATGAACTAAGGCTTGGTTTTATTAATAAACACAACCAATCCTTAACATATAAAAATAAAACTAAGTCCTTGGCATATTTAAAATGTTTTATCTTAATTTTATTTTAAATTAGAGGGCCCAGGATAAGGAAATTGGAATAAGGGTTTCAAAGTGCATAGACATGATTTTTAACTTGACTTCTGACAAACCAATGAACACTTGAAAACTAGAATTGGACTAAAAAATATAGAATTCATACTTGAAAAGGGTCCAATTACTTTATTGTAATTTTGGGCACTAACATTGGCTCTCTCTTAGGGATGCATAGCCCCTGTGGGTGTGCAAAGAACCCCAAAACATAAGACTAGGTGCCAATCCATTAGGTCATAAAGTGAAAACATATAAATTTATTAGCAATAGTCATTAAGGCTAAAAAAAATGGAAATTGACAAAAAAAATATCAAGAAGATTTTAAAATGATTAAAAGATAAAGGAAAATGATATAAACTATACAAACAAGGCCCAAAGTAGAGGTTCAATAGAAGAACAAAGAAACTAAACACTATACAATTATGTACATAGTGACAAATGAACTCATTCTAGGAAGTGCTTCAAATGTCTACCATTAAATAGTAACTCTAGTATTTCACCATCTAGGTCTCTCAAAAATAAAGTATGTTACCCAATCCTATAGTCAATGGAATAGGAACCCATCCACAAGGCATCAAAATTTCCATGTTTTCCTTTTTCTTCATGTTTGTTATCCCAAAGTAGAACTAGATCACCTACTTAAAAGGTTCTTGGAGTGACCTTCCTATAAAATATATTTTTTAGCTTTTCCTTAAACTTAAGGTGTCTCTCATGAGTTTGTCTTCAAATTTTTATCAAGTTCAATAATCTAGTTCATCTTGATTTCATAGTGGTTGACTTGATCATCATCTTCTAGTTGTTTCATGAGGTGATAAGTAGGAAACTATAACTTCATAGTAAAAATTACTTGAGCTCTATAGATAATCTCAAAAGGTCTTTTGCCTATATCTCTCTTAGGTTTGATATTATTATCACACAATGTAAGCTTTAGATATTTACCCCATGTCTTATTTACTTTTATGTTCATCTAATGATTTTGAGCAATTTCTTATTATTGGATTCTACTTGACCATCCCCCTGAGGGTTGTAATTGGAAGCATAGGTCAATTCAATCCCATACTCTTTTAAAAATTCCACTAATGGTTTAGATCTGAATCTCATGACATTATCAATATTTAATTTTATAGGCACACTAAATGTACAAATAATTTGACTCAACAAAAAATCCATAACTACTTGGTGTGTTTCTTTATTTGTAAGGATCGCTTCAACCCATTTTGTGAAGTAGTTAGTTGAAACTAGTATCCATCTATGTCTAGTGATATATGAATCAACAATTTGTGCAATGAAATACATTCCCCATTATCTGAATGGGCCTTTAGTCATCATAGGTTGTAGGGGAAGAGAACTTGAAGCTTTCATCCTCCTAACAAAGCATTGGCATTTTTGCATTTTATGACTTTCAAAGAAACATATTTAAACGAAAATGGCCACCAATAACCAACTCTTAGAATTATATGAGATATAAATTTATGTGTAAAATGGTCACCACATACTCCACTATGGAAGTCTTCAATCAGATCAATAGTTTTCTCTTATAACATTCATCTCAAGATAACCCCATCTGAATTCTTCCATGCAAGTCCATTTTTAGACAAGAGGTATTCTTGGGAAACAAGCTTAAGAGTATATATTTAATTCTTATACAATTCAAGGGGATAATTCATATTTTTTATGTAAGAGACAATATCCTTATACCATGGAGACAAGTGAAATTTATTTAAGGAATCATCAATATTAAAACTAACAATGTTTACCTCCATGGCTTGCAAATTGGTCTCAGCCATGAGCTTGGATAGACCCATCCTTTGTAATAAATTGTTTATATAAATACCCATGTCATACTTTTTAAACTTGTTGACCCACCTACATCTCTTACTAGATACTTCATTTTGAGTCAAAATGTACTTCACCATGGTATGCAAGACATAAACAAAAATCCTTGAACTCAAAGTATAAGGCCTAAACATTTTAACATCCTTTAAGAGAGTGAAGACCTAATTTTATATGATGGTTATTTTATTTTAACACCTTACATAGATTTGATAAATAAATCTATTGGATGCTCATGACTATCTTCATTATTTTACAAATGAATAGTACTAATAATATTATATTATTCAAAAGAGAATATCTAAAATGGCTTAGTGTAATCAGGGCTAGCCAAAATAGGGGTAGGCTTCAAATCTCCTTTGATGTCATTGAATTATTAAAAAACATTATCCTCCCACTTGATGTTTTATTTATTATTTAACATGGAATTAATATGCAAAGTTATCTCTACAAAATTATACATAAAATTTCTTACCAAATTAATTTATCCAAAGAGGGACTGAATTACATTTTTAGACTATGGGATAGGTACATTGTTAATGGATTTTACCCTCTCAGGTTCAATCATGACACCATATTTAAAGACTATACATCCCAAAAACTTGGCCTTTTTCACTCCAAAGTGGCACTTCTTGGGATTAAGAAAAATGTCAAACTCCTTACATCTAATAAACACTTTCTCTAGATGTTCTAAATGTTCTTCTGTAGTCTTGGAGTACATGTTCATATCATCCTAATAAAAAAATATAAACTTGTTAATTACCGTTACAAAATAAACATCCATAGCTCACTAAAACATTTCACTAACAATCATTAACCCAAAAGGCATCCTCATGTATACATACATTCCACAAGGCATAGTGAATATGGTCTTAGATCTCTCAGATTCCTTCACCATAACCTAGCTATATCCTAAGAAATCATGTAATTTGGATAAAACTTTGATCTTATAACACTTTTTAATAGGTTTTCCATATTGGGTAGGGGTAATTATCTTTTAAATAATCTTTATTCAAATTCCATAAATCTACACACAAGCAGATTTCACCATTTTTCTTTCTCCCAGGGACTAAATTTTCAACTCATTCCACATATTAGTGGCCAATATGGGGTTAATAGGTCTCTATTTCTACTTGAAAGGCTTGTTATTAGGCTATAATGGGATAACATGTTGGAACAAGTCTTCCCTCTATGCTTTTGGCTTATAATAAGACCATGCTAAACAATCTTGGTACTTTTTAAGTAGCTACATGTAAACTTGGTTCTCAGCTGGACTTAGGTGACTACCCAACCAAACCTTCATTGGATTATTATGAGAACTGAAATCACACTCAGTAATTTCCTTTTAAATAAATGAGTATCAATTCTTGATTCTATCCACTCCATTAAAATATGCTTCTAAACTTACCAATCCTCTAGGGAGCATGTTTATCTTTAGCTCAATAATGTCCTTCCCAAAAAAGATTCCTTTCCCATCATAAACCTAAACCATGGATTCCAAGTCTATGAACTGATCATGAAACTCAACTTCATAATTTAGAAACCTCTTAATTTTTTCATTACCATCAAATACCTATCAATGATGAACATTGTCTTGGATTGAAGGCCTAACAAGCACCTCCACTTTATATTGATAATGAAGACTCGTATTTGCAATATCAAATTGATCACCTAACCCTACAAGTTTGTCATCTTCTTCATTAAAAATCCTATCATGATAACAAATGTTGAATGCATCAAATAATTCAAGAAAATCCTAAATAACATTGCAATATTATTTTTACCTTTTATTTTTTGACATAGACATTGTAGACCTACTTTACCACTAGCTCAAAATCACCCTTGAAAATCAATATTTTAATTCCATATTTATGGCCAATCCATAGACCAAGCAAGAGTGCCTCATTACTTAGTAGCATTTTTAGTGCACTCGAGGGATAGATTAAAATAAAACTTGAATCACTTACCATTGGGGGCATAGAATATAACCACACCTCCATTTCCAAGATTGGAGCAAGCCCCATTAAAACACATCTTTTAAATTGGTCCTTCACTATCAAGTTCAACATTAAAATCAGTAGGCTATTCATTAGTCTTAAAATTTCCAATAAAGTTTCTGAAGTCAACATCCATGTACAACACTTCATTGATATCATGTTTTGGATGTTCAATTACATGTAGTATTTTTGGCTTTCTATAAATTTTAACCATCTTACCCTCTAATGGAATGGTGGCATAAGACAAGTCCATCTATACAATTCTACCCATGCTAGCATCCCATTTACATGACAACAACATCCCCACCTAGGTGGGTAGTCTGAAACTATTGCATTCATATTCAAAGACATACCTAGATGCACTACCAACTACACTACTAACCCCTTGACTTATCCAACAATCAGAACTTTTGGTGAGTCCATGGAAAACACTTTCCAAAGGCTAATTTAATATTCACCTCAAGCTCATTTAGGACACCCAAGGGCATCACATTGTAATAAGCATTAGAACCAAACATATAGTTGTGAACAATTAGACCATTGATCAATAGGGTTGTATAAAATGAATCAATATTCAGCTAAATTTTTACCAATGCAATCCCAAAATAGACTTCTAGACTAGGTTAAATAATATCTTCTAATTCTTCATCACTTTCTAGGGGTGTTTGGGGTAACTTAATTTCATTTTTATATGAATTATTATCAAATTATAATTATTAAAATGCCCTCTTCCTATGCTCAAATATTATTAATAATTCAACAAGCAACATAATGATTTTCATTTAGCTCAATGTTTGGGCTATATCACATATGCTATACTAAGAAAGAGGATTATTTAGTGGAAAGGTAATAACACCTTTAGCTAGGGTACAATCACTTAAGGTATGAAGTGGAGTACGCTCAGATGGATTTACATTTATAACATCAACCTTCAAAGGTGTATTTTATTTAACATCATTTTCACCCTTAGGATTATTGGATTAAAAAGGTACTTTACTCTTAGTAAGAGGACCTCTAGGTCTAGAAAATTATGAAATTGGTATTATTTTAGAATCATTTGGGACTTTTATAGTTTTATTAGCTCTATTACTTGCATCCCCTACCTTTAAATTTGTATGGGTAATGTCTTGAGGAGTAGTAGTTTGATACTTACTTCTCAAGTAATTTTCTTTCTCTTGGGCACCTATTACATTAATCACTAGCTACTCATCCTTAGATGATGGAGTTCCCCCATCATATTTTTTAATCATAAATGATCTTAAAAAATTGAAATCATGAATGGGTAATTCATATGCTTGTGACATATTAACATCAAAATTAAATTCATGAGTTAAGATACCTACCCTTATGACTACACTCCATAACTAATTAATAGTAATATCACTAAAAATTTCCATGGAGGTAGACATCTTACTTTAGGGCTTTGATGATTGAACATAAAAATATCATCTTTGGATGACACATACTAAGGTTCATCCATGTTTTCATCAATCAATTTAGTTGTATCACATGCATGATGTGGAAGGAATCACTTTTATTATTAGTCAATATAAATGCCACAACCTACTACATTCACCTTGGCATGTAACATATTAGGTACTTCTTTTATATCCCCTCTATTCAAATTTCTTTTTGTTCTTTCTTCATGTGTAGTCCTCTTTCCTCTATCATTATGTTGATGGTTAAAATCAAGCCTTCTTTATGGCTGATTTAGATTTTGATCCCTTTCTTGATTGGTAGACATATGAGGGATCCCCTTTTTAGCTCTAGCTAACTTGTATGACATTTTTTTGACAATAGAGGCCAAAGTTCTAATAGTTTCCTCAAGGTTGGTTGTATTTATGGACTGTGTCTTTTCCAGATTGACCAATTTCACATCATCCCACTTGTTCATGGGTTTTCTCATAGACTTTAAGTTATTTTCAATTTGGATAGCCATATTAAATGGTAAATGTAGGTTCATGGGAGTTTTTTTCCCTCAAGTAGTATGAAAATTTCTTGTCAAAGGCATCACAATACTTTATTAATCACACTATATCACTCAACCTGATGTTTTTAAGAAACTATATCATAGATTTTTTAAACCTTGTATTGAAGTCCTAAACACACTGATTGGGGTTCTTCTTGGTGTTTTCAAATTCAACCAAAAGGAACATCAGATCTAATTTATCACATATTGAATTCTGAAAACATTCCTTATTTCTTCCCATGAATCAACACATCCACTGGGAAGAGAATTGAACCATTCAAGATCATCTTCCTCCAGTGTGTGCATGAATAATTTAATGTGCACATCCTCATGTTTAACCTCATAATATTTTAAAATATTGTGAAACCCCTCAGGTGCTGATCACCACTCACTACATTATTCCCTTGGAATTTTGGAAGGAATTTACTTATTTCATTCAAGACTTCATTATGATAACCTTCCATATCACTAAAATTTATAGGCCTAAATTTGGGAATACAAAATTCAAGATGTTCATTCTCATATGGGTCCTTATGCCTCATGACTAGTTCAATGCTAGGTTCAAGAACTAACGGCAAAGGTATGTGATGAAGTGAATTAGGTGGACTTTATCATTTTCACCTAGGAGGGAATTCAAATGGTAGAGAATGAGCTAGCTAATAAATTAGACTATAAGTTTCAGATTTGATAGGAGAGCTATGATAGTCCTCAAGAATAGGGATCTCAATAAAATGTTCAAGATTATCAATATTTTGAAGTCCAAGCAATATTTTGTAGTTTCACTATGTTCTTAAATGGGCATCCAAACTTGTCTCCTTCATCTTTGATGAAACATTAGGGGTGGGATGAATTTTTTGGATGAGTCACCTTTAAAGGATGATCTCAATCCTTCCAGCTTTGTAAATAGGAAAACACTCAAAATTGAAATTTAACATAGATATTCAAACTAGGCACTGATCTTCCTTGAAATCAAATGATAAGATTTGAGTTTCCAGTAGAATAAAATTTCTATCCTATAAAAATTGACAAAATACTTGTGATACATACTAAAATTAAACTTATTGAAGCTTAAAGAGATAGAAAATAAAGACAAATAAATTTCTAAAACATGTTTAACAAAGGAGAAAGCACCTTTCAATATGTAATTTTAACAACTCTTTACAATAAATTTAGTAGAAGTCAAAATATCAAATATCTCAAATCCTAGCACATCCCCAATGGGGTAATATGAAATTGATGGCAAAGATATTCCAACTATAGCAAATAAAAAATAGAGAACTTTGAAACTTGAAATACTTCTAACTCTCTACAAGAGTCCTTGACAACACAATTAACCTGCATTTTAATTTTGTCCTTGACAATGATGCCAAAAAATTGTAGGTTCTTAGTTGTACACCTATAATGCTTGGCTTTGCATAATTTGAAAGAAAATTACAAGTAAAGTTGAAAAACCCAATGATATGTCATTATATCTAAGGAAGGGTTTGGAATCTATAACAAACTGAATGAAAAAATTATTGAGAGGCACATACAAAGGGTATGGTCAGCTCCCTGCTATTTTTGGCTCTACTTGAACCAAGGTGAGAGGGCCTATGGGGTAGCTTGCTAAAATGAATAGATTTTTAAATTCAACCTCCATGGGTATTTTTGGCACAAAATAACAATACATATGACTAGGGCACAACTAAATTTTCACACTCTACTTAAGAAGGGTTGTCAAAAGGAATGCATAAATACTTTAAGTCACATACAAGCTACTAAAGATAGATATAAAAGTGATTACAATTTTCATCCTAAAGAAATATCATTTTTAGGTCTAAATGAAAGATTTATGCTAAGCTTTAAAACACAAACTACAAACACATGTTAAGTATGCAAGATTTTATGCATTTTTAGGCAAGTGAAACTTATGGTACACAACAAGGATTATATCATTTTTAGGGTAGGATAGAGTAGGATAGTTTGATAATAATAAAGAGGAAGGGTGTGGTGGTGTGTTGAAGATTTTTCAAACAAAAAGGTGTCTTCAAATATTCATGACATTATCCTTTGTAGAGATGTAGAAAATACTTGAATGTAAGCTAAAGTAACTACCAAATGATAACCTACACTAAGACTAAGTTTTCAAATGCTTTTCCATGTCAACTCCATAAACTTAGGATGCCCTAACAAGCTATTCAACAATATATTTGAAAAGAATACCAGAAAGGTTTATATTCTAGATCTATGCTCAAGGTGACAACCAATAATGAACACAAGCCCAAATATCCAATCAGTAGAAAAAGTAAAAAATATTAACTCATTTTATCAATAAGAAATAGCATAAAACCACCAACATTTTCATTAACTTGAAAATAAACCTTACATCAGTTTTCAAAATGCTACCAAGGTGAAAATCATGGTGAGTTTTCTCTTTTGACAAGGGAGACATAAACATGCTCTTAAATCTTGATAATGGTTGTATAATTGTAACCACCTTAGCAATATAGACAAGGTCTACACATAGTATTTGATCCCTAATTTTTTTTGTAGAACTTAGACTTAGAGAGAAGAAAGGACCAAAAATAACCAACACAATGGCCAACGAACCCCCTAAATAGAGGAGAAGCTCTCTATTTATACATCTTTTAGCCTTTCAAATCTACAATTGCCAAAGTCCCAACAAGATACTCATAGTTGGAATAAATCCTTTGTCACACTTAGAATCTTCATTTATTTGTAGGGAAAATGATTTTTGTAATTTCCTTTATAAGGAATGATGGAGATTTACAACAAACTACTTGATTTCTTGGCTATAAATTCTTTCAAATAAACTAAAAGGAGAATATTCATGGTGGAGGGAAAACAAACCATTTATCTGTATGTGGAACTATCTAAAGATGTCTTGGACCACTTTATTGCATAATTAGAACCTCTTAGACAAGTTTCCTTACTTTTATCCATGCCATGAATCAAACTACTCTTGCAATGATTTCCTGAGAATATTCTAGATCCATGGCCCTTTGAATAATCTTCTAGCCCACCTTGGATTTCAAAACCTATAATGTGTTTCCCATAGATGAGCTTGGATGAGCACCGCAATTAAAAATGTGAAAGACTTAGGTTATTTTCAACCTTTTACTTTTTGGCTCATTCTTGTATCTCATATTTTGAATTTTTAGCACTTTTTCTTATTGAGGTTTCCTTTAAATTATCTCCTTTTTAATACATAAATGTATTATTTTCAACTTTTGACCTATTTGAGAAAACTTAGCCCCTCTTACAAATTCACAATTTGTAAATTGCAAATCTATTGTCAGTGGTGGAAGCTCCATGAACTTTATTGCATAAGGTCCTTAAATATGTCATGCATGCCTATGTGACATCACCATGTCACTATATTCATTGACTTGAAATGTGGATCCTTGTCATGATAAATATGAACATGCCACTTAGATAATCCATAGGTTTTTTTGTACCTTACATAGTTAATATTATCTTATGCTAATGTCCTTGCACCATGTGGTAGCTTCTTATTCAGCCCTAGTCCCTTGACAATTTAGCTATCACTCATGATGTCGATCTTGATTTGCATTATCAATTGTAGACCATTAATCTAAATCTAAAGGATCAAATGCCATTGGCTATCTATTATGTCATAATTTAATATTTATGTGCCCATTATTTTATGTCTATATGGATGATCCAAAAATTAGAAGTTCTGGTTGATAAATATTTCAAGAACATAGAAATAACATAGTAATAATGAATTCTCTAAGAAGAGATGTATTATTACTCAAGATCGTAATACAACTATATGCTTATCTTTGAGAAGAGATGTCTAATATTCTATTTTAGGTTACATATTAATTTATACCCATTTTTAAAGTAGGGGGAGGATGTGTAAGTTCACTAATCTTGAGCGAGATTAAGTGGTTTAATTTCCATGCTTTAAAATAATACAAAATTCAAGGAATTACTATTTTTAGAAACATACTATTTTTAGACTACACTACTAAAATTAAAATTTGGGGCTCTTCAATTGGGTTTTAAGTGGTCAAACTTCATCAATAAAATATCCATGCCATCTCATGGAAATATCCTCATTCTTATCTTTCCAACAGTTCAAACGGTGAGTCAATTGGAGATACGGTGTAGTAGTTATGGCTCCTAAAAGTTTCGTCATCAATTGGGGTGGAACTATCACCCAAATTATCCCCTAAATTATTGCCTAGATCATTCTTCCCTCCTTGAAAATAAATGGTTCCCATTACATCAATGTTACTCATCAAGTGTGGTAGTTGTGTCTTGATTTGATTCTCTATGAGCCACTCACCTTGGTGGCTAAGCTAGCCCCTTTTGACCACTCAATAAAGTAGAATAGAGCATCCTCTTGTTGTCTTCATCTAGGTGTCCACAATATGATCCTCCTCCACTAGAGAAAAAATCTATTGATTAAGATCATGAATGTCTAGTTGTTATGTGATACATAGGACTATTAGGCAAAGGTGATCCTTGGATCAAATTGATAGAGTGTTTTACCTAGTAATGCAGTGGAATTGTTGTGGGTGACTTGAATAAGTCATCATATTCTCATGTGTTTCAACCTATATGATTTTTTTGTTATGTTTATTATGTTTTTAGGACTGAAACATTGACCTTCTTGGATTTCTATGGTTTGACCACCATGAGAATAAATTACTTTATCTTTTCCACCAATCTCTTACATTGCTTAGCACTGACCAGGGAGATAGATGTGGGAGGTGGTACCTCTAGTACCCTTTAGTGTCATGTTCCAAGAGTGAGTGTGATTCTTCAAGTTTGTGATTCATACATGCCATGTCACTCATACATGAATGACTAACCAAGGAGTACATCACAAACATCTAGATTAACCACATCACACAAGACATCATCTTGGAAAGGTTTTATTGCATTTGAAAGAAGACACTAATGGGTGACACAAAGGTCTCTCCCTAAGCTCAACCATCCAATAATGTATGGATTTGTATTAGTCTTCATGGATATATTTAGACTTTTCATAACTTTAGTATAGATTAAATTCTTTTGACACCCACTATCAAGATGAAATGTAGAGGCTTACCTTTTACCCATAATTTGGAGTGAAACAATATTTCCTTGTCATTTGGCCTTTCCTCACAGATCTATGATGAAGTGATAATGGTGTTAGACTCAGTATCTACCATTTATTCTTCATCCTCTTTGACTGTGGGTTGTGTATGAGATAGAGTAGTAGATGTCAAGTATTATGACTCAAAAAGCAATGACTTGATGGCTCAACAATATTCTTTGGAGTGAGTTCTAGTTTTTTGGTAATCACACAATTTTCTAGCCTTCCCTTTTTAGGGTTTCTTATCTTGAAACTCCTTTTACTTCCAATTTTGACCTCATGTTTGACTTTTCTTATCACTTTTCCATTTTGAGGGATGACTCTTCATATTATTTCTGCCATGCTTCTACTCAATCTTCACTATGAATTTGTATGCCTCACCAAGGGTTTCCAAATTAAAGATTTCCATTTCCCCCCATATGTTCCATTGTAGTCCACCATGATATTTAAGAGTCTTATGATTCTCACTTACTTGGATGCCCAATATTTCAGACAAAGAATGAAAAATATTTGTGTAATCTTAAATAGATTGGTCCTTACCTTGGCAAAGTTGTTGCCACTATATGTACAGATCATCATATGCTCCAATGGGATAATATTTTTCTTTCACTACTTCCATGAAAACATCCTAGGTAGGTTCCACCTCAAGGCCAATTTCATCTTTACTTAACCTCCTTTTGTACACCTCCCACTAGTGTCTCATGGGTAATGATGCTTTCAAAAGAGCAAAAGTGATCTTTTCTCCATCAGTGAATTTATGTACAGAGAAGTAGGAAGATAATTGATCTAACCAATTTTCTACTACATCAACATTTATTTTGCCTTCAAATGTAGGAATATCAAGATTCACTTGAACCTAGAAGGGTGTTGAGGCATTGAAAAGACATTGCATAGATGAGAATCTAGGAAGTACAACTGAGGAGCCAAAATTTCCCATCAAGAGTTTTTGAAGAATTTGGGAAAATTGTTGCATCATCTATGATTTTTGCCATTATAGGGCTTCATTCACCATTTCCTTGAAAGGATCAGATGTCTCAGTGTCATCCACCATTTGAAGTCATTTGGAGTGAATAGGTGGATAGTTTGGAAGCTCTGTTATTTTCCACCCAAGCTTCTTATAACCTAACCTCATCCTCAAGATCATACACTCTCAAGACAAATTGTTCTAATACCATTGATATAAAACTTGGAAGTTCTGGTTGATAAATATTTCAATAACATAGTAACAATGAATTCTCCTAGAAGAGATGTATTATTACTCAAGATCACAATACAATTATATGCTTATCTCTGGGAAGAGATGTCTAATTTTCTATTTCAAGTTACATATTCATATATACCCATTTTAAAATTAGGGGGAGGATTTTTAATATCACCAATATGAAGGGATATTAATTGGTTTAATTTCTATAGTTTAAAACAATACATAATTTTAGGAATTACTATTTTTAAAAATTTACAATTTTTAGATTGCACTATTAAAACTAAAATTTTTGGCACTTCCATTAGGTTTTCCGGTGTCAAAATGCATTGATCATATCTCCATGCCATCTCATGGTGTTATTCTCATTGTTATCTTTCCAATGGTTCAAATGGTGAGTCAATTCGAGCTACGGTGCAAAAGTTATGGCTCTCAAAAGTTCCGTCATCAATTAGGGTGGAACTGTCACCTGAATTATCACTTGAATTGTTCCTTGAATCAACACAACCTATCTATGCATCCAAAAGAATTATCCATAAAATAATATCTATATCTCTAAATAAAAGTATTTAAACCTTAAGTTATGTTCCTCAAGTAGAATGGTGTATAAGTAGATGATGTATATTCTTCTTTTTTCTTCTCTTAATGATGAAAATGGATGTGTATATATAGTTGAATCTAACCCTAAACCTTTAAAAAAGTTTAGACAATAGGATCAACCAAATTAAATCCATATATCTATTGAAAAAAACAAATTAGGTCTTGGTTTAGGTTGACCATGGGCTGACTTAGACCCTAAATGAGTTATATCAATTAGAGTACAGGGTTTATGGGGGCGACAATGTAACATACACCATTAGAAAGGGTTTTAGTCTAGAGAAGGGACAATGGAAGTGTAAAATGAATAGAGGAGGATGTCAAAGAGGATTCAAAACTCAAGAAATTGTTTTTAGGATGTGGTTATGTATATATCAAATGTTAGTAAAGGGAAAACAATCCTATGAAGCACCAACAGTTTGCCCACCACTTTTCTATTGCACCCCTTAAGGTATACACTTAGATATCTTTAGACTCAATGGGTTATTACAAGAGGTAAATAATTAGTAATTGATCAAGTTTGGAAATATTATGTGTATATATATGCCCCACACTAATATCATTACATGTCACTTAGTTGTAACATGAAATGATGCTTTAATAAAAGAACCTACCAACACACAATGTTAAAGCTAAACAAATTTTAGTAAGGAACAAATAAGATAAACTAAAGGAAAAAATTTAAAACACATACATTTACTTACCTTAGTGATGTAGATAAAGAATAATATGTAGGAAATGTGAAGGCTTCCAATGTAGATAACATTAGGTGAACCTATATAATTTAGTGGAAAAGAGGAAAAAATCAAAAAAATTGCAACATAAACATGTAATATGTGAAAAGTCCCTCTATAATGTCAGGATTCCATAACTTTTGTGACTCAGAAGAAGAGCTAATATAAATAAATATATGGTCAAAAGATATAATATGGTAGTAAATATTTTAATCGTAAATAATTTGGAATAGTAAATATAGATAGGGTGAAAAATAATTCATTTTTTATTTTTACTATTCTGAGAAAATGGAGCTTTAAGAAACCTAGTGCAAGACTAAAGAGACATCATGGTGAGGAGATGACAATTGAGATGAGGAGGATACATAATGATTGGAACACAAATAACCAATTTAATTTCAAGTATTTTTATTTGAAATTGAGATAGATATAGAAAATTGACTAGTGAACAAAATCTAATCACTAAAATTAGCCCTAGCAAAATTTTAAGTAGATTAGGGGTATAACGATGTACTAGGTAGGAAGAATTCAGGCCAATAAATTCATAAGGTATTTATGGTAAATTGTTTAAAAGTCATCATTGTCAAGGAATAGAGTTAACTAGGTTGACTTAGTTGATAAGTTGAGTAGAAATTTAAGGGTCAACTATGTAGTAGTGGGTTGACTTAGCTGGTAGGGAGGATAAGGCCAAATACATATCAAAGGGTCGATCTAGTTTGTGGGAGAGGGCTGATATAGTCTATAAAATGGGGTTGATTGTGTAGCATAGGGATAATTTAGTATGTTGGAGAGAGAGGATGGCTGATTTAGTATTAAATAGGTAAATTCTATAGGAAAATTGGGAAAAAAAGAAACTAAATCAAACCAACTGATTTAAGTAGTTAATTTGTTAATTTTTAAGAATGTATTTTAATTATTAATGACATGGATATTTTATATATCCTTTATGGTTTGATATTTTATAGAGACATTGGAGGTATTAGCACCTAATATATGCATTATGGATACTAGATTTATTGGATTATTTGAGTGATATGGATAGAGAACCACTAGTCATGTTGGGATTTAGAGGCATCATGGAGATGAGATGGATCCCATTGAGTTTTGATCTTGTAATAATATTCCTTAGAACATGGGAATAATTGACTAACACTTTAATATGGTTGGTGGATGGGGATACAATTAAGGTGGGTATCACACTGGAGGATGTTCAAGTGTTGCTTGGACTACCTATAGGAGGGACACTAGTGATCACTAAGACATTAGAGGATATAGAGGAGAGAAAAACACTAGTTTAATGGGCAATGTTCTTGGATAGGATATATCATAGATTAAGGGTGAGTATATTTGATGTCTATATTAAAAACATTCTAGAATTATAGAAGTCTATGATAGGACTAGTGATAGCAAGAGTGTTGTGTCATAAGTCAAATGACAAGGTACCACTGTATGTGATAGCCATATGTTAGTCCATACTAGATCAAGGATCACTCTATGATTTTATGGTTGTTATCTAGGTCTAGATCATGCATGTTATACATGAGATGTTGTCTAATGGGTATAAATACATGCTGCCTATTATTTTGCTATGTGCTTAGATATATAAGAAGTTCCCAATGTATCAAATAGCTATGTTTCACCATGTCATCAATGATAGGTTACTTAATTTCATGTGATAGAAATAGGACCATGTATCTCAGGTCATTCCCCATGTTCTATCTCTAAATACTATCACACAAGGAGAGATTGTGTGGAATTTGTATACACACATTGATACTATATGGTCTAGTTGGGTAACCATTATTATTGAGTTGACATAGGTGTAAATCATAGGACAATACACTTCATGGGTAGAGGCACATTTTATGGAATGCTTGTTAATATAATTATTAATACAACACCTAATGACCCCTCTAGTAGTTCTCACTTATTAGGAATGGTATGATAGAGAACCCAGGGGTAGAGGAGGAGGAGGAGTACTAGTAGAGATATAAGTGACCAATTCATAGCATATTAGACCATGGAATAGATGTAGGAATATAAAAGGAATAACAAAATTAATAACACCAATGATAACCCTGTCTTCACCACAAATAGAGGAACCAATGATGAGAGTAGGCATAGGTGAGGGATACAACATAAGAGGACCTGATAGCTACTACAAGACATAATTGGTCAATATAGGAACCTCTAAGGAGGGCATCACAACATTCTCTAGTGGTGACTCATAGCTTTACAACTAGTATGAAGGTGACACATGAAAGAGGAACTCGACATAAAATTAGATGGAGATATGATGCTTGGTAAGTGACCAAACAAATAGATGGTGATTGGTGACATCAACAGCAGTGATAAATGTTGTAGTTTTTATTTAATCTTTGATATAGGACACTAGTTAAATTTTTACTATGGTAGATAGATTTTTTGATGCCTATCTATTTTTCAATTTTATATATCTAATTGTAGAGGAGGTTAAATGGGGAACCTTGATAATGGCTACACATCATGGTATTTTAGATGGGGTGTTGGATCTATACAACCTACCAATTTATATGTTCCTATCTTACTATCTACCCTAGCCCAAGCAAGTTAGTTTATATTGGTGGGGGAGGCCACAAGGCATCTATAGGCATGTGAGGATGGATTAGAACCACCATAAGGGGTGGGAGAGTTAGAGGCACAAGCTTGGAAGGCCTTGGCTCAAGAGAGGGTGGCACACATGGATACCACTATCCATCTTGAATAATTAAAGGCCTAGGTGGCCAATATACAAGGACATGTAACATGCTTGAGATCCTCAATTTCCTCATTATAGCATACCATTTAGATGGGATAGTCTCAGGCATCTATGGGTAGCATGGCTAGGTCACAAGATAGGTAGGGTGGATCCTAGCCTTAGAGTTGGAGCTATGATGTATTTTTTACCTTTTATTTATAAAATACATGATATATATATATATATATATATATATATATTGACATTTTTATTTTATCTCATGAGTTGTACTTGGTTGTGGATGTTGATGCATGAATATATTTATTTCTAGCACATGTATTTTCATTTTTTTGTATATGATATTAGAAACATATGTTGAGTGTTTTCTTTTCTATAATTATGTGATACACATGCATGGTTATATATAAAAATATAAAAATTACTTGTAAAAATATAGGTAATCAAAAAAAAATGCACTACACATTATATCATGATGGGAAATGTGTAATAACAAAAGATGACTAAATATAATAAATCAAAGATGGTAAAAAGGGTAGCAAAGGTTTTTAAACCATTTAAAATATTTGCACCAAATGAAAATAAATAAAATCACATTATATCACATTTGGAGGTATGAAAAGATTTTAATAAAATAGAAGAGACATGAAAACCAAATGGTATAAAAAACAAAACAATTAAGTCAATTAATCATAATAAGTCATGTTGGGAAGTATAAAAAGGAAGACAAATTTGGAAAATGAAATTAGATTTATCACACTAATTCAAGTTGGGAAGTATGAAAAATTTAATAAAATGATTGTAATCATACATTCCATTAGAAAATAAGAAGATAAAAGTGAAAGATCAATGAAGTAATAATAAAACATACTATATCAAGATGGAAATAATGTGAGTCATGGGTAACTAATAATAAATCACTACTTATCTCAAATTTGACACATGTAATTTCATTATGACTTGGGTATTGAAATAGTTTGTGAGGAAGGCCTAGTCCTATCCATGGTTTTACACTAAAACTCAGAAAGGGAACACCAATGAGGTGGAAATAACTATGGGAATGATTTTTAAAGTAATTTTTGTAATTTGGTAATTTATGAGGGAGGCTTGGTCCTATCCATTGTCATACAATGCAACTCATAGGTGGAATTTGTTGATAAATGATTAGTTAACAAAATAGTATATCTCAATGGGAAATATTAGGAATGTTGTAAAATGAAAGAGGGAATCTAAAAAGCATAATGTATGTGTATATGCGAATACCTTAAGAAACATTAGGCACACTAATTACATTTGAAAGAAACTATGTGGCTAATGACCATTAACATACAAAGGATACCTATTCATAATAAGGATAAAGTTGTATAGGCAAATAACTTAGATACTAAAATCAACTCATGTTTGTTAAATGAAAAAGAAAATTAAAATGGACATACCTTCCCACAACATGTTCCCAATTCCTTAGGACCTCTTATAGAGCTATTGGTCTACTGTGAAGATTAGGTACTTGTGTGATAAATTAGGTATCACTAAAATATATTTTTTTATTCTCCATTCCCAATCTACTAGCCTACTGTACAGTAATGGTCCTTGAATCTATCTTGATTCCAACTATGGATTTTGAGCTTTGATTATAAAAATTATATCTCATTCGAAACATGTATTTTATTTTGATTTTATTTTTAATAGTTGAATGTTGCCTTTTGTATCATTCCCTTTCATTTAAATGATTTAGATTTTAAATTTTATGGATTTTAAGATTCCTCCTCCATATGGATTTGGAATAACCAATATGAGTGATAAAAGTGATACAAATTAATGATATTTATACTTTTCCTAAAGGAAGTTAAGTATCCAAATATGTGTCTACCTAATACTTAGGCTTACCTATAAACTAGCATGTTATCTCAAGTTTCACCCTAGTGCATGCTTAATTTGTGAAAGGAAATAAGGGAATAAAGAAGATCCAATGTGGATCGATACGAATAGGATTACAATGAGATAACATGTTTGCTAACCAATCAGATGGTAAAGAAGGATTACTGAGGGGAACAAGTTTTGTATAACCAACTCACAATAATATTTATCTATGTTATTGAGATAAAGTATAAAATAAACATAGAAAGAGACAAAGACATACATGAAAATAAATGAATCCATAAATATAAGCATGTAATTATGAAAAAAATCCATAAGAGAAAATGAAATAAATGAAATCATATGCAACACATAATGTGAAATATAAAGATCCATGTAAGATAAATAAGTGAAGCAAAATTTGACATAAATTAAAATAATATAAGATATAAATAAAACTTGATCAAGAATGTAATCCAAAATCATATTGAAAAGTGAAATAACACCATGTTGTGCTCACAAATATTAGTAAATATGTCCATAGATATTATTGATAAAATATGATATATCTATGTGGAACTAGATCCTAACTTCAATCATAGTCTCATAGATATTTAGATAAAGCTATGAAAAGACATATCATTTAATATCCTATACATAAAATATAGGTATAGCTAAAGGATCATGATCATGAGGTATATTTTGCATAGATTACTCAGGAAGAGAAATAGGAGTGAAATCAAAAGCTAGGGAAGGTTGGTATAAATGGTAGTATCTAGTCCAATGGCCAAAAACTTTATGAATATAATAGTAAGGTTGATGAACACATTAGGTAGGTAGAGGATCAATTTAAGATTGATTAATCATACCATTTACAAGGGAAGGTGGGGTGGGTGAAGAGACTGAGCTAGGCATGCCTAAAGGATAATCAAAATTACATGTATGATGAGGATCAACTAAGGATAGAGTAGGACTAGGAGCTAGATTAGGCTTACTAGAGGGAGGAGTAGGAGACATAGAGGGCTTAAAGATGGTTGAAATCATATCTAAGGTAAACAAACTAAGGGATCTTGATATCTAAGAAAATGATAGGGAATTTTCATATCATGATCCATAAGCATGATCATAAGAGGCTCTACCAAAAAAGGAGGTGTACCATGTAAGCACTCCATATCTATGTTTGGTGGGATTGAAGACATTTTATATTGAAATTTTTTTATGATATGATGTTCAAATACTCCTTCAAATTTATGTGAATTGGGTGGATTGGTCTAACCAAGTCTACAAAACCTTGTATGTTGAATAATAAATAATGAGCATGGTCAATCTAATCAACTATATTTGTAGACCTATATGTTGATAGAAGAAAATAAAAGACAAAGTTGATTGGTTTGACTATGTATTCTAATATATAACCTAAAAATAATAATGATATAAACTTTTTGATTTAGTAAGTTTATTTGGTGAAGACCTATATAGGTAGAACAAAGTTTTTGTGAAGTGATTATGTGTTAAACCTATGAACATAAGGTTAAAACTATACTGACTAGTTTGATACAATAATAAAAATAAATAAAAATATAAAATTTTGAAAAAAATTATGGTGTGAAAGAAAAAAAAGGGTTAGAATCATGTTGGGTTTATTAGAATGCATAAAAAGGGAAATACAACTGATCTGTTAATAAATCTTAGCTCGAAGAAGATAAATCCTACTTAGACTTCATATTGTTGATACATTAGATATTTGTGGTTATGACCAATATGGATCTACTAGACCTATCAAAGGGATATCTTACCACAATAATATCATTAGGGAGGGTTCTTAGGCCTTTAGTAAAGTAATACTATGGAATAACCCTAACTAGGTCTTATGTTTTCATATTCACAAAAGCGAATGACGAATAAAGTAAAATCTAATGTAGTGATCATAGAATCATGGGGAAAAATGTGGATGTAATAAACATAAAAATTAAATATTCATAGAATATATATACTCACATTAAATTATATGAAATCCTAATGCATGGGAGAGAATTACAAATGATAATATATATACTCTTATAAAGGAGGAACACAGTTAAGAATACTTACCCTTGAAGATGAAGTTGCCAAGCCTCAATCTCTCCCTTGGACAAGGTTTTTAACAACTGTTTGTTTTGGTATGTAAGGATAAGTTAGATCTAGGATCCATAACCTATATATGTATCTAAAATACTTCTCCACAAGATAAGATCTGTATCTCTAAAGAAAAGTATTGAAACCTTAAGATATGTTACTCAAAGTGAATGGTGGATAATTAGATACACAATACATATTCTTCTTCTCCTCTTATCCTAATGACATAAATGGATGTGTATATATAGATTATTATAACCCTAAACCTTTTCAAAAGTTTATCCAATAGGGTCCGCCTAATTGACTCTATAACATTATTGAAAAAAACAAATTTGGTCTTGGTCTAAGTTGGCCAGGGGCTGACCTAAACCCTAAATGAGTGTTATCAATTAGAGTATAGGTTTGATGGGGTCAACAATGTCAAATAAACCATTAGAAAGGGTTTTAGGCTAGGTAATGGCTAATGAAAGTGTAAAATGAGTAGAGGAGGGTGTAAAAGAGTAGAAAAATACTAGGGATGTGTTAGCAAGTGGTATTAAAGGGACAAAAGTCAAATGAAGAAAAAACGGTATGCCCACCCCTTTCCCAGTGTACCCCTTAAGGTGTGCACTTAGAGATATTGAGACTTGATGGGTTCCTACAAAATAGAAAGTATTAGTAATTAATAAAGTTCAAAAATTTTGTGTATACATTGCATACCTCATTGTTATATCTACCTAGACGTACCACTCCAATATGATACATGATCCATACATAGATTATATAGCTATCTTATCTTTTTATGGTAAGGTAACTACCATATTTTACTTACCCTTACTTGAAAGGGGGTATATCAATAGGGCTATGTCATAGATGCATGACTTCCACATTTTAATAGTTTTATATCTAAGTGGGGGCATGCCAAAAAGGTATGACCTCCACATGTATTTAGTTTTAAACATTTCTAGATTAAAGTCGGTGTATGGTATGAAAAACATGTTCTCCACATTTGTACAAATAATCAGATTCTATAGACTTGGTGGAGCATTTCATAGATGTATGTCTTTTACACTTGCACTAATTTTGGATGCACTAGATTTCATATTTATGTTATTTAAATAATATTTATGGAAACATTCTATACATTGGTATCATTATTATACCTAGATTTAGACTTAAGACATATGTGAGATGCATATTCATTGAACAAAGAACATAAAATTATAAAATAAAATAAAATAATATGTATTAAATAATATTATGATGTATTATCATTTTCAAGATGGACTATTATCGAGCCAATCTACTATAGTAGTTGGTTCAACTTTGGAATGCTGAGCTTTTTAAATCACTTAATATTACCAAACTTATAAGTTAGATTTGATTAAATCATCTAACTTTACCATACTCATATGCTGGATTTGATTAAATCATCCACCCTCACTATATATATATATATATATATATATATTTATAATGAGTTGATTGAATCACTCACACTCACATATTTGGGTTAAATTATTGAGATGAAACAAGCTCAATGGATGTGTTTTAATTCACCTTTACACCAAGGTCGGGGCATGTGTATTCTAGTACATACATACATACATATATATATGTATGTAT
>JARHVA010003499.1:897500-970000 GCA_037957365.1 Torreya grandis | reverse complement strand
ATAAAACCTACCCTATTGATCCTTATTTCTATATTAGTCATAGGAGAAATATTTCTAGAGGTCTAAATCATTTAAGGAGTAGTTCATGATTCATCTTTGCCAAGTTACAAGTTAGGTCACTATATGTATTTTATTATCACACATTGTATCTTTATGCACACACAAGTCAATACATAGTGGATAAATAAATAAGTTTGAATTATAGTATTAGAAGTGTAATCAATGCCCATTGATATTTGAGTCCTTGGGGTAGATCAACACCTTGATCTCATTAACCCATTTCCCCCACAGTCACTATAAGGGTGGAGATTTAGGGTCTGATCATTTGAAAAAGATTGAAAAAATATGTGTATAATTTACATCCATAATTAAAAAAGGAGACATAAAACCCAAAATATTGTAGTTTATCTCATCAAGATCTATTGAATATTTTATACTAGATACTTACATCAAATATAGATAAATGTGTCGATGTAATTGTCTAGATCTGATGCAATCATCTGTATGACATCTAATTTTACCCTATGTATTAATTAGGCATTAACTATTGGATCATGTGGTTAATGATTAGTAGATCTATTTTTTATTTTCAAGATGGATTTTTATATACTATTTGGTTGATAGAAATATTAATTTATTTCATGATTAGTATCCAAATAGATAGTTGTTGCATATGTTTTATTATTCTTATGGTCATGATTTTTGTAGATTATTTGCATTCAATAGTTTTTTATGGTTATTTTAGTCATATAAAATGAAAAAATTGGTAACTTGAGCATGGTTAATGATACCCAAGCCTTAGGTCCCTCTTACTTGCTTTCACGACCCTCTTAGGCTTATTTTCTCTAATTCCCATTCATTTATAGCCTTCTAGATTTGGTCCTAGCTCACCCAAACTTCTCTATAAAAAAAAAAAAAATCCTCCTAAGTCCTGTATACTCAAGAAAAGATCACCACACTTGTACTATAGCATCAGGGCCACTCATGTCTACTTTCAACACTATTATCCATGTCCATTTTTGGCCCCAACAGTCAATTTATTCCAGTTCCCCATCCTTATCCTTGTCATCCTAACATGAGTAAATTTAACCCATGACCAATATGTCCCTATAAAATCCCATTCAAATATAATTTTGAAAGGGTCGGAAATTATCACTAAACAAGTAAGAATATAAGTAAGAATACTCAAGATATCTTCCCTATTCTCTGTATATAACTAGCCAACACACTTACAAGATCATTCAAGTCCATACAATAATTATTAACTAGTTCAAGCACATATCATTTAGAATTCTACATCTTCATATACACAATTTCACAAGGCACATCAAGTGGGAGAAATACATATGGATTGATCCCTCTTTGTAGTATTGATATGTAGGGAGTGTGTCCACACATGAGGTGTGAAGCATGTCTAGTGCATCTTACACACACTAACCCCCCCCTCCTCAAAATTTGTAAAATAACTATGGAAGAAAGGGTTTGAAGAAATAAATTTCTCTATAAGGAGATATACAGACTTTTAGCTATCAAAACATCATAGATAGGGTCACACAGACATAGTAAACAAAACCTAGAAAGCTCAGATCCTTAGAACAATAGTGGAATAGGTGTGATATAACATTGGTGCTACTATTTTATAGTTATATCACTCCTATCCAATCAAAAAATAAAATTTAGATCCTAGTTTTTGATAATGTCTCAGTCCTTCACAGTGAATTCTATCCTCTATCTCAACTAGATCAATTGATTTCTAGCTAACTTTTGTTTTCTTCTCCATATTACTATTTTTTAAAAAGCTTGAATTACAATAAATTTACAAAAATAAATACATTAATTATTGTCTATTTATTTATTGATTTTACTACTCAGACCCTTTAACTAAATTAGGAATAATACACCAATATTCCCAAAAATTTTAAATCATTTAGTGAACCTAGCTTACTTCATTTAAGCATAAAAACCCTAGAAATCCTAGGGTAATTTTCAAACTAATTTTTCATATATTTTTATATCTCTTTACCTATATAATAAAATAAAAAATTATCATTAAATTTTAAAATTTTGTAGAAATTTTAATATAATTTTCTTTCAAACCTTAGTTGCCCATACTAGGTCCCAATATTTTTCCAATATTTTTCTAAATTTTTAATAGCATATTTAAATCAAAAAATACATTAAAAATTCAATGATAAATTTGAAAAACATTTACTTTTCAAAAACCCTAGTTGCATCTACTAGGTCCTGTTAAATAAATAATTTTCCAATAATTTTCTATTTTTTACTTGCATATATAACTCAAAAATTCACTTTCAATTTCAAAATTTCATAGTAAATTTCTCAAATAATCATCTTTTAAACCCCAGTTGCATAAACTAGGTCCTACTAGTTTTGAGATATCACCATACATTCTAATCAGATTTTAAAAAATAAATCTCACTTATTTACAAATTTTTCTTACATTTCTTTAAAATAATAAGGAGACCATCATGGGTCCTATTATGTACATGAATGATAACGTTTGTCATATGTTAATATAAACATTTATTATTTAAATTTAATGCTTATGTTTCATAATATGGGATGATGTTAAGAAAGTTATTTAAAACATGCTAAGATATCTTTTACATCACCTCCTTTAGATCCTTTACCCCATGTTGAGTCATGTTGCATGGTCCTTTTCACTCTTCCCCAGATCACTACATATCACCAGAGAGTCCAATTGAGACCCTTTTTACCTCTACCACCTTGACCTATTGTTTATATTTTCTCTCCTCTCATCATTACTACTATCCCTTTATAGATAGAAGATAATTTAGTTAGAGTTGTTACTCAGTATGCCACCATGCCTCCTCTACCTAGTCAGGAGCCTAACCACCCTCCCATTCCCTTCCCATCCTAGGCCCAATCCACCTATAAAAGTAGATCCACAAAAGTCATATGATATTTTTTTATCAATTTAGAAACACTCCAATTAATATTTCCATGTTAGAACTACTTCAAAAAGGTAATGTGTTTAAGGACATTCACTATCAGGCACTCACTTAGACTTCTATGCCCATTGACTTTGAGCCTTCTTATTTTATATCAGTGGTTAACAAAATAAAAACTATAGAAGATGTTATCACTAATGATCATGATGAAATTACATCTTAGGGAGTAATTGATCAAAATTTACCAGTATTCATACAAGCTCAAGTCAAAACTTGCATAATTAAGAGAGTTCAAGGTGATAGTGGTTCCATACTTAATATATGTAATATTACTTTCTTAAAAACCATGGGAATAAACATGAAATAAATGAAAAAATTATATAAGAACATTCAAGTATTTGATGATATACCATGATAGACATTAGGTACCATTGCTTTGGATATCATGGTAGGACGCAAAACCCTCTCTACATAGTTTTAAGTCATGCCAGGTCCTCTTCATTATATTATTTTACTCGGACAACCCTAGATATATGCTATGGGGGAAGTTCCTTCTACTCTTCATCATTCTGTTAAGTTTCTCTATGAGGGATACCTATACACATATATAACAAATAACCAACCATTTAGATATTATTGAAACACAGAGTCATCTTTGACTATTTCACTAGATGGGACACCTCATATCATAGTTCAACCACCACCTCATTACATTTTTCTTGATCAAATACATACATATGAGGTTGGAGAGACTATCACTTCTTGAACTCTTCCACTTATAGTTATGCTTTTACCTCTAGATATTCATCCAATCATAGCAGCTTTAACCATTCCAGCTACTCCATCAGTCATGATTCCTACACCTATTATAGTTATACATTCACTGACAATAGTTCTAACATTACAATTTGATTCTAAAGATACATTCACTCCATCAACTATAAATACTCTCATAGTATAATTTTCTTCTACTAATATAGTTGATGATACCCCCATATCACAATTACCCCTTGTGGTAAATTCTAAGTGACCATATGTACATGATGTTGATATAAATTCCTAGGCTTCTTTAGATGATGATACGACACCCACACTGATAGATGACTATTTATATGGGTTGACCTTTACACTAGTTGGAATAGGAGAGTATTTAGACAACTCTAGAGATCTCATTAGACATCCTAAATCACTCTTAACATCTCACACTATACTCTCAGGATATACGCCACATTCACAACTATAGATAGATCACTTGGAACATATAGTTCACATGGTTACCTCTATGGATATAGATCCACTAATTCATATTTAGGAAAGCAAGACATAACATCAACCATATATTATGTTATATATGTTACTTGATCTTGGATTAATCACCTTACCTATAGTGCAACATAGATTTATTAGCAGATTATCATAGTAGGATGGTCACCCATTTTGTATTTTTCATAAGATCATAGGTTATGATAAAAACTCATGTATATATTTATAAAAGAGATTATATAAACTACAAGTTAATGGTAATATTTAGATTATAAAATCACTAACACTAGCTTCTTCACTTCTACCAAAGTAATCTAGTACTAGAACTAAATGTCTCATAAAAGAATCAGTAACTCTACCACCAGAACAACCTTCAGTTCAACTTCAGTAGGATGACACCATGTAAAAAACTTATAAAAAATATGATGATGATCTTGAGGCATTTGATGATGGAAATGATCCCTTCCTCCTTATCCATCTCTAACTAGCTCCATCTTTGGACGCTTTACCCCCTCCATCCTAGCCTTTTATTCATATGCTTCTATATAATCTCTTTATGATTACTTGTACATAATTTTCTTAGTGTCACATGCACATAGTTTCTTATGCTTGGTTTTACATAGCTCAAAATATTTCAAAAATTTAAAAATAATAATTTTTTTCAAAATACAAAAACATTCAATTTTTTAAAAAACACCAAAAATATTTTGACTATATGCATTATCCATGATTTACATTTATAGTACATCAATAGAATTATGTTTGTTATTCTATGATTATTTTTTATTGATTTATCTACATTATCATGGTTCACTTGATCTTCTTTTGTGGGTGTAAAATGACTTATATCTATGCGATGACTTCACTCTACTGATTGAGGGGGCATCCTACTTATACATCAAAACACACATCAATATACATACCCACTAGAGGCATCTTCTACATGACTACACCATCTAGGTTATGTCATTCCTACACCAAAAACTCTAGTTATCATATTGATGTACATTACTTATAGCTCACATAGATTACTCTATCAAAACTCACTAGTATATATCACTTGTGTATTTATTAGCATATACCTAGTCTTGTACTAGTATGTATTTCATACTTTCCCTCTTGCTTTTATTAGTTAGATGTGATTACACTTCTATTTCCTTACATTCTTTCTTTTCTTGCTTAACATAGCTAGATTATTTATATCTATTAGTTCTTATTTACCTCTTGTATGTGCCTTAGGACATTTTCCAATATCCTTTACTTTCATTCATTTATGTGCCTTAGGAAATTTTCCAATGTACTCATACTCCTATATATGATTGTGCCTTCCATGTCAATTTTGTTTATTTTAATTGTATGTTTATATGGCATTTGAACATGCCTTGTATGTTTGATTTCTAGTTTGAGTGACATGTGCTCATGTCCTTTATTTTGTTGGTCCCTTGGCCACCCTTGTATGCTTCTTGATTCTTGATTTGTGTACTTGTTACTTGTTTTCTTCTCATTGTTTACAATTCTAGTATTTACATCATGTATTTATCTTGCTTTCTTAGATGCCATGATGGACATCATGATCTATCCCTTAAACTAACAACTAATGAAAATTTCATTTCCAATTTAGTATATTGCATATAATATTACATTGTTACATCTATCTATTCATTCCCCTAATTATATAGAAATATCTCAATATAAATCATGATATATCTTGAGATATCTTATTAATTATCATTGATATTTCATGTATCTTTGTAGCATAACACACTTATAGGGCTATTTATTATGAGGTACTCATTTTAGGGTCTTCATTCATACACTCAAAAAAGGGGAAAATAAATAGGGGTTTTGTCATAGAGATCAGAGCTCCTAATGACTGAAATAGTAGTTTTTAAAACACCTAGAACAATAACCAGACATCAAACTAATCATAATAAAATAAGAACACAATCAAGAATCTAGAATAGTTAAAAATTTTAGCCTTAGACAATAACACCCAAGTTGTACAATATCACTAGTGCCACTAGTGTCCACTTTCAGTGCTCTTATCTAAATAGTATAAAAACTAGACTTTCCAGAAGTAAGTAAAAAAGTAGTTACAACTATAGTTTTGCATAGCTAGACCAATTCATAATCAGTAGTTTTTAGTATACTTTTCCTCAAAGAATCTAGATATAGGGGGTATTATTAAAAAAATAATGGCTCTAACTTTTAGTTTTAGATATGGTAGTTGGTATAAATTCTACATTAGAATCTATGTTTTAGACACCAATGATATGGGCAATGTGTGCAACACATTTGTTTCTTTTCTTTTTATGTTTAGCATTATCCAAGCATTCTTAGTATTTGCATGCCTTATTTCATCTATAGATGTTAGAATCGTTTTGGAATGGCTTTCATACAAGCCTAACTTCCACTTTCCTAAGTTCCTAAGTTCTAGAGTGGCTTTCATATAAGCCTAGTGCACCAGTTTGAAGGAACTTTCATATAAGCCTAATCTCTATCTTTTAGAGTGACCAAGAGTGGCCTAGTTTGTAACATACATTCAAATATCCATCCAAACATTTTTAGATCATAATACATTCATGGGATTTAGGAGCCATCTCATATGACATATATTTCATATCAATATCAATTCATAGATTCACTTCATGGGGCAATGATCAAGCCAAAAGACTAGCTAGCCTTTATATTCTTGAGTTACCTATTCAGAGTGATTAGACACATAGTCCAAACATCTACCAACATACGTAAGATAACCTAGCTTCACTTAGGAGAAATGATGGAGATAAAGGGATAGGCTTTGCATTATTGAACCACTATTAAAGAATTGAGCACTCAGCTCCATTTATGAATTTAATCTTGGTACAACATCATCTAACATTACTTAACCTTACTCAGCATCAAAATAGGTGTTGTATTGGTTCACATCCCTAGTGAGGTGTATTAATTCCTCTCTCTTCCTCTCTCTCTTACCTATCTTTGTACATTATTATTTTAGATATATAATATCTAGTAATAACTAATCTACCCTTTGTTTTCTATACACTTTATAACATGCTCTATATGCACACCTAGCATCACAATAGCCTCATGAGCTTCAATCTTGTAGGTAATTTTAGGTACACATTCTATATATCCTTTATCCTATTATTTTTCTTTATTTTATCACTAGAATAAAGGGGACAGGGAAATGTAGTCATATAAAAAGCAAAAATTGGTAACTTGAGCATAGTTAATGGCACCCAACCCTTAAGTCCCTTTTTTTTCATTCATGACCCTCTTAGGCTTATTTTCACTAATTCACAGTCATCTATAGCCTTCCAAACTTGGTCCCATCTCACCCAAACTACTCTTTCCAAGATAAATAAATCCCCCTAGGTCTCATCTACTTAGGACAGTATCACCAGACTTGGACTATACCACTAGTTCCATTCATATCTACTTTCAACACTATTGTCCAAGTCCATTTCTATCCCCAATGGTCAATTGATTATATTTCCCAATATTTATCTTTTTTAGCCTAATGTAAGTACATTTAACCCATGAATAGTAGATCCCTATGAAAGCCCATTTAAAGATCATTTGGAAAGGGTTAGAAATTATCACTAAGCAAGTAAGAATACAAGATAAAATACTCCATAAACCTTCCCTATTCTCTTTTTACAACTATATAGCACAATTATAAGCTCATTCAATTCCTTACACTAGTTCTTAACCACCTCAAGCATATCTAGTTTAGCATTATACATATTCATATACATAATTACATAAAGTGCATCAAGTGGTAGAACTACATATGGCTTGAAGTGTCTTCAGAGTATTGGTATGTAGGTAACATGCCCACATATGGGGTATGAAGCACATATATTTAATATTACACACACTAACCCCCCTAACTCAAAATTGGTCAAATCATTATATAAAATAGGGTTTGAAGAAATAATTTTCTCTACAGGGAGTTATACAAACTTCCAACTATCAAAACTTCCCATACATTGTCACACAAACATAACAAAAAACCTGAAAAGATCAAATCATTCAGTCAAAAGAGATAAAGGTGGAGAAATGAAGTTTAGATCTTAGTTTGTGATAGTGTCTCAGTCTTGCATAATGAATTACATCCTTTGTCTCAGTCAAATCAATTAGTTTCTAGCTAAGTTTCATTTTATTCTCCTTATTACTATTTTTTAAAATGTTTAAATTATAATTAATTTAAACATATTAGTAGCTTAATTATTGTGTGTTTATTTACTAATTTTAGTACTCAGATCCTTTAACTAAATTAGGAATAATACAATAATATTCCCAAAATTGTTAAATTAGTTATATGTTGATTATTATCATGATTCGAGATAATTACCATTTGTTTTATGAGGTGGATGTTGTTGATGACTGAATGTGTACAATAAAGTAAACATATAGTGTTTAATAAACACTTCTCATTTTTGGATTTAAGGAATCCATTGCATGAGTTAATGGTTGTGATCTTCCCAAGATCTATGGTGGAGTAGTGACCAAGCTACATGATTGTTTCACAAAATGAAAATGTGAATGGTTGTTGGGAGTAACCATGGTCCTAAAAATTTGTAAAGATGAAAGTTATTTGAACTAAATATAATTAATGATATCCAAAACCTAAATTCTAAACCCTAAGCTAACATGGATATTTATAATGACAAGCTTAACTATAGTTATCTCGTTAAAAAGGAGTAAAAGGAAGGATAGGGTAGAAATAAAGTGTTTTTGATTTTCAATCCAAGCATTATGAAAAAATTTAGATTTCATAAAAACATGTATTTAACAAATATATAACATGAAATTACATAATTATAGATCCTACTACATATTAGGTGAAGGTCTAAGGAAAAGTGAGATAATGCAAATAAAAACAAGATTTACTTTAAGAATTTTACCCCTACAAGAAAATAACATTAGCCAAGATATAATAAGATAAAATAAAGCAAAACAAACCTAAGAACATTAAACTAATCCAAAATTATCATAAATTAATAACTCTATATTAACATATGCACATCTAGGATCCATAAAAATAATTCAAATCTAAATATGGAACTAGATAATTGAGGAAGCAACCATGATAGCAAACACATATACAAATATTAGATAGACTTTGAAGAATTCCTTGATTTTACTACTTACTCCAAGTTTATAAATTAATTTTGGATCTAAGAACTTCTCCCCTTTTAAAATGGGTAATCTTTCCTTTATATAGACCATTCATGAGATAAGTTAGCAAATCCTTCTCAACATGCAGCTGGACAAAGTGTCAGGGACAACTTTCCATTTTACAATGTTTTAAAACCAATGTCATTCTTTAACTATGACTATCCTAAAAACTTATATATGTTCCATATTACTCCTACTTTTATAAAATAATATATTCCTTTAAATAACTAAGTCAACTTAACTATCTTTGAAACACTTTTATAATTTTTTATCTTTTTTTTAGGATATCTAATCTTCTCATTCACTTTTGGGTTCACCAAATCTTTTAATCCAACATGTCATGTCTATGTGGAAACATTGATTCCAATCTATTCTTTTGATCTTGTTACATGACCTTTGGTTTCTTTGAACACATGTCCTTACCTCATGTAATCTTGTAGCTTCATTAAATACACTCCATCAATTTTAACTAGAGTCCTTAGCCCTAAAATTTATCATTGACCATTGATATACCTAAAGCTCTTGATATTTTTCCACTTGGTAGTTTTTTATTCATTTTGGGTCCTTTGAAAATTCCACCTTTACCTTACACCATCAATCTAGATCTGGCAAGTTGAATGTTAATAATTGATATTTGTACTTGACATCAGAGATCATGCCATTTGGTAGCTCCATGGGATTTTTCTACTCTACATTATTAGTTTATGCTAGGCTAATACTCTTTCACCACATGGAAACTTCTCATTTTGCTTGAGTTATTTGAAAAGTCAACTTTTTTTTTACATTATCCTATCAAGATATGGGAGGTCAAATTCTAATGGCCAATCTTTATTACATTCACCATGATTTTGTCATGCATCATCTCCATGCTTGATCATATACTTTTCAACTTATTAACCTACATAAGGGTCCATAAACCATTGATCTACCACCTAGGCACTTGAGATGGTGCCACTTGTCATTCTCAGATCCCTCTACAAGTCTGTTGACATCTTAAATCTATCACATGCTATCATATATTCAAACAATCTATTAAGATGGTGACATTTATCTTTCTAATGGAGATTTTAGAGCCTTTAAAATTTCAACATTTATATCCCATTATTAGATCTTTAGTGTGTGAACAAATGCACACCATCAATATTCCCTTAGACTCTTTTGACTTTATACCTTTGCCATGGGTCATTCATCTCCTTTGAAATCCCTGATATCTCACCACCTATCACCTTTAGGTTGATTCATTCTTATGGGCATGAAATACAATACATAAGTGTTTAGAGACTATAAAGAACTTAGTAACATTCTATTCTAATATTTTAATTTTATTAATAAATATGACTCAAACTTTAGGATAAAACTTTAGATTAAGCTTAAAATATAATAAAAGAACCCTCATGAACCATAAGACATAAAAGAGACTTAAAATAAAGGTTATAGACTAAGGTTAGAATTGTATTAATAAATATGATTCAGACTTGGGCTAAATTATTAACAAAGTTTATAATAAATTTCTTCTTATACAATGTTTTCTAAAAATGACCCTCATAATTTTGAATCTTATTTTAAAAGACCTAGGCTAGAAAACATTTTTAGACTAAGGCTTTAAATTATTTAGACATAGATTCAATTAATTAATTAAAGATGAAGGGTTATTCAAAGTAAAGAGTCAAATTAGCATTAAATCATGAAGATCAGACATTATCCCTTTTAGATGGGTGTCATTGATCATGTAACTTAAAACATAGAGATCTAATGTTAGTAAATATAGATAAGATCAAACCACAATCATGTGTAAATATATGAATCCAACCATGGTGTAGATGATCATAAAATAAAGATAATGTGTAAAATACTCTAATAGTACTCTGATCAAATGAATTTTCAATTTAAAGAGAAAAGTTACATAATTTGAAACAAGGGTCCCTATTTTCAAGAATGGGTGTATGTTGACCTCAAAACATGGAAAATTTTAAGGGAAATATAGAAATATGTTAGAATTCATAAACTATGGTATAGACTAATAATTAGTTTATTCATTCCATTTGATCAAGTACCATTTAGATAGATTCATGTTTGAAACACGTCCTAAACATGTATAATTAGGGTTGAACATCAATGCCATGTCATGTTATGTGTGTGATTTGAATCCACATATTGTTTTCCATCGTATTTAGGGAAACAATTTATAGATTTCATGACTTTAAATATTAACATTAAATTATAGTATATTTATATGTTCATTAAGAACCATGATTTATGTAGGGAAGGCTTGGGAATTACTTTGCTACTAGTTAGGCATCCATAACCTTGATAGAGATACCTTTGTCTCCACTCAAGGCCTTGCTCCACTACCAACTAAGCATCCATATCCCTAATTTAGATTACGTAAATCACCTTTACTTAGAAATCTCTTGATGTTTTTAATAAGGTTATTATTTTTTATATTTTTCAAGTCATTTTGAAATTCTAACAATGGTTAGTAACTAGGTTAGCTAGGTTTTGGAATCTTGTCAACTGTTTGATCTTTGAAAAATCATCCTTGGTTGAAAACTTTATCCTAGGCAATAATGTTAATTAAGTGTGAACATTAATGTATCCTAATAACTTAATATTTCACCCTACATGTTTAATCCTTCTTAAAACCAAAATTAGATCATAACAATGCTAAAAATCCCAAGGAATGATTATCCTAGCAATTAGTATTTACTAGTTTCTCCAAACTATAAAATTAAGCTCACATTTCATTAATCTATGATCAACCAATTTGGAGAAGTGATACCTAAATTATTGATTTGATAATCTCCTTGATTATTTAGGTTAACTTGAGTTTAGGGATATCCAAAAGAATTTAGTCAGAATCAAGTAATAAAGTAAATAAATCAAACACACCGAACAAACAAACAACAAGGAAACAAATATTTATAACACTATTTACAAACAAGGGATGGAAAGGAAAGAAATAGGAAAGAAACTAATCTAAATCCTACACTAAAACAAAAAATAAATTAATTCCATGATTAAATGGAAATTATTTTAGTCTACTACATAATCCTAAAACATGATTGCTTCCATTTAATGGCCTCTTCTTATAGATAGGAGCAATTATATGCTTGCCTTTTAGAGTATGAAGCTTGGATTCCCATCTCCATTCTCAAGTGCATGGATTGAAGATATAGATCCAAGATCCAATAATATTCTTCCCAAATTTTTATTTATTGCGTCAAGAAAGCTATGTCTACTTCATTCAAAGACTGATCATGTCTTATCTCATTCTCCTTCGATGGTTGTATTGTGGACTCAACTAGTATACTTAGATTTATGTCTTCATTAATCTCAAACTCATATTGCTTTGGGATATCCATAATATCATTTCCTTCTTGAACAATATATTTAATAATAATTTCTATAATACATTACTCAATCTCTAGATGAAGTGGGAATGGACCATCAGTCTTTGCACAAATACTCTCTAAGTCATCCCAAAAGGTATCTTCATCATGATCAATAGAAAGGCTATGAGATTCATTTCAAATATTACCATTTGAAAAATGTTGATAATATATTTTTAACCTTTTTATGGAGTCATATGGAAGTTCTTAATCTGTTGCATTTCCTTCATCTTCATCTTCTTTGTCTGTAAGTGTTTCCATGACATTTTAGGAACTCCATTCATCTCAATTACAACTTCTTCTATTGTATCAGAAAGGATAGTATCTTCCTCCCTTATTGGTGTAGTAGATCCTTCCTCTAAATTACCTTAAAATTCATCTTTGTATTGAAATGGAAAATCAAATGTCTCTACCATAAGAGCTATTCTAAAAGATGCATATATCTCAGAAGAACTTGATGACCATGTAGAATTATTATGAACTCTTCAAGAATTATCCAAAGGCACATCACAAGTGTTTATGTTAGGCACATTCATAATTTTAGATGGATCATTTTTATATTTTCCATTTTTATTTATAAACCTAGATGTGGGTCTATTGAACCCCTGAACATAATAATTTTAATTAGAATCTTCCTCATTGTTACCTAATTGCTTTTGCATCTCAAGAAAATCAATGATCAGATTTTGGACCATTTTTAAAATGGAGTCATTTTCACTTTCAAGTGCCTTTAAATTTTGAACTTGAGGACCACTACCATCAATTGATACCATATCTCTTTGATATTATAGATGAGATCCACTTGTAGTATTTGTCAATAATCCTAGGTTTTTGTCAATATAAGCATGACTCAAAGGTAATTGGTTTAAGACTAGAGTTTGACTTAAATATGTTCTAATTAACATTAGGAATGACATTAAGCATGGGAAAATTAGGATTAATACTTGGAATGGCATATGCCATTTTGTCCTTGGGTTGTATTTGGTCACTAATTACCACAAATTCATCATAGGTTAAAGCTAATGTATTAATGACTATAACAAATCTTTTTGAAAACACAAAAGTTAATGGATTTAATGCATCATTATAAATATCTAAGGTGAAAGCCTCAATAGTTCTATAAGGAGCTATATTTATATTCAACATCTTTTTAAATATAGGATTAAAAACTCTAATGGTTTCATTTGAATCCTTCTTCATAGTAATGAATTGTTGATAAAAGACATATGGACTTATGATCTTTATAAATTGATCAATTAAATGGTTATTGAAATCATTCTAGTTGACAATGAAATATTCAATATGGTTAAGAAATAAATCATATGCCTCATCTCTAAGATTAAAAGGAAACAATCTACATGCAACATCTTTATGAATAACATTTAACAATCCTAACGTAACTTTAAAACACTTGACATACTAATCAATAGTGAAAACACCAATAAGACTAAAAGAAGGAAAATAACTTTGAAAATTTTGAGGAAAATCATGTACCTAACCAAGTGAATTTATATAACATCCACCTAACCACACCATACCTTGATGAGGATCTTACTTTCTGTCATTCTAGCTCCAAATCCTATTCACAATACAACATAGAAACTAGATCTTTGCAAAGACAAATGGATCCTTAAAATCTTTGCAACAAATTTCATATAGATCTTCAAAGAATGACTATATTTGTCTTAATAAGCACAAAGACTAGTTTGAAACCATTAAGATAAAATATCTTTACATAAATATGCAAAAAATACATTGATCTTTGAACACAATTCATTAAAATTATCAAAGATACTAAAAATTCACAAAGATTTAGTTAAGGTCCTCCTTCGAGTGCCAATTTTTGTTGATGACTAAATTTGTACCATTAGGTCAACATATAGTGTTTTAGAAACACTTCTCATTGCTGGATTCAAAGAATCCATTGCATGAGTTACTAGTTGTGATCTTCTTGAGATCTTTGGTGGAGTAGTGGCCAAGCTAAATGATTGTTTCACAAAATGAACATGTAAATGTTTTTTAGGAGCAACCATAATCCTAAGAATTTATGAAGATGAAAGTGATGTGAATTAAATATAATTAATGATGTCCAAAACCAAAATTCTAAACCTTAAGCTAACATGGATATTTACAATGACAAACTTAACTATAGTGATATGGTCAAAAAGGAGAAAAAAGAAGGGTAGGGTAGAAAGAAGGTGTTTTTGATTTTCAGTCCAAAAATTATGACAAATTTTATATTTCATCTAGACATTAATTTAACCAATATATAGCATGAAATTTCATAATCATGATTCTACTACTTACCGAGTGAGGGTCTAAGGAAAAGTGAGATAATGAAAATAAGAACAAGATTTACTTTAAGGATTTTACCCCTGTAAGCAAATAACATTAGCCTAGATGCAAGAAGAGTAAATAATGTAAATAAAACCTAAGAACATTCAACTAATCCAACTTTATCACAAATTAAAAACTCTACATTAACATATGCACATATAAGATTCATAAAAATAATTCAAAACTAAATATGAAACTAGATAAGTGAGGAAGCAATCATGATAGCAAACACACACAAACATTGAAAAGACATTGTAGAATTCATTGCTTATACTATTTGTTCTAAGTTTACAAATTAATTTTGGCTCTAAGAACTTACCCCACTTTTACAATGGGTAATACCTCCTTCATATAGACCATTCATGAGACATGCTGGTCATTCCTCCTCAACATGCAAGTAGACAAGTGTCAAGGATAACTGCCCCTTTTATAATGTTCTAGAACTAGTGACATACTTTAACTATGACTAACCTAAAATTATATATATGTTCCATATTGCTCTTACTTTTATAGAATATAGTATTCCTTTGAAACACTAAGTCAACTTAACCATTGTTGAGATACTTCCATAATCCTTTATCTCTATTGTAGGATCTTTGGTCTTATCAATTACTTTCAAGTCCACTAGATACTAAAATCCAATATGTCATGTTTATGTGACAATTCCCATTCCAAAATTTTCATTTTATCTCAATATGACCTTTGTTACCTTTGAACATGTGTTTTTACCTCATGTAATCTTGAAGCTTGATTAAATGTGCTCTATTGATTTTAACTAGAGTCTTAGCTCTGACCTTTAACACAAATAGTCAACCTATCTGAAGCTCTCAAAAAATTTCCACTTTGTATTTTTTTATTAATTTTAGGTCCTTTTAAAATTTCATATTTACCTCACACCATTGATCTATATCTAATAATTTGAATGTTATTAGTTGATATTTATACCTAGCATCCAAGATCATGCCATTTGGTAACTTCGTGAGTTTTCTACATGTTGCATAGTCAGTATCTACTGGGATAGTGACCTTTCACCATGTGGTAGCTTTTATTTGGATTACATTTTTTAAAAAGTCAACTTTCCTTTTTTGCCATTGGATAAAGATTTAGAAGGTCGAATGCTATTGGTTGATCTTTTTTCCATTTGCCATAGTTATGACATGCATCATTTATGTACTTTCTCATAGGTTTGTTGACTTATTAACTTATAGAAAGGACTATGAATTATTGATCTAACACCTAAGCACCTGAGATGGTGACACTTGTCATTATGAGATCCCTCTACATGTTTGTTGACATATTGACTTTGTCACATTCCATTAGATCTTTGGATTTTTTATTTAGATGGTGAAACTTATCACTCTTATAGATATTTTAGATCTTTTGATATTTCAACTTTGATCTCACATTGTTAGATCTTTGGTGTGTGAAAAAATGCATACTGTCGATCTTCCCTTAGATATTTTAAATTTTAAACCTTTACCATGGGTCGTTGATCTCCTTTTGAAGCCCTGAGATCTCACCATCTATCACCTTTGGGTTGGTTCATTCCTATGGGAATAAAATAAAAGACATAAGTGTTTGGAGTCTATAAATAACATAGTAAATTTTTATCCTAATGTTTTAGTTGTATTAGTAAATATGACTTAGACTTTAGGATAAAACTTTAGATTAATCTTGAAATATAGTAAAAGAGCCCTCGTGAACCATAAGACATAAAAAATATTTATCATAAAGATTATATACTAAGGTTTGAGTTATATTAATAAATATGACTCAGACCTAGGCTAAAGTATTAATGAAGTCTATAATTAATTATTTCTTTCTTAAATTTAAATAAAAATGACCCTCATAAATTTGAATCTTATTTTAAAAGACCTAGGCAAAAAAATTTAGAATAAGGTTTTAAATTATTTATAAATATGTTCAATCAATTAATTAAAGACCAAGGGTTAATCAAAGTAAAGAATCAAACTAGAATTAAAACATGAAGATCAGACATTGTCCCTTTTAGATGGACTTCATTGATCTTGTAACCTAAAACATGGAGATCCAATGTTAGAAAACATAGACAAGATCAAACTAGAATCATGTGTAAATATGCTAATCAAAGCATGGTTTAGATGATATTCAAATAAATATAATGTGAAAAACACTATAATCATACTCTGATTAGATGAATTTTTAATTTAAAACATAAATTAGCATAATTTTGAATAAGTGTCCCCATTTTTTAGGAATGGGGGTATGTTCAACGCAACAAATGTTGGACTATATTTACCTCACTGATAGTTCAGAGGGATAGTATCATATGAGAGGGAGGATCATTTATCGATAATAGGTATTAAGAGAGATATCTCTAAGGACCCATGAACACACCACTATCATTTATTTGGAATGAAATAAATGATGTTTACATTGATTTATATAAACCTTGTCTACCTTGATTTCATTATGAGTCATAACTTGAATACGTGTGCTAATTTTCTATTGTGATATGATGTTCCTCATTGCATTATACTTGGTAATAAAATGAGTGTGTCAATCTGGTTTATTGCTTATGCATTTTATATATTGATCACATCCTAAATATACATATAGTAAGTTATTTGGTTGCATTTTACTTATAAACATAAGATGTATCAAGCTAGAGAATTTGATTATCTTGTTTTAGTATATTTAAATAAATTTTTATGAAGTTATAATTAATTGTAGATTGAAATGTGACTTATCTTATTGATTGATTCCATGATTTGTATATAGCATTACTACTCAATGACAAGGTACAAGGTTAAATAGAAGTAAAATTATTTAAATCATGAATGGAATTTTAATATATTAAGAGGAATTTGGTGGAAAAATACCCCATCCCCAATAGATGCAAATTATTTTAATTTATACTTTGAATATTTATACATAACAAACATTAACATGTAGTTTCTTCCCCAAAAGGGAGAGGTAGATTCGTAAGAGATACAATCAACCCCAAAGCATAGCATCAAAACCAAGTTCTCTTCATATATCACTAATATTAGAGGGAACAAATATATTACTATTTTTACACCTCATAAATTTGGGAAATCAACCAAAATACAAGTTTTCAAAAAGATCATAAAGGTGGAAATTGCAGATGGAATTCAATCCACTCTTTCATTCAAGGGAGGTAACCCATCACCTTTTAGCTAATTATGTTGATTTATTATTATAATATTAGAGGAATGAATATTTACTTATATAAAAAAAAATTTCAAATATTTTATAAGTTAGAAACCTTTTATTTTGACAATTCAAGAATATAAAATTGATGAAACATTATTTGAGAATCCTAAAACTGCATAGTAGAAGGATGTTATAGTTATTTATTCTAATTAATTGGGTATATTAGGGGGGTATTATTACATTTTGGGATAATAATAAATTTGTTATAAATCATTTTTTTAAATAATCTAATCAATTAGCATTTCTTTTCACATATCTAGTAGATGGTAGGAAATGTTTTTTCTCTAACATTTATGCACCAAACTCACTTATGGATCACAAAAAAATATGGGATGATTTAAGATACTTTTAAAATAGTTTCAAGGATTTATCTTGGATTATTGATAGAGATTTAAACTCTCCCCTATATCCAAGAGAAAATAAAATGAGGAAGTCAATTTGTTTTAGATACTATGGAGGATTTTTATTCTCTCGTTGGAGATATCAATTTTCTAGATGTGGAGTTAAGAGGTTTTAAATCCACTTGGAGTAATAGTAGGTTGGGATAAAATTTAATCCAATGTAGGCTAGATAGTATTTTCATTTTTATGGATTGGTTGGCTTATAAATATTTCATACTAATATTTCCACTTCATCTAGGCTCAAATCATAATCCTTTGGAATTAAATATTATGGAAAATTTTGATAAATAAAATAAACATCGATTTAGAATGGAGAATATGTGGTTCAACCATACATAGATTCATGATTGGGTAATGGAATGGTGGTATTTTAATGTGAATGGAATGACCATGTACTGGTTGGCTACAAAAATGAAAAATCTTAAGATAAAAATCAAGCAATGGAGTAAACATGTATTTGGAAATGTTCTTATTATAAAAAATCTAAAATTTTCAATATCTATGCTTGAGTCTAAAATATAAAGTAATGGGTATTTTATAGACACTCAAAATAAGGAAAACTAGTTTATCTGTGAGTATCACACAATTTTTGCAAGATAAGAGAGTCTATGGAGAGAAAAATATTGAAATATTTAGCTCAAAAGGGGGGTTAAGAACACTCATTTTTTTATATGTCCACTTTGAAAAATATATCCCATAATTTAATCAAGGAAATAATATATAGATAATCACAAATCACTTCTGATGAAGATGTCATAAATCAAGAGAGGCTAATTTTATTTAAAAAATGTTTAAGAATGAATTAAAAAGATACATCAAATTTGAACAAGAATTTGTACTTGTTATTCAAGAATTGATAACCTAGAAAGATAATTCAGCTCTTATTGTGACCACATCTAATAAATATCTTAAATTTATCATTTCCAAAATGAACCTAGATAAAAATCTAGGTCTAAATGTATTTATAATAGCCTTCTTTTAGACATTCTACGATATCATTGGAGATGATGTGGTAGATGTGGTTAGTGAATTTATTGATTCTACTTAGATGTTAAGAGAATTTAATCATATCTTCCTTGTTTTGATTCCTAAGAAGGAAAGAGATGTTAATTTTTCTGATTTATGCCTAATTAGTTTGTGTAATTACATTTATAAGATCATTACGAAGCTATTCTCTTTAATCTTACAACCAATTATGAAAGATATTATTGAGGCTCAACAAGGAGGTTTTGTCTCTCATGGACAAATCCAAAATGGGATAATTTTTGTCCACAAATCTATAAAATCTATAGATATAAGCCAAAGTGTTGAAATGGTGATAAAATTATACATGGATAATACTTATGACTGATTAGATTGGATATTTTTACATCGAGTCATAAGATAATTTGGTTTCAAATACAAGTTTAGGAAAATCATAAGGTCTTGTCTCTCTACTTTCATGTTTTTGGTTCTTGTAAATGGTGTGGCACAAGGTTTTTTCAAATTTGGTAAAGGATTGAGACAAGGGGATACATTATCCCCTTTACTTTTTATCGTTATGGAATAATCTTTAAGCATATTTATTTCAAATTATTTGATAATTAGAGAGATAAATGTGGATCCAGTATCCATCAATAATTTTTTGATAATAACATTCTTATAGCATATGCATACACTAAGGAATAAAAAGTTTAAATGAAAATTATGATTATGTATGAACAAGCTTCAAATCAAAAAGTAAATTTTGATAAACTTTTAGTTTTATTTTTCAATATTCCTTTGGGAAGGCAAACTAGAATGGATCAAATATTAGGTTGCCAAATCAAAAAAACTCCTTCCTCCTATCTGGGCATGACTCTCTTTAGCAACACTTTCCATCTTATAGCTTGGAATATTTGAGTGAAAACATTCCAAAGAAAGTTGGTTGGATGGAAAGGGAAGCTTTGTGTTTTTTATATTCTTTTGGTCTACTATATTTATCTTTTTAGTCTACCTAAGATCATAGAAGACAAGCTTAATAAAATCCAAATAAATTTTTTATGGAAAGTTATAGAAGAGAGAAATAGAGTCCATTTGGTGGTTTTGGAAAATTTTTACATGGCTAAAAGCAAAGGAGGTTTAGGCATTCAAAGATTAAATTAGATGAAAAAATCTCTTCTCTCTAAATTTGTTTAGAGATTTCTCAAAAGCAACAATAATTGGGATACTAATTTAAGATTAAATTACCTAGATGGCATAAATCTTATGTGTCTTTGTGAAGATGAATAATTTGTATGAAGGTCCCACTTATGGAATTTTCTAAATTTGAACAAATATTTCTCCTCAAGATCTAAACGAAAACTAGGAAATGGTATTCATGTTAATTTAAAGAAAGATGCTTGGATTTTAGACCATCCTCTGAATTTTATAGAACATGGTAGCACATTCAAAATCACATTCAAATTAATTATGGAAGTAAGGTATAAGATTATTTACATATTATAAAAGGTACTATAATCTATAAGAAGTTTAGTATTGATAATTTAGATTAGGAAGATAATACTATTTTGTCTAAGGTGAATAATTTTTTGAGAACACATCATCTATTCAAAACCATCAATGAAAATCAACTAGATTGGAAACAATCTATTGATGTGGAATATCAAGTTAAATTTGGGTATAGTTTGGTGGCTAATGTTCAAAGAAAACATGTGAACTAGGGTAGAATATGAGATAAGTACCTTATCCCTAAATTTAACTTCTTTTTATGGTGTATGATCAACATAAAGTGTTGTCTATGGATAATTTAAGGAAAAGAGGTTTCATATTGATTAAATGGTGCCCTATGTGTCAAAATGATAATGAAATAATTTTTCCCCTACTAGTTGATTTTTCATTTGCTAATGAAGTTTAAACCTTCTTAATTAAAAAATTCAATGTCCTTTGGGTATTTTTTGGTTTTGGTGTTGACTTTTGGTAGTCTTAGAAGTGTCATTTTCTAAATGATCTTCTACAAAAAATTTGGAAGCTCACATTTCCTTATGTCATTTGTGGATTTGGGGTGAAAAAATAATAGAATTTTAGGAATAGAAAACACACAAGTTTGACATTATTTAATAATATTTTTCAAGCTATTGTGGAAAATTTTAATGTTATGTTTAGTGGAAAAGGTAAATGTTTTAAAATGTTTATAAAAAAAATTTCCTTTAAATTGGAAAATTAATTATTTATGCATTGGTAAGATTGATCCCATGGATGAAATAAGAAAGATAACTAAAAGTAAACCTCTACCTATTAGATGGCTAAAGCTAAATTTTAATGGGGCATAAAAGGGGAATCCAAAACACTTACAATGAGGATGGATTTGAATAGATCACCAAGGGAGGTTTTTTACTACTTATATTATTGAGATGGCGATATAAATGAATGATTGGGTAGAAGATATTACTTCCCATTGGGGCTTAAAATTGGCTTAAAATTAGGTTATTTAACATCTCATCATTGAGTTAGACTCAATGAATATAATAAATTGTCTTTCCAATAAAAACATAGTGAATTGGATAATTAAATAGGTGGTCGATGAGTCTATTTCTATATTGCATTCTTGGCAAGAAGTGGTCATTCAACACATCTATCATTAAGGTAACAAGATTTTTTATTGGATAGCTAATAGGGGAGTTAGTTATTCTAGTTTTATTATCAAAACTATGAGAGAAGAATTACCTTAAGATATTTTCTAGTGGAATGATGAAGAAGTTCATATTTATAATATTAAAAATTGTTGATAATGTGTGGGCTTTATCCATTAGTAAAAATAAAGTTTTCCACAACTCTATGGTTTAGTGTATTTTTATTGTTATGTTCCTTATTAATATTACTCCACTTATGATTTTAAAAATTCCTAGAGATAAGTTTCTATATTATTTAGGAAGATGAAATTGTCTTTTAAAGATTTGTTCAAGATTGGAAGCAGATCAATAACAACTTTGAGTGGGCTAACATGAGACAATAAAATAAAACTATAATTTTAAATTCTAGGAGTCTAAAAATCCCTTACTTAGGTGAAATATATATAGTCAGATTATATTTTTCTCCATGGGGCTTCAAAAAATAATGAAGAATTCTGTGATATCTTCTAAATAGGGGGAATGATGAATTTAATGTAGAGAATAAAAGGTAATGAAAAACATATATCAACCTTGTTTTTTGACACTTGACACAACATAACTTTGAACATAAATAGAGTATTGATTGATATCTCTAAATAATTAATCATCCATGTCACCAAAATAGAGATATAAGTGATAATAGTGTATAAAATGGGCAAAGATTACAAGGAGGATAAAAATAGATATATTCTAGAAGGATAAAATTTAGAGGTGTTGCATAACGGTTTTGATCATGAATCCATGATGAGAACATATGTATATGTATATTTCCATCTCATCTGGTATATCACTATAGAAGGTAGGTTTAATGTTGTGCATTGGTCTTTGTTCATGTTTCTCAATTACTTTAGGTATGTTATACCCTTGAGTTTACCTTTCTATATTCTTATTTATATGAAAACCTCCATTGAAAAGGTTAAAAAGGTAAAACAAATGGTTTTGAGGCATGGATTAATTTTCCTCATTCATAAATTTTTCAAAGGGATAAATAAAGTTACCCCTAAACTTCCAAAACCCCAAAAAAGTAAAGAGGAAGTTAGGAAAGTAAAAAAGATATGGATTAAGTATCTAGGTTGTAATAATTATATGGATAAACAAAAAATTACCTCTAATAAATAACCAAAATCTCAAGGCTTAAGGTTTAATACCAAACTATGAAGTACTGCTAAATATCCCCCTAGTACTAGATAGAAGACAACAAACACTGGTAATGTTGGACATTTAACTAGGAAATCCATCACAGTATAAGATGTGGTTAAAGATAAAGAAGATACCAATACATATAATGGGTATAAAATGGATAAATATAATTCTACAACTAAGAAAATTAATAAGGGAAAGAGGAAAGTGAGGGATTTATCTAAGGACAAATATGTGGAATAATCAAGAAACCAATCCCATGATCTAAATGAACAGTTCAATTCCTTGGTTGACTCTCTCAAAGGTAAGCAAAATAATGATGAAATTGAAGAATAATTAGACTTTCAAAAGTAAATACTGAGGTGCTTTATGGTGGAACTATCTAAACATAAAAGAAAAGTGAAAATGCTTCAATATGACAATGATAGATTGACATAGAAAGATTCTAATAATGATCACAACATGCAAAATCAAATGATCAAAGATAGGGCTGGTGACTTAGAATGTAAAAATGAAAAAATTTAAAATAACATCAATTATGTGGTTCATTATAGTAAGGTAGCCATGAATGAAGGAATTACAAATGTGAATAATATAAGATCCCACTTAGGGGAATTGTTTGATATGATGACCTATAATAAGGGAAAGGGAAAACACATTAAATGAAATGAATGCTCTAAAGACAGTTAAAGAAATTTGCTTCTTTAGATTGACTCAAACCTAAAACACATGAAATTTTTTTGGGAGCATGTTGTAAGAAACTTGTACATAGAGAAGGCTTTTTGTTCCTTTCTATATGATTTTTTATGGTGTTTCTTATGATTCTTTGAGTCTATATTTTGGTAGTTTTTTAGTTTTTATTATGCCTTTTTTTTCTATTGAGAACTTAGCTAATCCTTCTATTATATTTTTTGTTGTAGTCTTTCTAGGGTTTGGAGTCCCTAGTTAAAAAAATCCTTACCTTTAACCTTAACAAAAAATATGCTTTTACATGATTTAATGGATAGATAATGTGCATCTTTTTTGAAATAGTTGTGATTCTTAATCATTAAAATGTTTTCGAATGTCAAAAGTAATTTGTAAATAGAATTAGGTTTTGTGGTTATAATTTTGTTTTTAGCGATGACCACGTCAATTAAGGTTAGAGTTAAATTGGCCAACAAGATCACATTTAAGATAATGGACTACGAGTTAAATATGAGTGGAGGAATGGTGCATTAATGAAAAAAAATTGTATGGTGTTTCATTGGTGAAATAATAAGGATTTCATGGAAGTCATGCAGATCATGCATGAATGGTGAAAAATAATGATTAAGAGGATGAGGAGTAGAAAATGATCACAATGATAACAAAAATAAAAAATAAAGAGAATGATTTTAGATAAATGGAAGATGTACCCAAATATACAACTAGGAATTGACATACTTAATTAGGAAAGTAATATCAAATTTTATACCTTGAAAATAAATGGGTTTTGTGATGAATTGCTTCTGGTTGTGAGATAATTAATATAGCATAGTATATCATTATTTTTTGATTTAATTGAATTTCTAGGTAGATTTTCTTTATAAAATTGTAATATCATAGTTATATACCTAGGGAGAGAATTATATTCCATCCCCAGGCCTATAAAAGTGATATCAAATTCTCCTCTTACCCTAAAAATTTAAAAGCTTGTTGTCTTGTAATTTAATTAAGGATATTGACCTATGTCAAGGGTTTTATATTAGTAAATTTGTGTATATTATATCTATGATGGAGGATTTTTAATACTTTTTAAAAGTTTTAAAATATTTTAATGACCATAGGGAATTTATTCTACTCATATCTCTAGCTCCTTTTATTGAGTAGGTACCATCATGATGTTTTGAATGAATCATTGAAAAATTGTAATTATTCCTATAGGGTCTCAATAATATCTATTTGTCTTTGTAACCCTATATATATTTGATTTTATGTGTAAATTTCATATTTGTATACTCAACATATGGAATAAACTAAAACAATTTTACTTTTATTTATATGTATGATATATGTGTGTGTGTGTGTTACACACACACATGTATATATATGAATATGATGAACCTTTATAATGAATTCAGAATAGAATTGAGGGTTAAATTAGATTAAGATTCATTATCCAAAAATGTATATGAAATGGATTCCCATTTAAATAAGGTAGTGGATAAGGGTATTTAAGATCCAAGTTAAGATTCAACTATAAAAAAAGTAAGCTTTAGACTTGATGTAATTTTAATTTGGAAATTTCTTATGGGTGATATGTAAGAGTGTTTTAGTTTTGGGATGTCATCTATGTTATAAATACACTCATGTGTATATATGTTCTCAACTAAATCTATATGGGTAATTACATGAGCCATAAGCATTAGGAAAAATAACCTGAGTTATGTTAAATTTTTGACCTGTGGATAATTTGAGGGTATGGTTAACTTGTATACATCCTGATAGAATATTTTATCTTTATCCCATTCAATACATAGACATTTACACTAGTATAAAGTAGATAGAGATGGGTGACAAAGTGATAGACTTATACTAATGAATTGTTGATCTTACCTTTATAATGTTATAAAATTAGATAGAATATATAAAAATGATAGTAAAATTATCTTAATGAGTTATCTAATAATCTTGGGAGGATATAGGTGATGATTGAATCTCTACGTAATAATGTTTAGAAATTGAATATTATTATTTAGGTTATGTTACCTTTGTAAATATGGTTAGAATAAGGATTAGAGAAATTGAGGGAAAAAATATAATATATAACATCTCTAGAACATAATCTTATTATGGGAAGGAATATTTCCTTATTAAAACATGATGAGATAAAATGAAAGTAAGAATTGTTTCAAAAGTGCTTATGGTTTAGATTTTTATTGAAGACTTAAGGATCATTCATATTGCTTAAAGTTTAGACAACATATTTATATACATAGATAAAATTTATTGTTAGCTATAGATTGTCTTCAATTGTGTATACTTAAACTATTGAGACTTATGATTCATGTTCTAAGTTTAATGCATATGTCTAACATGAAATCAAAATTTTGATGGGTTTATGTTTTTATCTTTTTGATTTAGTCATTGGAATGAGTTGGTATTGATTAATGAATTTTACATCATTTATTAATGCATGATATAATATTATTCTAATTTTAAGTATTTATATGTAGATTATATTGGGATAATAGGATATACATATATGAGTATGCCACTAGGTAATTCATATGTGTAGCCCCTGATATCATTATGTCAATACTTAGTGGTAGAGAGTTGTATGTGAGTGAAAATGACTTACATTGTTAAATCTAAATTGTATTATGAAAACGTTGGCTAAAATAATGTTATAGCTTAGACATTATCATTTCATTGTACTTATAATTTACATGTATTTTTTTATATCATTTCTATAGAGGAATGTATTCCATGGTCTATTTGATTTTTTCATGTAGCATTGTTACTACACATGAGTTCTAGTTAGTTTTTGATATCTGCACTATTTTTATTTTCCCCTTTATGAAGGGTAGGGCCAATACTAGTAAGGAGGTGTGTAGGAGACCATTGGTCTATGGTTGGTGGTAAATCACTCAAATGATGCTTTCCCTCTATCAGTTGATTCAACCATATGGAATCATACTTAGGATATGTGATGGATCATGGAGCTATTTTATGTAGCTTGTCTTGTATTGTTATACTCATTATTTGCATATTTGACATTGTACTACATTTGTACCTTATTTGATGGATAATACAAATAGTAGTGGCTATGTCATTTTTATATTATTATGAAAAAAAATGGCTATAATTACATTTATGGCTGATTTATGGATTATATCAAAAAAAATTCACTTGTATTCAAATTAATATACTTGATTTATAGAGATTCAACTTATGGATTAGTTTATTTCTTGATTTATAAATGGGTATGATTTAGCTAATGAGATATTTTTATTTAAGTATTTATGGCTTTAAATTCATTTATTTTTCAATTACTAGATCGATAGCTATAATTAATCTTAAGCATAATTCCATGGAAATAAAAAATACTATGTATTTATTGGTCAACCCAATGGGGTCTAATGTTATGATATCAAATCTTAAGGTTTATATCTAAAATATAATGATCCCAATAACATATATTTTATTCTCATAATATTCATAAATGATAATGGATTAGGGTAAATCAAGTGAAGAGGGACCCTATAATTCAAACCCATTAGCTGATCCTAATTAGCTAAGAGCATAACAAGCTATGACACTTGATCAAATTATTATTTTTTAAATAAGATTAGAGACATAATAATTGATATTGAGAAATAAGTCCATAGATTTCAAGAAGAATAATAAAATTAGGTTCCATAGGAATAACATGAAGATAAGTAAATGCCTTAGGATCACAGGCATGAGGAAGTGCAACAAGATGTTAGAGCTCAAGTGGCTATAAAAATTGCTCGTGGCATGAAAAAGGTAAATCCACCCAAGTTAGATGATATGATTTTGTGTGATGGAGATTAATATTAGCTCATCAATATGGATAAATAATTTGATATTTGAAATTACTATGAGGTAATTAAGAATGTGTAGGGAGCTTACCAATTGCCTAGTGAGGCAACAACTTAGTGTGCCACCAAAAGCTTGAAATGAATATGTATTTTACTACCACCACATGGGATCAATTTATGAATATTTTTAGAGAATAGTGGTTACCTCAACTTAATTTTAAATAGAAATTTACATATTTTCATAACTTAAGGTAAGGGGATTTATTAGTTAATGAGTATTGGGAGTAGTTTCCAAACTCTTGAAGTATGTTCCATAGTATTATAAGTATGAACATTATTGGATTAGGAAATTAATCATGGGATTAAAACTCAAATTGAGTGTGAAGTGGATGTGCACGGACCCTCCACTATGGATCATGTTTTTGAAAAGGTTGTAAAATAAGAACATAAGCTAAAATCACTATCAGAGGTTAGAGATAATTATAATAAGAAGTTTGGCAGTTCCAAGAAACCTTTCAATAAGAAGAACTAGAAACATAATGGTAATTATAAGAACTAGTTCAACAATAATAATAGAATATTTTGTAGTACTTATAGGAATAAGAAACTAGGAGGTAATTTTGGATAAATATATAAGGGTGAAAACTAGGCTAAGATGAAGGGACCTACATGAGGATGTTTTATTTATAGAGGAGATCATTGCCAAAGATATTCCATGTTTTAAGATAGATGGAAAAAATAATAGCCCAACATCTTCTTCATAGTATGAAACCTTTCAATAGCATATCCATGCAAAAATGGATAATCAATAGGTTGACTTCCAAACCTCTCCCATTAAAGTATTAGGTACTCTATTTGGTCATCTAATTATTATTTTGATTGATAATTTATATAATGAATGCTTTATTTCTCTTAGAATGTTGAGTAGATTATCTAGGAAAGATAATATTATGGTAAATTCATGGTCAATATAGTATGTGGATGAATCTAATGTCAAGGTTTACATATGTCTCATGGAGGCTAAAATCTAGTTGCCATAATTCACTATGGTTGTTGATATTTATGTATCACAACTAGGATCATATGATGTGATCCTAGGAGTGATTTGTATTTCTATACATAGATCCAAAGTTGATTGATTATTTAAAAATGTTGAATGTTTGGATGATTTAGGAAACCAAACCAAAATATAAGGAATTTAGAGGGAGATGATGCTTAGGAAAGTTTTAGTCATTTAGTTGAAAAAGGTTCAACATAAAAGATGCCAAGCATTCCTGGTAAAAATGGATGAAGTTTTATAATACAAGAAACCCACTTTGGAAGACTATCCCTTTCTATAATAATTTTGAGATGATTTTCCAAATGAATTGCCAATGTTTCCTCCAAAAAGGAAATTTGATTTCACTATTGATATCATCCCAAGGTCATATCTAAAATCTAAGGCACTTTACAAGATGATAAAAAATGATCTAGTAGAGTTAAAGGCACAACTATAATAAATGTTGGCCAAATGTTTGATTTAGCAAAGTGTTTCACCATGGAGTACACATGTAGTCTTTATGAAAAATAAGGACCAAAACCTTCACTTGTGCATTGACTACTACATGTGTAACAAAGCACTGATCAAAAATAAATATCCATTACATTGCATTGATGATATTTTTGATCAAATACATGGTGCTATAGTATTTTTAAAATTTGATATTTGTGTACGATATCATTACTTGAGGATCCAAGAGGAAAATATTCTAAAAACATATTATATAACTCATTATGGGCATTATAAGTTCAAAATACTTCCTTTTGGGTTAATGAATGCACCAAAAACATTCATGAATCTCATGAATAATGTTTTAAGATATTATCTTGAATAATTTGTACTAGTATTTTTGGATGACATCATCATCTATTCCAAGAGAGATGAGGAGCATATTGAGCACTTGTAGCTACTTTTGCAAAGATTATGGAAACACAATATTTTGGGGAAGTTTTCCAAGTGTGATTTATTTTATACAAGACTATAGTATTAAGCACACATCATCTCCATAAATGAAATTTTAGTATATATGGCTACTATTAAGGACATCATGGATTGGCCAACACTTAAAAATGTGCATGAGGTGCATAGTTTCATGGGATTAGTAGGGTACTATAGGAAGTTTGTACCAAATTTATCCAATATAGATAACCTAATCACCTCTCTTTAGTATAAAGAACAAAATTTTGTGTGGTTAAATACGTGTGAAGAATCCTTGTAGGTACTAAAATATAGGCTTAATTATTCACCAGTGTTAAAGATTATAGATCCAAATAGACATTTTAAAGTTATAATAGATGCATCACAAGATGGTTTATGAGGACTTATCTTATAGGATGGCTCAGTTGTGGCCAAGGAATCAAGGAAACTAAATCATTATGAAGAAAATTATGGTCCTCATGATTTAGAACTAGATGTTATAGATCATACCTTACAAATTTGGAGGCATTACTTATTGGGTAAACCCTTTGAGATTAATAATGATAACTTAGGTATTAAGTATATTTTCACCCAACCCAACCTCAATGATCACTAGAATTGATGGTTATAGTTTCTATTAGACTATTATTTTCATATCAACTACATTAAGGGAAAGGAAAATATATTTGTAGATGTCATCATCTATAGAAGGTAAATTGCATCATTGGCTATAATTATGAGGAAATTTTGAGATAAGGTAGCTAAATTATCACCTCGTGGTGATTTATACAAACAAGTTAAGAAGGTTTGGCTAAAAAATCTCAAGATCATAGATATCAAGGTTTTTATTTTGATAATGATGGGATTTTAAGGTACCATGGTAGGTTATATGTGCATAATAAGTAGAATTTGAGGAATATCGGGATAATATTATTGCTTAATGTTACATATTTAGTGCTTACTAGAGTGACTATTATAGTATTAGACTTAAAAACATTATATTTATAGAAAGTAATTAAGAAATATGTAGATAATTTTGTGTGTATATGCTTAGAGTTTTAGTGATTTAGGGTTGAACATGTGTATCTAGCTGGGTTTTTATACCCACATTCTATAAATGAATGGAAATAATAAGTAACTAGTATGCATTTTATCTAAGGTTTCCCTATGTCTAGGAATTATCATGATATGATCTTGGTAGTTATGGATAAATTAAATAAGCTATCTCATTTTATTTTTTGTAATGTAACTAATGATGCACCTATGCTAGACAAGATATTTGTAAAATAAATCTATAGGTTGTATGGGTTTCCCAAAAAATATTATTTTAGATAGGGATCCTAAGATGACCTACATATTTTGGAAAGATTTAAATTAAACATTGAGAACTTAGCTAAATTTCAATAAAACTTACCATCTAGAGATAGATGAACAAACTCAAAGAGTAAATTATATCTTGGAGGATGTATTGACAATATATTATATGGGCCAACACTACAAAAGAGAAGAATACCTATCACTAGTTGTGTTTACTTCTAAAAAATCATTCAAATAATCTGTTAAAATGGATCCTTTTGATGCATTATATGGTAGGAGGTATAGAGTACCAATAAATTGGGACAAGCTAGAACATAGAATAGTTTTTGGACTATATGTGCTTGCTAAAATGGAAGAGCTAGTGAAATTAATAATATAGATATTGGTTGAAGCTAATGATAGGTATAAAATCTATTCTAATTTGGAAAAAAATAGTAAGGTAGTTCTAAATAGGGGAAAAAGGGTTTATATAGGTGGTTATGCCCCAAAAGAATGTAATAAAGTTTGGTAAGTTAGCAAGTCATCACCTAGATATGGTGGACCCTCTAAGGTTCTATAAGTGGCTAATCCTATAGCTTATAGGCTTTAATTGACACTATATCTAGCATAAATGCATAAAAATTTTCATGTTTCTTATCTAAAAAAGTATAATGTTGATCCTACACATGTTTTGGATTGAAATGCATTACAGGTTTAGGATCCATGTGTAATCATAGTAGAGCCAATCAAAATAATTTATACTCACAAGCTTATCTTATATAAAATATAAGTATCATAGTTTAAGGTCCAATGGGATAAGTATTCTAAGGATAATGATACATGGTAGGAATATTAGGATTTATTGAGGTTGCTTCCTCATTTATTTGCATGATATATTTCACAAACATTATTTAATTTTTTGTTAAACATTAATTATATTTTATTAATTTTTTTAATATTTCAAAACTATTTTTTGAAATAAGTGTCATCAAGATGATGACCATTTTTATGTGGGAAGGATATCACATCCAGTTTTCCCTTATGGATTAATTAAAAATTAATTAGTGGATCATTTAATTAATGATTATCATAACTATTGTTTATTTTCAAGCTAGATTTATATATGTTGGTTGGTTGAGAAAAATATTACTTTTTTTCATGATCAATATATAGATATATAGTTGTTGCATATATTTTATTATGATTATGCTTATAATTTTTATAGATTACTTGTATTCAATAGTTTTTTATGGTTATATGTTAATTATTATCATGATTTGGGCTAACTATAATTTTTTTGATGAGGTAGATGTAGGACTATACCACCCTCACTGACAGTTGAGAGGGAGAGTATCATCAGAGAGAGGGGAGTATATATCAACAATTGGGATTGAGAGAGATGTCTCTAAGTACCTATGAACACACCAATATAATTTTATTGGAATTAAATAAATGATATAAAAATTGAATGTTATAAACATTATTTTACTTGATTTAATTATGAGCCATAGTTTGCATGTGTGTTAATTTGTTGTTGTGATATGATGTTTCTCATTACATTATATATGGTAGACACTTGAGTGTGTCAATCTGGTTTCTATCTTATGTATTATGTTGATTGATTACATCATACTTATACATCTAGTTAGTTGTTTGGTTGCATTGTAATTATAAATATAATCTATATCAGGTTATGGAACTTGATTATCTTTTAAAAGTATATTGATATAAATTTTTCTTAGGTTTTGACTTCCTTTTGGTTGATATTGTCTTATTGATTGATTGCATGATTTCTAGATAACATTATTATTTCATTCAGAAGGTACAAGGTCAAATAAAAGTAAACATACTTAAATAGTGATTAGAAGTTTAATACATTAATAGGTTTTTTTTGGGTAAAATACCCATCTAACGGTAAATTGTTTTAATTGATACTTTCAAGATTTATACATAATAAGATTTTACATGTTTTAATAGATAGATAACGTGGGTCTTATTTTCAAGTTTCATTATTATTACTCATTATAACAATTTAGAATGTCAAAATGAATTTGGAAATGAAATTAGTTTTTTTTTTGCTTATCATTATGATTTTAGGCTTTACCTTGTCAAGGAAGATTGGATTTAGTTCAATTACAAATCTCACAATCATGAAGATTTAGTATGAGTTGAATAGGAGTGGATTGGTACATTAATGAATAAATGTTTCATGGTGTTTCATTAGTGAAATAATAGGACTTTTGTTGAATTCATGTAGAGTGTAATCACCCTAAATTCATATTTAAGTGTTAGGAGTTATACTTGAGACTACCTATCCATAGTTTAGCCCTAGACCTATCCTAGAGTATATTAACACACTTATATATCCTTAATGTGGGCCACATACATCCCTAGTCATCTCCAAAGTAGTCTCAAGCCCTTGTTTATTGATTATATCCCTTTGTACCTAGTGTTCTAGTAGATAGACACTAGTGCCACAATAAGGACATTAACACCACATGGCACTAATGTACCTAAAATGGTGATGATGTCCTTTGCCCTATATTTTACCAAATAGACATATATTCAAAACTATAGCCCTTTGAGGTTAATCTAGACATCTTTCAGCATCTGCATAAGTAACAAAACAATATAAATACATGAATTTTAGCCCTTTATCCACTAGTTGGAAATCAAATTAAAAATACACATTGAAACATGAAAAATGTTTATCAAAATTAATATTTTCAATCCCTATTATACCCTAATTTTTCACACTACCATATATAGTATCCCTAAGCTCAAAACTCCCATTTTTCTATTCTCAAGAAAAGTCAAGGTACTCAAGGCAGCTATCATACTAGCATCACTTACCCATGAACTAACCCTTAGGTGGAAATAAATACATCAAGATTGATCCCTCATTAGAGTAATAGTATGCAATAAACTCTCTTCATAGTGGGGTGTTGAGGATGTCTATCCTACCCTAATAATGAACACACTTTTTAGTCCATGCCCCAGTTGTATGGAGGATTAAGGTTTACAAAATAAATCTATTTTTATAGGAATAATAAAGGGTTTCATAACTAATATTCATAATAAAAAATCCTAAATATCCCAACATAGGTGCAACCATAAGTTTGGGACAGTCCTACATATAGGATACTACTACTAATATAAGGACACTACTACCATTTTTCTAATAATGGTGTTCAATTGTGGCACTAATAACCAAAAAGGGTTATGACATAGGTATATATTTTAAAACACTTAGAATAGATTTCATATAATTTTCCATCACTTGAATCTTCTCTATTAGGTATTCTCTAACTAATTTTTTATTTTCAATATTTATTACTACTTTTAGAAAAGCCAAATCTAGTCAATTATATAAAAAATAATTGGATGTATTTATTTCATATTATTTCCTTGATTTAGTATACTCAGATATTTAATCAAACATTATATTTACTTATGCTAAGTCATAATATGTTAACACATTTGGTGAACCTAACTTACTTTGAGTGTTGCTCAAACCCTGACCCTAGATGCTCCTAGAGTTTGTAGCCTTCTTTTTATTAGTTGATTTATGTTTTTTAGATTTCATATATTCTATTTTATTAGATCTATTTCAAGTTGTTTACTATCTACCATCTAAAAAATATATCTCTCTTCCATTAGAAATAAGTGCTAGGCTAGGTGGTAATCCTATAGAGCATATTCAAATACCTACTATTTGAGTTTATACAATGGAAAAGGGACCTATTATAACTCCTATTATTGATCCTTCACACCCTAAATAATTTTATTTTAATGATAATAAATTCAAAGATGAATAATATAATCAAGAAAAAGATGATATAATATTAACCTAATTGTCAATAAGGATGAGATCCTACAGAGTTTTAGGGATATAATTCAAGAATATCCCCTTGATCATGCACAAATTTTACATGACATAATAGAAATTAAGAATAAATCAAATAATGGTCAATATTCAACTCCCCCAACTAATAACATTATAACACCTACAATGGGGCCAACTCATCTAGCACAACCAATAATTTTACTTGAACAAACTTTGGTAATAACTACATATCTTATGGATAGTTCTTCCACTCCAAATGTACAATCCATTATTCATGAGGATCATACTCTATAGGATAAGGTTTTACATCTTGAGAATGGAGCTACTAGGCCATAAAATGCCTTGAATTCTAATATTATCTTGCATATAGCTTTGACACAGCACATAGTGTAAAATACCTTCACATTCAATTCTTGGAACCTAAACTTAAATTATATGATGGTAAGGGTGATCCAAAACACCATATATAAGATTTTAATGTAGCATGTTTGGAATATGTGTCTAATTATTAGCTTCTCACAAAGTTGTTTCCACATAGTTTAAAGGATTATGACTTACAATGGTTTTATGGTTTACTAAATCAATATATATCATCATTCATTCCTTTAGTAGAAATTTTTTTATCACACTTCTCCATCAATATTAATGTTAAGATATCATATGCCCAAGTTGCATAGTTGAAACAAAATTTAAATGAGCCTATTATAAATTATGTCTTATGATACAATACTATATTGCCTAAATTGATGAGCCCTATGGCATATAAAGAGATTCATGAATCTTCAAATAGAGTCCTTAACCAACATTACATGAAGCTATCTTATTTAATAAGTTTACAACATTTACAAATTTTTGACACACCGTAAAATAAAGAGAGGTCAAGCTTATATCAATGGGTAAACTAAAATATAACAACATATCAAAATCAACTGCTAAGAGTTAAAATAAGCCTCCAAACAAAGTAATAGATATTAAAAATAAGAGTGATCAAAAGTCCATACTTACCATCACTTCAGAGCCCTCTCCTCACTTTGTTTTATTAGCTCCTCTATGTAGAGTCTTCACCATATTCTAGTAGCACCAACATGGATTTTATAGTAATTATTAGAATGCAATGTCATATATCTCCCTCCCATCAAAGAGGTTGATACGACATGGAATTTTCTAAAGATCTATGATTCTAATGCATTCTATGAGTAGTGTCATAGGTAACCAAGACATGATAAATAGATGCATAAGCCTAAAACATAAGATATAATATTTTATTGAGGCCAACATTATTGATGTAGGAACACCCATAGAGGAACCAAAAATATAAAAAATAAAAGGTAAGGCATTAAATATATTCTGATATCTATTTTAAAGCACACAACAAATGTGGTAGGGATAAATTCAAGTGTTCACAACACATATTAGGCACATCCACCACCATCTTAATATCACACTATTATATATAAGGCACACCCATTACATAATATTGTTTGTATATTTTTCATGATAGTTCCATCTATACCACTCATCACATTATTAGAGTAGGAGATTGTTGATGATGATACAAATTTGCATGCACTCTTTGTATGAGCCTAGATAGATCATCATCCTATCCAAAGTGTTATGATTGATAATGGATCAAGAACTAGCATGTGAACTATGACACTTTTATAGTATTTGGGGTATTTAAAGTAGGATACATTTACCACATACATATTTATCAATGGTTTTAGTGGTCATGTTTAGAGCTCCATCAGGGAGATTTTGATTCCATTATAGGTTGGTCTAGCACATGTGGCCACCTAGTTCTTGTAGTATCTAGTGATGGCATGTTCAATATGTTATTGAGTAGGCCATGGATTTAATATCTACAAGTCATACCATATATATTACATAAGTTCCTAAAATTCATACATGAAAATTAGGTAGTCAAAGTTAAGGGTCTTCCATATGAGTATCTTCTACCTATTCCATAAGTAGATACATCATAGTTGCCATCACAAATACTAGCTATAATTATATCATAGTTACCAAATATAACATAGTTATCAATTTTAGCTCAAAGTATAGTTCTTATCGATACATCATAGAATTAAGTATAGCCACTAGTGTAGGCAAGGTTTACTCCTATAATATTGAAACGTATGTAGACTCTCCCATGGAGACCATTACTAGAGAGACCACAAGATAATAGATATATAATAGATTCTCAAGGGCCTTGATCCACTAAATTTTTTCTTAGATAAGTATTATTGGGTTCTCAAGGCTCTTAGCATAGGGCACCTATATCACCTATATCTTATTCTACTAGATGAGTTTCTAAGACCACTATAGTTCATAGGAGACCACATTCAGTGTCATAGATTCCTAGCACCACTACATAGGTAGATATAGATAGATATCACTTCATATAATAGATTATGTGAAATTTCCCTTTCACATAACACACATGATCACAATTGCCTTATTTAACATAGGTTACAATGATATTGAGTCTCTTATGAGACTCATCATTTAGTATGGCTTCTCTCTTCTTTTTCATACTTTCCCTCTTTATTTGATCCTTGTACATGGATCATTTTCATTTTTATTGTACATATATTATTCCCAAATAATAAAAAAATAATATATCATGTCAAAAACACATAAAAATTAAAATAATTATTCAAAAGACACAAAATTTATAGATTGTATGCATCGTTATGTTTACATTAATTTTAATTCCCAGATACTACATATGCTTGCTATCTTAGTATATGTATTTTTATCATACTACATGTTTCACTTGTTCTTGTTGAGTGCTTCTAGATTTCTTTAGGAATTAGGTCTATTAAACTAATCTATACTTGTTATTTTCTACCCATTGGGGGCATATACACCAATTCATAATTCTTCACTTGACACATTCTCCTACTTGGGGGCATCGTATCCACAATTTAAATCACTGGGTTCTATCCTTATGTACTCTACATTCTAGATTTAACATTATTATATCTTGATATTGAGCATTGTTAATATTACTCATATTTTATATCAACTATTACTAATTTATAATTAACATATTACATACTCACTCTTACAAAGATTTGTATTCCATACTCATGCATGCTTTCATTTCTAGCTTATCTAGTTTAAAATTTATTGTATTTCTTTGCTTCTTCTATTTAAGGGCATTTAAATATGCCATTATTATTTTGGCTCAATGACACTTATATTAATAGTATTTATTTTCTGAACATTTTCCCATGTCCTTGTATGTGCTTACTTGATTATGTATGAAGACATTTGAATATCTCTTTTTATGTGTCTCTAAGACGAATTATTTGTTACTTACATATGTGGGCATTTGAACACGTCCTATTTTATCAAATTTAGTGACATGTCATGTCCCTTGTATTGTGGCCCCTTGGCCTACTTTGCATGCCTCATGTGTTTTTTATGTATGTTTTATTATATGCATCATGGTCATGCAAATTGTATTTTCTTGTTACACACACTTTTTTTTTATGCCATGAGGGACCTCATGCATCTACCCTTCCTATTTGGGTGCCATAATAGACATCATGCCCCATCCCCCTAGGTAGTTACTCATTTTTACTCAAAAAAATTATTGCATACATTGATCACATCTATCTTAACACCTTTGTAGAATGCTAGACATAACATACATATTACACTACATACTTATGTTCAGATCATCGTACATTTTGATGTTATGTATGCACATTAGATTGGATTATCATATAGTTATCATATATTCTCGAACTAACACACATTTTTTAGAGATTTTTATTTTTAGGAAAATTATTGCACAAGTTCAATAACTCCCCTCAAAAGAGGTGGAATTCACAAGGGTTTATCACAAGTATCAGACTCTTGTATTTCACTCATAGTATGTTTCCCAATACACATGCTCAATTACAAAAAATAAATAGAAGTAAACATAATAGGAAAATAGTGACTTAGAAAGTAGTATAATTGCACATGATTCAGACTATAAGGACACTAGTGCCTAAATGTAGACACTCGCACCACATGGTGCTACTATACAATATATGGCACTACTATCTATTAGCTTTAAATTTAAATTTAACCTAGATTGGCTAGAATAGTATAGTAGGTATAGTAAAACTTTGCATAGATTTAGTTACATGTTTATCAGTTATACTTAGTTTTTCTTAGATTCATACATTTTAAACTCAGATTCATATTATTTTTATCAAATTTAGGGCATCATGTGAGGCATGATCATTCACATATTTAGTTTATATATACATATATAGATTATTATAACTCAATCCATAAACTTAGATATAAAATTTATGGGCTTATGTGTGATACACTATTTCCATATGCGTAGTTACATATTAGTTGATTATATGGAATGAAAAATTCCATGTCATTATCTAAATTATATACACTTTACATAATATTATAAGTTATACATTGATTTAATAACTTACTCCATATATAGTGGTTGGGCATTTCTGAGTGGCTTACCACTCAAATCCACCTAATACACTTAAGTGGTTGTATAACAAACATACACAATTAGATATACTTATCTAGAAATTTATAGTACTTTTCGTAGTTCAAATTTATATTCATCTACTACACATGGGTGGCAAATGATAAATTCACAGCCTAATTTAATTCTTAATTCACGCACATGAGAGGGTTGGACACACTATCAGTCTAATCCTAGCTATTCGCATGTCATGATATATCGAACAGGGGTGGGCAATGATGGATTCAAAACTAGATTGAGTTCTTAAGACACCCATACATGAAAATTAAACAAGATATTCACTTATTTCAAGATATTCATTTATTAATCATTATACATGCACATATGTTGTCACTAGGTTCATGCATTGGTTTTCATACCTAATGAGGTGTATTCATTCCTTTCTTTTTCCCCATCTCTTTACTTAGTTTTACTTCTTTACTCAGCATAACATTTTGATTTTGATATATCTTAAGGATTTATTTATGCACATTTCATTTCCAAGACATGCATTACATCATGCTTCACATATTTAGACCCAACTTGACATACTTAGATCTAACTTCATAGGCTTCACCTCTTAGGTATGTTTAGGTATGCTTATTTTTCCTTTATCCTAGTCATTTTGATTTGTTGTATTTATAGAATAAGGAGAAATATAATCATCTAAAATTGATATTTTAGTGATAAGAGTGTTATTTGAGACTACTTATCCATAAATTATCCCTATACCTATCCTATATTCTATTATCATACTTATCTATCCTTTGTGTAGGCCACATGCATCCCTAATCAGCTCTAAATTAGTCTTAGACCCTCATTTCTTGATCATATCCCTTTGTGCCTAGTTTTATGCTAGTTAGACACTAGTGAAATAATAAGGACACTAGTTCCACATGGTCTAAGTGTCCCCAAAATGGTGTTAAGTCTTTTTCCCTAGCTTTTCCCAAATGGATATCTTTTGAAAACAAAAACCTCCTAAGGTCAGCCTAGACATATTTTATCATCTTCAAAAGAAATAAAATAGTTTAAATACATTAATTTTAGTACTCTATCGCTAAGTATAATTTATATATAAAATACACATTCAAACATAGAACAATTTGAACACAACTAATGTTATCAATCCATATTATTCCCTCATTCTACATACTACCATCTACAATAGTCATAAGCTTAAATTTTATAGATTTACAAACCATAAACATTCAAGTCACTGAACGCCAATATAATAATAACATAATTTGAATATTCACCAAAACTTAGGTGGGGATAAATACATTGTGCTTTATCCCTATTAAAAATATTGGTATGTAGGCAACTCTCTTCATAGCAAGGTGTTGAGGATGTCTACCATAACCTACTAATTAGCACACTTTTCAACCGATTCCCTATTTGTATGGATAATTAAGTTTTTCATAATAAATTAGTTATTACATGCACACTATAGGGTTAAAATAATTTTGCATGTAGGAACAAACCCCATAGATCTAGACATAGGTGCACCTAGAAGTTCAAGATAGTCTTGAAAATAGGACACTACTAATAATATCATTACACTAGCACCACTTTACTAATAATGACACTGACACTTAGACTAGATTCTATCTTATTTTTTAGCACTCATATCATCTATATTAGGTGGTTTTTAGCTGTCTTTATTTTCATTATTTATTACTATTTTTATAAAATTCAAAGCTAGTCAATTATATAACAAATCAATGGTTGTATTTATTTCATATTATTTATCTAATTTAGTCTACTCAAATCTTTAATAAAATATAGGATTTAATTTCTCTAATTCCTTAAAGGTTAAAACATAGAGCATGCATGAATGGTGGAAGAGAATAAGTAAAATGATGAGGATAATGTCAAGGAAGAAGATCCAACCAAATATACAACTAGGCATTGGCATACTTGACCAGGAAAGTAATATCTTATCTTATACTAAGAAAATAAATGGGTTTATTGATAAATTTATTTTGGTTGAGAAATAAAAAATATAACTTGGTATAACATTATTTTTTGAGATAATTGCCTTTTTGGCTAGATTATATTTATAAAATTGTAATATCATAGTTATGGACCTGAGGACATAATTTTATTCCATACCCAAGCCTATAAAAGTGATGGAATTATCCTCTTTCCATAAAAATTTCAAATATTTATATCCTTTTATTTTTATAAGGCTAGCAACCTATATCAAGTGTTTTCTTATAGTAAATATGTGTATATTATATCTAGGATGGAGGAATTTTAATACTTGTTAAAAGTTTAAAATTTTTGTAACAACAACATGGGATTTATTTTACTCATACCTATATCTGCTTTTATTGAGTAGGGACCATCATTAATTTTGAAAGAATAATTTATCAATCAAAATTGGTCTCAAATGTTCTTTATTATAGCCCTTTATATTTGTAACCCTATAGATATATATTTGATATTATGTGTAAATATCGTAACTCTACAATCACTATATAGAATAAAAGTAAAACAAATTTACACACACACACACACACACACACACACACACACACACAGAGAGAGAGAGAGAGAGAGAGAGAGAGAGAGAGAGAGAGAGAGAGAGAGAGAGAGAGAGAGAGAGAGAGAGAGAGAGAGAGAGAGAGAGAGAGAGAGAGAGAGAGAGAGAGAGAGAGAGAGAGAGAGAGAGAGAGAGAGAGAGAGGAGAGAGAGAGAGAGAGAGAGAGAGGAATAAATTAAACCTTCAAAATGAATTTAATCAAAATTGAGGGTTGAATTAGATTAAGAGACATAATGAAAAATTGTATAGGAAATGGATTCCCCTTTATACAAGATAGGGGCTAAGGGTATTTAAGATCAATGTTGAGATTTAACTATACTAAAATTAAGATTTTGACTTGATGTAATTTTAATCTGGAAATTCCTTATGGGCGGTATGTAAGAGTATTTTAGTTCTTGAAGGCCATTTATGTTATAAATACACTCGTGTACATATATTCTAAATTAAATCTAGATGGATAATTGTATAGGCATTGGGAAAATAATCTAAGTTTTGGTGAATTTTCCACCTATGGGATAATTTGAGGGTATGTCTAGCTTATATACATCTTTATATGAATATTATAGATTTCTTCAATTTGATACATAAACATTTATGCTAGTATAAAGTAAATAGAGATAGTTATAGATTATAAGACTTATACTAATGAATGGTTGATCTTACCTTTATAATGTTGTGAAATTATTCATAATATAGAAAAAATGATAATATAATTATCTTAATGAGTTAATTAAGAATCTTGGGTGGTTGTAGGTGTTGATTGAATCTCTAGGTAAAAATATTTAGCAATTGAATATTGTTATTTAAGATAAGTTGCATTTGTATACATAGTTAGAATAAGGATTAGAGACTTTGAGGAAAATTTTGTAATATAGAACATGTCTAGAATACAAATGTAATATGGGAAGGAATATTCCATTATTAAAACACAATGAGATAAAATGAAATTAAGAAATTTTTTAGAAGAGCATATGGTTTAGATTTTGATTGAAGAATTTTTCTAGAAGAACATATGGTTTATATTTTGATTGAAGAATTTTTTTAGAAGAGCATATTTTTTAAAGTGTAGACATAATATTTATATGCATAGATGAAATGGACTACAAGTTAAAAATTGTATTTAACTATGTATACTTGAATGATTGAGACTTATTGATAAGGTTATAAGTTTAATGCATATATATGATATCAAATAAAAATATTGATGGTTCTATGTTCTAATCTTACTGATTTAGTGATTCAAATTAATTGGTCTTGATTGATGAATGTTTACATCATTTATTGGTGCACGATATATTATTATTCTACATTTGAATATTTATATTTATATTATATTGGGATAAGATGAGATACATATATGAGTATAGCAGTGGGTAATGTATATACAGACCCCCTAATATCATTATGTCATTATTCAATGGAGGAGAGTTTTATGTGAGTGAAAATGACTTGGATTATTAAATCTAAATTCTATAACAAAAAAATTAGCCAAAGTAATGTTATAGATAAAACATTGTCATTTTAATAACTTGTAGTTTACATGTATTTTTTGATATCATTTAGATAAAGGAGTGGATTCCATGGTTTTTTTGTTTTTTTCACGTAATAGTGTTAGTACACACATATGTTATAGTTGTTTCTTGATATCTGTACTATTTTTATCTGCCCTCTATGAAGGGTAGGGCCATTCTTAGTAGGGAGGTGTGTGGAATACCATTATTATGTGGTTATATTTAAATCAATCAAATTATGATCTCCCTCTATCAACTAATTCAAATAGATGGAATTATACTCAGACTATGTGATGGATTATGGACTTGTTTTGTGTAGCTCATGTTATACTGATGTACTTATCATTTATATATTTGTCATTTTACAACCTTTGTACCTTATTTAATGGATATTCCACATAAGTGTGGCTATGTAATTTTTATATCATTTTAAAAATAAAAATAAAATTAATGTAAGTACATTTATGACTGATTTATGGATTTTATCAAAATTGTACTTCTATTCAAATTACTATACTTGATCTATAAGAATTAAACATACAGATTAGTTTATTTATTTATTTATAAATGGGTATGATTTATCCAGTGGGATAATGTTATTTAAGCATTTATGAATTTAAATTCATTTAGTTATCATGTACTTAGCCAATGGCTATAATTAATCTTAAATGTAATTTCATGGAAAGAAAAAAAAATTGTGCATGTTGGTTAGCCCAGATGGGGTCCAACATTATGGTATCAGAGTTTAAGGTTTAGTTATTGAACATAATGAGTCCACTAATGTAAATTATGTTCTCATAATATGTAAAATGTATAATGGATCAAGGTAAATTTAGTGGAGAGGAACCATCTAATGTAAACCCATTGGTTGATCCTAATCAATTAGTATTGAAAAAAGATAATAAACTTAATCAAATTATCATTGTTTTGAATGAAACTAGAGAGAAAATAAGATCTTGAGAATGAAGTAAATAAACCAAAATAAAAGGAACAATAATTTCTATAAGAAATTGAAGAGTAATAAATGCCTTAGGAACAAAGTCATGAGGAAGTACAAAAAGATTCTAGAGCTTAAGTAGCTACATTAATTGATTGTGACATGAGAGTAAATCCACAAAAGTTCTATGGTACAATTTTGTTTGAAAGATCTAAAGCTTGGATCCTTGAGATGGAGAAATAATTTGAGATTAAATATTATTATGAAGTAATTAAGTTTATGTGGGGATCTTACCAATTGTCTAGTGAAACAACAACTTGGTGGGCTAACTAAAATCTTGAAATGAATCTAGATTCTACTACCACCACATGGGAGAAATTTTTGACTCTTTTCAGGACATGGTGGTTACCTTAGATTTATTTCAACTAGAAGTTGATAGATTATTATAAATTAAGGTAAGTGGATTTTTTAGTGAATGAATACTATGATTAATTTATAAATCTCTTGAAGTGTGTTCCATATTACCAGAAGGATGAGTATTTATAGATCAAGATAATAATCATGGGCCTAAAACCTAAAATTGGGTATGAAGTGGATGTACATAGACCATCCAATATGGATGAAGTTTTTGAAAAGGCTATAAAATAAGAGAAAATATTAAAATCAATGGAATATGTTTTAGATTATGGAAAAAGTAGGTTTTGAAGGGGCCCCAAAACCCTAGTACAAGGAAAGAGAGAAAGATCATCCAAAACCACAGGTAAAGCCTAAAAAACTACAACAAAGAAGTAGAAAAAATAGGTTTTTAATGGACCTAAAACCACCAGAAAGACTACCGGTCAAAACCCAGTTTTAACAGAGATCTGGTTACACCAAAGGCAAAGGATTACAAAAAGAAAGCAAAGAATAGGACTAGTTTCATAACCAACAAGAGGAACCAGATTATTCATCCAATTCTAATATCATTTTCATAGTTTCTTTTCCTTTCATAACAGTATCCTAGGTAGTGGTTGCCGCCATCATGGCTCCTTTTTGTGTCACCTTCTTTCTTGAACTTTGTCTCATCCTTTTGCTAGGTCCCTCCAAGGCTTTGCTCTCCTCATTGGCTCTTTTTCCAATATTGACAGCAGCAACACAAATATTGGACGTAACTTCTTCCATTTTCATTCTGTTGTCCTTAATAAGTTCCCGGAGGTTATTCTCATAGGCTTTGAGGTTGACTAGGATCTCTCTTATCTGATTTTCCATATTGTTAATTTTGTTCCAAACAACATTCAGGGTATCTTCCATAGTTTCCACTTTCCTTTTGAGATCCATAATCTCCCTACACGTCCAAGAATCAAATTGGGAAGATGCCTCTGCTTTGCAATTAACCCAAGTCATTGGTGTGTGTGCTTCATCATTCTATTTCTTCCCTCTCCATTCCTTAGAATTTTTATTGGGACTATTCCTGGCTTCTTCAAAGATATCCTCTCGACCCTCTTATTCCCACTCTTTAATTCCAATTTGAATTTCCATATCCATATCTTGATTATCATCCTGACCTGTAGTTTCCTTTTCATTCTTTAAAGTTGGGTCCTCAACAGGGCCATCCTGGACAAATTCATCCTCTGACACTTTCTGATTTTCCTCCGTATCTTCAGTTCTATTTGCAGAATCCTCCTATATGTTGACATCATCTTTTTCATTCTTCTTAGGACATTCTTCATCCTCATTAGAGTTTGTATCCCAGATTTTAGTTCCTTCTTCTTCCTCCAAGTTTTCCTCCCTGGGTTTTTCAATTCTCTCCCGTTTCGTATCTTCTTCTACATTCTACTTTTTAGCACTAGGGAGCTTGATTTTGCCTTTCCCATTTACACTTTCACTCCTTTTATTCCCTGACTCCTTGTTTTTCCCCTATTTGGGGTGCTTTACCATTGCATTATTCTTGCAATAGCCTTTGATTAGCAGAATAAGGCCTTCATGTAGGATAGGGCGTGTTTCCTTTTTCCTATGAGCATATAAACTTTGGACCCAGGAGAAGCGAAGATAAAAGGAATCAATGGAATATGTTAGATACAAGTATAATAAGAATTTTGGTAGTTCTAAGACACCTTTCAAGAAGAAGAACTAGAAATAAAATGGTAATTATAAGAACTAGTTTAGCAATCAAAATACTAGATTTGGTGATACTTATGGGAATAGTAAACTAAAGGTTAATTTTAGAGAAGGATTTAAGGATGAAAACTAGGTTGAAAAGGACCATTGGGAGGATGTTTTACTTATGGAGGAGATCAATATGACAAATATTGTCTTTGTTTGATGATAGATGGAAAAGACAAGAACCCAACCTCTTTTTCATAGTAGGGAACCTTTAAATAGTGTATCCACGTAGTGGTGGATAATTGATAGGATAAATTATAATCATTTATCATTGAAGTATTAGGTCCTATATTTTGTCATAAAATTAATATTTTAATTGATATTATATCTATTTAATAATTTATTTCTCTTAGAATTTCAAGTAGATTATCTAGGAAAGCTAGTTTTATAATAAATTCTTGGTTAGTACAATATGGGAACGAATCCAAGGTTAAGGTTGATAGATGTATTTTAGAGGATAAAATATAGTTACTATAATTCACTTTGGTTGTTAATACTTAATCAATACCACTAGGGTCATATGATGTGATTTTAAGATTGAATTGGATTTATAGACACAAAGCCAAAGTTGATTGTTTCCTTAAAAAGGTTGAATGTTTGAATGATTTGGGAAACAAAACCCAAATATAAATAAGTTAGAGGGAGTTGATGCTCAAGAAATTTTAATCCATTTAGTTGAGAAAGGATCAATGTAATGGATGTTAGAATTCCTATTCAAAATGGATGAAGTTGAAAAATCTAAGGAACCCACCTTGGAAGACAATACCTTTCTACAAGAATTTAAGGATGTTTTTAAAAATTAATTTCTAGGGTTATATTATGGAGAAATAATATTATTATGTTTCATAACCATGGGAAATATTTAAAAACATGAATTTATACAAATATTAATGCCAAAAATATTCCCTATATAATAGGTTAAGCATTATCGTATCGTGATGAAAAGTCTATGCAACCTGGAGATAAGCATATATAAATAAACTATAAGAGGTTTAAATAAAAAAGCTTATTTAATAATCCTAAATAGCATGAGTAAAAACCATTATTCAATTACATTTAGTTTAAATGGTAGATTAATCACCCCTTAGGCTAGACTTAATATTCCCCCTTAATTCAACATTGTCTCAAATGAGCAAGAGAGAGATTCTCTAAATGCCTCAAATTTTTCCCATGAAAGTGATTTAGTCAAAACATCTACATGTTGTTGATCTGTCAATCAAAACTAGAGATATATAGTGTTTTTATGAACATATACATGAATGAAATGAACTTGTAGATCAATGTGTTTAGTATGTTCATGAAATGCTAGATTACAAACAAGATTCATTACTCCTTCATTATCTATATGAATAATTGTTGGTTAATTATGTGGTAATCCAAAACCCTCAAGTATATGCTTTGTCCATATCACTTCACAAGTATCTCCTCCTACATAATGATATTATGATTTTATGGATGATCTCAAAATACTAGTTTGCTTTTTTCTCCCCCATGATATTATTCTAAATCTCAAAAAGAATACAAATCTTGAGGTAGATTTACTATCATCAATGTCCCCTACATGATATAAATCCAAATATCATGTTAAGAATTAATTATCATTCTTCTTATACTCTAGGCCAAAATCCATGGTTATTCTATGTAGCTTAATACCTACTTTACTACTTTCCAGTGAGAGACTTTGGTCTCATACATTTACTGAGATAAATAACTAAAAACGTAGATGATACCTGGCTTGGTATAAGTCAAGTAAATGAGATTCCCTATCAACTATTGATATAGAGTTGCATTTACCTATGGTGATGGATCTACTTGAGATATCTGAATTTTTGTCTCCATAGGTGTGGAAATCTATTTGCCATCCATCATGTGAAAGTTATTAAGCATTGTCCTAGCATATTGACCTAAGATTTAAATGTATGATTTTCTCTTTGAAAAAATTCCAAACAAATAAAATAATATATCAGTTCAATATTTGTCATTTTAAATTATTTATTTATATATTTATTTTTTGGCTCAATCATATTTACTCAACTACTAATGATGACTAGATAATCAACATATACAACCATGATAACCATCTCCCCCCTTATTATTTTATTTAGAGATTCAAATCATATGGACTTATTTTTAATCCATGTTTTAAGATATGGTCATTGATTTTGATCTAATATGCCCTAGGATCATGTTTAAGACCATACAATGATTTGACAAGTCTACATACTTTATTTTCTTTTCCTAGTTTTACAAAAATTTCTAGTTGAGTCATGTAGGCTTCTTCCTATAAGTATCCATCAAGGAAGGCACTTTTCATGTCCATTTGAAGGAATTTTAAACCAAATTTTGTAGCTACAAAAAAAATTATCGTCATCTTTTTAATCTTATATGTGGGATAAAATGTATCTTAATATTCAATTCCTTATTTATGAGTATATCCCTTTACAATTATCTTTTCCTTGTGCTTGTTAAGGCTACCATCTAATTTGTACTTTATCTTAAAATTATATTTTCATATAATTAGATTATTCACTAGTGAAATGTCTAAAAGTTTCCATGTTTCTTCTTCATTAGTGAATTATATTTTGCATTCATGGCATTTTTCCAAGATATTGATTGTAGGCCTTCTTGAACTAAAGAAGGCTCAATAGATTCAATAATTATACTCATTAAAGCCAAATTGAATTCTTGACCCATATTATGAGTCTTTGGTTAAGTGGTGAATGTATCTATAACACAATTAAATTTATCATCTCTTAGTGTAATTTTATACCATTTAGGCATGCACTAAGTAGTTCTTATGGGTGGTGGAGCTACACCATTATTCCCATTATCATTGTCATATTCTAGTGGATTGCCATCTTTTGCATTTTCTATGGAAATAATTAGATTATCAAGTGCCCATGTCGAAGGATCCTATTATTCTATTTTATCAAAAAACTCAACATCTATACTAGTGTATATTTGTCTAGTTTTTGGATCCTTGAGTCTATAATTAATTGCTTCTTCACTTTGTCCTAAGAACACATACTTTTTGGCTTTCATATCAAGATTAGTCCATTCCACTTTGCAAATGTGAATACTTTATTGGCATGTAAAAACTTGAATATGTGATATAGATGGATTATTCCCTAACTATGCTTCATGTGGTGTTATTCCATCAAGAGCTATAGTGGGAACCCTATTGAGTAAATATAAAACATTTTTGATTGCCTCATCCCAAAATGCCTTTTTCAAACCTGAATCATGTAGCATACATTATACCATTTCCATAAGAGTATGATTCCTCCATTAAATAACTAAATTTTATTATGGTGTATATGGAGGTGAAATTTGATAATGAATTTTATTTTCTTGTAAAAACTATTTAAACTCATTACTGTGAATTTACCTAGATCTAAGTGGAGGGTATTTATTTTTTGACCAGATTCTATTTCAATATCCACTTTGAGTTTCATGAAAGTTTCAAAGGCTTGACTCTTTGTTTTCACATAGTAGACCCATAATTTTATATAGTAATCATCAATAAACAACATGAAGAACTTAATTAAACTTAACATGACTTAGTGTCATTGGTTTGCATAGATCGATATGCAGTAGATCAAGTTTACCATGGGCCTAATATGTAATTTTATAAAATGGAGCTTTATGTTATTTTCCCACTACTCAATCTTGATGTTTGTCTATACCCTTTTTAAGAGGTGAAAATAATCTTAAATGTTGTAGTGATGGAATTTTTTGAGATATCAAAAATTGATGTAGCCAAATATTTTATGCCATATTCTACCAAATATGTGTCCTTTGCTATGAGTGATTATTTTTATAAATGAAATCAAGATAAAACATTCAGTTCACATTGGATGCTCATGTAACAAGTTTTGAATATTTAGATTTATCTCTGATAAAACACATTTTCTTTCCACCTTCATTTTCAAATTCAATCTAAAAAATGTGGTCTACGAGCTGACTAACTGATAACAATTTTTTGGTTAAACCAAGAACATAGAAAACATATGCTATTTATAGTTTTATGTGCCTAGGGCTAAGGCAATGTTTTCAATTCCTTACACACTATATGAGGTATCATCACCCAAAGAAACATGTTTTTTTCTTGGGTGTGTCTTTTAAAGTGAAAAACAAATCTTTTCCACCTATCTTGTGTTGAGTTGTGTCTGAATCAACATACCAGATGTCACTTTACGATATGGATTATTTTTGGAAATTAGTAGAATATAATAATTATTAATCATCATCATGTTCAAAAATGTTAACTTCTTTCTTTATTTTATTATACCAAATATCTTTTTTTTATCCTTGTGGTTTACATTGAGATGAAGGGGATGAATTTTGGGTAGTGGGCATCTGACCATTTAAAGATTGATTCTAACATATATTATACCAATAATCCTTGAGTTCATGTACCTTATCAACATAAATGATACATTAATTTTTATTTACACCCTTATGTATTATACTGATGACTCTATTTTGATGATGTTTTTGGAGACTTGATGGGTTTCTTTCCTTTCTGTGAAGTGAGAACATGTTCTTCTCCTTCTTCTTGAGTACTAAAAGACTCTTCTTATTTCAACATATTTACAAGTTTTTCAAAACTTAGATTTTGTTTTATGATAGTAAAAGTGGTCACAAAAATCATATAGGATGGTGGTAGAGCTCCAAAAATAATCGGTACAAGAGAGTCATAAAATTATTTCACCCAAGGATTGTAGTGATGCCCTTAGTGTTGCAACACATCTAAGAAAGGCCTCAACATTTTCACTAGTTCTAAAATTTAGGGATTGATGTTGAATATGTAGGTGTATAATAATACTCTCATTTTTCGTCTCATATATTATTTTTTCCTTATCTTAAGCTTATTTTTTGGTTTTGGAATTGTGGATGTGAGGTTGCACTTTGATACCCTAAAAATTATGATCAATTTCACCTTTTGATTGGATTTATAATATTTACATTGTTCTTCAATGTCTATTAAATTATGGGTATAGGCTACATCTACAATGGGCCATATTTCTTCAAATTCTAGTTGATTTATGGTCTTTATCTTCCCAGTAGAGTAATTACTACCTTTCAGTAATTGGGAATCTGATAGAAAGAATTTTGGAGCCTATGTAGGCATTATTAAAATTGTAGATGATGGATTGGTTCCTTATCACTCTAGGTATACAATTATCCATTTATATATATCATTATATTGATATACATGACATTTATATATAATTAACTCTTAAAATATAAAATTTAGTAAATGGAAGAAGTATTCCTTTTATAAATACCTATTGGTATGTTAAATAGGTGTTAACATATGTGAAAGAGTCTAATACATGGTTCATAGACAATACTGAAAAGGTTTCATCCAATCATTAGCACCTTATTAGATTAAATTCTTCATACATGCACATGAATTCATTATATACTTGGAAATTCCATCTTTAATATTTACTCCTTTTGATTGTAATAAATAGGTAAATGAAGGGAAGGTTTATGAGTGCATGTGTTTTATTTTTCCCTGACAATTTTATAGGGTTGATGCATAGACATCATTGTTTCAAATATGTTAGGCTATGTATGTTGTAACTCAAAATAAATAAATTTAAATTTAACTTTAAATGTGATTCATAGGCATGTATTGCACTAAACACCATGAATGAGTTTAAAAACTCATGATTTTGTGCAATTTTTACAATAAATAAATTTATAATTTATTGCAATATGTAATATAATATGGAAAAGATGTTTAAAATGTACCCATTTTTTATATTGGTCCTTTTATTTTACATTAACCCTTAAAATTAATTTTATTTATAAAATTAGTGGAATATCTAAGTTTGGGGGTTCACTAAACTTTTTGTTTTAAGAGATTTGATCTTTACACCTTTTGTAAATGAAAGTTTTGATAAAATGATAACTTGCCAATTAGTTTCTAAGATATTTTAAAAATTAATTTCAGTTAAATTTTTGAGAAAAAGGCAAAATTTATTTTAAAAAAATAACTTATGAAGTGTAATTCACCTTGGATCTCCTTGGTTGACAATTCATTCAACTTTATTTTCTCCACATTAATCTCCGTTTACTCCATGTGGTAACCTATATTATAGGCCAAATTTAGAGCACCCAAAAAGATATATGTTACTTTTAACAAATGTAAAACATTATTGGATGTGTAATTATGTATTTAAAGTCATCATATATAGTCTTCATATCTGAGAAATTAGTTTTGTACAACCTCTAATAGAGAAAACCTAACCTTCTAGTCAATCTACTACTATAAACTACTCATATGGATTTGAGGATCCAAAAATTATATATGACCACATGAATAGGTTTAATTAAAAAAATTATATGATACACACATAAGCAATTATCAATCTTCAAAAAACATATTCCAAAAATGTTAAACATACAACTCATACCAATAGAAAATTGACCAGCTACAGAGATTGTTGATAAATAATAGGCATTCAAAGGATGATATGGACTAATGAAAAAATATACATTATAATTATAGAATTACATTATGGTATTGAAATATTTATAAAATATTAAATTCCAAATGATGCTTCTATCAAAATATATGAATAAAAACATATTATCTGCAACTTGTATGTTTTTTGACAAGGGATCATGAAATGGTTTTTCCTCCAAAAGATTATACAACATGGTAAAAATGAGATTTGTTGATTATATCACATTAAAGATAGATTAATTTACAAACTCAAATTATAATAACCTTGCTATGACATGTGTATGATTCATATTAAAGAAAAACATATGGAAAAGTGTAGAAAAACAACTCTACAAGTACACTAAAGTATTTTACTAGAGTTTAGATTTGAGAAAATATGATGCTCCTTTTGAAATTTGATTAAAATGTTTATAGATTGAAATGGATTATTACATATTCATCATAGGTTCAAAACATATAGCTCTAATATAAGATATTATGGATAAATAATATTGTTATATTTCATAACCATGGGAAATGTTTACAAACATGAATTTATACAAATATTAATGTCAAAAATATTCCCTATATAATACGGTAGGCATTATCTTACCCTAATGAAAATTCTATGAAACCTTAGAGATAAATATATTACAAATAAATTATAGTCTTTTTGGATAAATAAACTTATTTAATAATACTAACTACCATGAGTAATAAAACATTACTTACTTACATTTATTTTAAATGACGACTTAATCACCCCTTAGGATAAACTTAATAGGTTGCCTCCAAAAAGGGAAATTAATTTCACTTTTAATATGATTATAGGGTTAAAAATATAATCTAAGGCACCCTAAAGGATGAAAATAATTGAGCTAATTGAGTTAAAGGCACAACTACAAAAAATGTTAGCCAAAAGTTTGATTTGGATAAGGGTTTTACCATGGGTGCACATGTAGTATTTATAAAAAATAAGAATGGAAACCTCCTCTTTTTCATCAACTATTTCATGCCTATCAAAGAAAAAATTTAGGATCGGTATCCATTACCTCATATTGATGATATTTTTGATCAAATGCATGGTGATACAGTCTTATCATAAATTGATCTTCTTGTAGAATATCATCAATCAAGGATCTAATAGGAAGATATTCATGAAATAGCTTTCTAAAATATATATGAGAACTATAAATTCACAATACTTATTTTTGGGTTAATGGATATACCAACAACAATCTTGAATCTCATGAATAATGTGTTTGTAGGTTATCTTGATCAATTTAAACTAGGATTTTTTGATGGCATCCTCACCTATTCTAAGAGTGAGGAGGAACATATTGAGAACATGTGTTTATTTTTTTAATGATTCTAAAAACAAAAGATTTTTAATAATTCTTCCAAGTTTAATTTCTTTTAAATAAGATCACTGTTGGCAAAAATTGGCCCACATACAAAACTTTGCCTAGATATGGTTTCAATAATTAAGCAAAGTGCTAGTTAAGGAGTGATCTAATCATAGAAGGAGCATACAAACTTCATAATCCTATCATTTGTCACTTAAATTATTTCTAAATAATTTAATCAAGTTTAAATTGTGAATTTGGTGATTTTAAGGAACTAGATCAGCATGGCACATCATGCAAAAATGAACATGTTAGTTTGATTATGTGTTTGATAAGTATATTTTGGAAGCCAACCAGAGTAGAATAATTACATGAAAAGTGATGTATTTTATTCCAAGGTCATCCTATATGAATTTTTTTTCTTGATTATTTTTCTATCACAATATCTAAGCATTTAGAATGACCCAACAGTGCGGGCCATACTTGAGAACATCATGTTAAATCCATAATAAATAGCCATTTGGATTTAAAAATCCTTAACAAGCTTCAAATTAAATTCAACGATGATAATTGGCATGATCTTGGAGGCCAATATAAAATATCAATATCACATGGGTGATCTTAAAAATTAAACAAGTCAATAAATATTTATAGTGCACATTTAATCATGTAGTTATAGATCAACATCAAGTTAGAGGGAAAAGGTCAAAAGATCCTAAGGATGAACATGAAGGTGTCAAGTGTCTCAATCATGGTTAATTCCAAATTATTTCAAATTATGTTCATTCAACCACATGATTTTATAACAATGGTGCAATCAAGGTCAAAAGGTCAGTCGATCTTGAGAATGAATGTGAGGTCACCATATGGCATAAGAATGTGAGTAGATGGAAATTGATAGTAGGGTCCATAGACTCATATTAGGGTTGTCAAGTGTCATCATTTGGGAAGCCTAAATCAAGGATAAATGGAGTAAATTTAGTCAATTCTCTAGAAGGAATATGATGAGGACAAATGTACAAAGTGATAATAGTCAAGTTTTAAAATGGAATATGTAGCCCAAGGAGGTGCCACCTAGGTAGACACATCAAATCAAAAGATTTTCACCACCCACATAAGAAAAATACATAAATTAAAGATAAAATATGATATGGGTTGCCAAATAAAACCCTAAAAATTCATCTACTACCATTAAATCTTAGCTATACCTTTCAAAAGCTTTTAGATGTGTGTTTTACATCTTATTCATGATCAATTAGTTGAGTAGCTTATGGATCTTCATTATAAATCATGATAATATGAAAAAAAATAAATGTGATTAGTTTTAATTTATAGTGGACCTGTATTCAATGTTTTTAGTAAAGTTAGAGTAGTGATAGATAAAGAAGTTGGCATAGAGGCATGGTGATTCTAACAACTGTGTTTTAAAGGGACACCAAACAAATGAATACAATTGACTATCTAATAACATAAAGGGCATATGAAGATGAAGTAAAATGTAACAATCTCATTAAGTAGATGGAGAGTTTGGATTTTGAGAGGGCCAAGTAGAGAATTCAATGAAGTTTTGAAAGTATTTGTGTATTTTCCCATTCGAATGGACCATGACTCAGTACCTTTAACAAGTTATTGACTTCTAGTGTGTTTTATAAGCCAGTGAGGGGCTTGAAGCTATTTGGAGCTAATAAATGTCTAATTTGGAGGCATAATTAAATAAAATAGATCAAAATTGGTTGGGACTCATTTATTTATCTCTATTTTTGCTCATTTCCCTCTATTTCCCCCTCTTCTCATATATCATCCATTATTTCCCATTTGAAAAGGTTCTCTGATATTTTTACTTTAGAGATAAGATATTCTCATTTAATAAAGCTAGAAATTGAAAAAAAATTGTATGAAATAATTATTGAAGCAATAAAGACTTTCTTTAACTATCTCTTACCTCTAAATTGTGTTAAGCAAAGTTGTGCATGATGGCATTACGAAGGAGTGTCTTCCATATCCATTGTCCTTCCTTATTCACTATTTTTTAGTTGTTTTAAAGTTAGTTGTAGGTATAGTCTTGTCTTATTTTTTCCATTAATGTAATCTTAGTGTGAATCTTAGAATTCCTCTTTGCTTTGTTCATTAATTTCTAAGTCTAGTTCATGAAACACTTATGTATATTAGCTATATTATAAGATTGTGTGAGCTAGCATTATGTTTTGCTTCATTAGTGTTTAATGTCATTCTTATGTGAGTTCTCATTTAAATTTTTTGCATCACATTTTATCTCTCTTAGTAACCCTTTTCCATTTTTTAAACCCTTTTTTGAGCAAAAATTTAGTCTAGGTGATCCATCTAGAAGAATTTGGCCTTCTCCATAGGTTCAACCTCACTATAAGATACCCACAGCCTAAGGTTTTTCCAATTATGTATCTTAGTTGGAGAGATCCTAAATATCCCTCTCCAAGGGTACAAATTGATGCTAAAATAGTTTTTGGCAAGCCCAATGGGACTACTTTCAAATAAGATTGGTCAAGTTTGATGTTATTCTAATCAATTTGTAGTAGTTATAGCTTTCATGTAATAGTATATGCTGACTCCAAAGAACATTCAACATTTTGATGTAGAGTAGCAGTCATCTTTCATGCCAAAGGTGACTAAAATATAAGATTTTATAGGTATTCCTTTTGAATTTGTTGAATTACCTCTAAAAACAATAAAATGGTTAGTATTTTCTAATACACACCCATATAAAGGGAAATTTTCTCCTAAATCAATTTCAAAATATACCTCTACAAGAAGATCTTTACTATCCCCTTTAATTGCCATGATAGCCTTTAAATATTATCCTTTTTTGGATTTTAATGGCCAAAGTCCTTTAAACCTCCCATATTATGATCCTATCCCAGTAGAAGCTCTTAAACTCCCTTATTTTATTGGAGGTAAATATACAACCCCTTATGAGCACCTTATGAATGTAGCCAATTTTTTCAATATTCATAATGTTAATGAGGAAAATGTCGCTATTAGGTTACTATCCATTTATTTCAAGGGTAAATACTTAGAATGGTATACAATAATTACTTACATCTCCATCACATCATGGGATGAGTTACAATATGCATTATGTATAATATTTCAAGACAAAAGTGACCATTTGTCACTTGCATAACAATTAACCACAATAAAATAGGCCCCTTATGAAGTCATGCAAGACTTAAATACAAGGGTTAAAAATACATGGTATATGATCCTAATATCTATTATTCCTACCCTAAAATTTACTTTCCTTTACTATTTTAAATCCCTCAATAGTGATATTTTAGTAACGATTCAGTCTATGGGAAGAAACACAATACCAAATGCTTATGAGGTGGTAATCAGAGAAGAAAATTATCTAGTACAAGCTATAAATCTTACACCTATACACCAATGCCTTTATTTACTAAGATTAAACCACCTCTCATGTCTATTACTCTTTTTTTTCCACCTATGCCAACACTTGTTTCCATACCTACCCCAAAGCAAGAAAAGGCTTCAACTAGCCAATCAAGTGACTCCCAAGAACATAAGAATTTCTAGGAACTTAAGAGCATGTTCAATCCCTAGGAAATGAATTGGTGAATGTTAAAAGGTAGCAATCCTAGTTTAATAGATTTTATCAAACTCATATCAGCCTTAACAACAATCTTATCAAGACAATAGGCCATCCTATAAATGAATATTCTAAAGTCAAGGCCAATAACAAGGCCAAAGAAAAGGGCAACATAGATATAATAAAAATAATATAATACAAATACTACAATCACTTACAACACTTTAGTTCATACTCATAAAAATATTTCTCAAGATTTTGATGGTACCATGCCTTGGAATGAATCATTTGGTCAATCTATTATCCCAAACACTGAGGTCAATTAGGGTTTCAATGATAAATGTAAATAAGATACTAAATATGGATACAATCAAGCTCTTATGGATTAGAACACAAAATTTCCTATGATGAAAAAAATAGAAGAGTCTCATTAGGACCAAGGTCCTAACGAAGGTCCAAGCCAGTTGGGTACTACAATGGCTATTTATGATCAAGAAGAGTGGTATGCATCTAATTAGTAGGCTATGTCTAGCCAAGCATACATCCATGGTAGCTAATACAAGGTTTAAAAGAAGAAACATTGATGTCATCTAGGAAGCAACCAAATAGCCTCTTACTATTAGTCCATTGTTATCAAAGCCAAATGAACCTACTACTACTCTAAAGGTTTCAATAACTCCAAAGAATCATAAAAAGGGAAATACCTTTGTGCCTCAAAACTCACAAGTCTAAAGTAAAATTGTGGCTCCCAAAGCACAACCAAATATTTGTGGTTTACCCACCAACATTGTTGAATAAATGAATAAGTCCACTATGAGTGTGCCAATTTGGGACATGTTTTCTATACATGAGTAAGTAGATATCTTTCAATAAGTTTTATCAAACATCAAAGCTTCTAAGAGGCCACCAAGTAAGGAAAATGTAGTTCCCACTAATGTCACCAAGGGATGAGATGAAGGGTAATTAAACAAGATGGTCAAACCTCCTCTGTTATACCTGTATATGATCATTGGCGATTACTTATTGCATAACTACCTAGTAGATAGTGGAGCAAGTACCACAATAATGCAAAATTCAATAATGGACAGTCGTAGTTTGAAGTATGAACCTTAATCTTAGGGATTTTTTTAGCTTGATGGATCTTCCACCAAATGATATGGTAATATTAAAGGGCTCAAATGGACCTAAATGCTTTTCATAGTGTTTTAGTGGATGAGGATGTGTTGATTCTAGATGTGCCTTCTTATTTTACTTTATGAATGTATATGGAATTCAAATAAAAAATTAGGGGTTATTTAGTAGTGGACTAGTCTTACATGGATTTCATAACAAGGTATGGGACTAAGATATTCATCAAAGCTAATCTTATTGAATAATTTCACATATAGCCTTATGGATTAGATAGCTCAAACACCCATTATATCATCTTAGATGAGGATGACCACCTAGTTGGTCAAGAACTAAACACTCATCCTAAGGAGATACTTGATATGTTTGTGGATAATTTATGGAATGAAAATCAAGTAATTAACCCTTTTGAAGGTGTTGAGGATAGAAACATTGGAGTCTAGTGATTATATGAAAAAAATTAGTCCATGCCATCCCTCACTAGGCCTTATGAAGATATTAATGGCTTATGGAAATTATTCCTTGATGGCTCAATGAACAAACATACGCTAGGTACAAGTTCAATAATAATATCACCCTCCAATAATAAGTACTTCTCTTCTTATATATTCTAATTCAGTTGCTACTGAAATATAGCTAAATATGAAGGCCTTATCCATGACCTTCAATGGGCTAACAAGAGAAGAATCAAGAAATTAAAAGTATATGGGAAAAGTGAGTTGATTGTGCATTAGTTTAAAGGCCAAAACACCATGAAAAATCCCTTCATGAAATCCTATAAACATAGAGTGTGGGATATACTTGAGGACTTTGAGGCCTTCAACATCCAAGTAGTGTCAAGGAATCAAAATCAATGTTTTAATAGGTCAGCAGTTGTTGGAGCCTAGTTTGACATCTCAAATGAGTTTAAAAGGTCTAAAGTGTCACCACATGTTAAAGTGGTAATAATACCATCAGTTATAGCTAATGAATCTCATTGGTAGGTCTTTGATAGTGACAGTAAGATCACTTATTTTTTGCAACAGGAAGTAGAGTTTTCATCAATGAACCAAGGTAAATTCTAACATCAGTATGAGGGTCAAATTGTTTAGTTGAGGTCTAAAAAACTTCCTAAAGGGTTGGTCACCCTTAAAGGTATTTTCCATGATGGATACCATATGAGGAAAGATAAAGCAGTGACATCAACTAATGAAGAAAACTATGAAAGAGTCTGTATCCTCAAATACAAACTCATCAAGCTTGGGAAGGTAAGAACTAAGGCTGAAAGGTATGCTTTCATTAAGATTTGTAAATAATATTTAGATAACTTTCCTTAGGAATAGAGTGATTTAAGAGGTTTTAATATAAATATAGCCCAACACACTAGAGAATTAGAGGTTGATGCCAAGCCTGTGAGGTAGAAAAAAAGGCATATCCACTCCAAAATTGAAGAGTTTATGAGGACATAATTGATCAAATTGATTGAATCCAATATCATCTTTCCCATCAAGCATTCCTCATGGGTAGCCAACCTGGTACCTATGAGCAAAAATAATGGGGAGATCAAGTTATGTGTTGACTTCAAAGACCTAAACATGGTCTATTTGAAAGATCATTACCCATTACCATCTATGGAGTAACTCCTTCATATAGTTATTGATTCAAAACACTTCTCTCTTTTAGATGGGTACTCAAGATATAGCCAACTGCTGGTAATAGAATAAGATCAATATAAGACTACCTTAACCACAAAGTGGACACATATGCTTATCATAAGATGCCTTTTGGGTTGTCAAATGATCAAGAAAATTTTCAAATATCCATGGATATATACTTCCAAGGATTGTTAAATTATATGGTGCTAGTCTACTTAGATGACATCATAGTTTTCTTCAAGAAGGCTAATGAGCACTTGGATCACCTAAGGTTAATCTTTGAAATCTATAGAGAGTATGAGATTTCTTTGAATCCTAGTAAATGTGTGTTTTCCATTCATGAGGGAAAACTTTTGGGTCATATTATCTCAAAATAGGGATTAATTATTGACCTTGATAGAATAAGTGTTATACTAGCACTATTCTTACCCAAGCATAAGAAAGGGATCTAAAGCTTCCTTTGGAAAATAATTTTTTTGAGAAGGTTTATACCTAGTTTTGCAAACTTGGTCAAACCCATCAATACAATATTGAAGAAGAGCCAAATTTTCAGTTGGTCAAATGAAGGTAAATTAGCATTTAAGGCTATCAAGTAAGCCATTTCCCAAGCACCTACACTCGTGAATCGTAATTTTTCAAATGATTTCATATTGTACACCTTTGCCAATGTTGACAATATATCATCTATGTTAATGCAAAATAATGGTGAAGGACTTGAGCAGCCAATTTCCTTTTCCAATCAAGGGTTAGAGGGGTATGAGGTAACATAAACTTTTATAGAAAAGTAGGTTCTTTTATATTTTAGAAGCCTCAAAAAGGTTAGACCAATTCTATTAAATAACAAGGTTTATCTTATGGTGTCTCATCCTATAATGATGGATTTTCTCCTTGATAAGGATTTGAATGAGAAGAGGGAAGGTTGGATTCCAAGGTCATGGATTATGGTGTGTAGATCAAGGTCACTAAGATGGTAAGAGATAAAGGCTTATGTGAGAATATGGTGGATGACCTTCAAGAACACAAAGATATGACACATTTCTTGATAATAAGTGAGTGTCCACAAGGTATGGATATGGAAAAGAGAATGTATATTAGACTTTATTCCATATCTTATGCATTGCTTAACGGGGTTTTATTTATAAGGGACCTGAATGAAATGTTCCTCAGGTTCATAGATGATGACCAGGTGATAAGGCTATTAGAGAAATACCATGATGGGCCTATAAGAGGCCATTTTTCTCCAAAGACTACAATTAAAAACTGATGAGAGCTAGTTATTATTCACCCAACCTCTTCAAAGATGCCTATGCATGGGTTACAAAATGTCAAAAGTGTAATCTCTTTCTAGGTAAATAAATATTTGTATCCCTTTCTCTCAACCTAATTTAGGTGGAACATCCCTTCATGGAGTTGGGTTTGGACTTCATACGAATGAACAATCCACCTTCCAATGGAGGACACAAATGGGTGCTCACTATTAATGACTACTTCACTAGGTGGGTAGAAGTAATTGCCTTTAAATAGGCCAATTAAATAATTCTGTTGGACTTGTATGATAGCATAGCGACTAGGTTTGGTGTAACATCAAAAATAATTTTAGTTAGTGCCTTAGCATTTGTTGGCATGAAGACAAGTGAATAGGTACTTTAACTAGGAATCCACCTCAGTACATCCTCAAATTACTACCCCTAAGGTAATGAGTTGTTAGATTCAATAAAAAATAAATTGATAAGGATTATCAAGATAACCATGGAATAAAATTAGAGAGTTTGGCACATAAAACTAAGGACAACCCTATGGGTTGATAGAGTAACTCCCAAAGTTACCATTGACAACTCCCCATTTATCCTCGTCTATGGGAGGGAACCCAAATTATCCATTTCTCTTAAGATTCATACCTTGTATTTATCCCATAATCTTGAGTTGATGGAGAGTGAGCTTATGAATGTGAGGATGGTAGAGCTCATGGAGCTTGAAGAAGCAAGGGACCTTACAATAAAGACACAAGAGTCACATCAAGATCAAGTCAAGAAAGCCTTTAACAAGAGATATATAGCAAAGGAATTCAAATAATGAGATCTAACCCTCAAGTGGGTCTCAAATAAGCCCAAGCTAGGTAACCATACCAAGTCTGAAAGATTGTAGAGTGGCCCTTATTTGATCCAACAATGTAAAGAACATAATGCTTTTTAGCTTGCCCAGCTACATGGAGAGGTATTACCCATTCTAATAAATGGAATTCACTTATATCCTTGTTATTGAGAGAGTCTAAATCTAATTTATGTAATAGAGTATATTTTTATGTTTTCCTTTAAGTACCTGGTACACATATTTTTAGTTGTGTCTTTCCCTTTCCCTAAGTCCCTTGGGCATAGTGTTATTTTGTTTCTTTTCATCTTTTTTGATTCAAAAGAGGTTTTTAGAAATGGATAGCCTTGTATCATTTTCATGTTAGTTGATATAAAGTACTTGTGACCATATATTCCAAATGGATTACAATAAGGCAAATAATATATTGCATAATAAGCATGTAACCCCAAGAGGTCACCAAAAATGTTGGCCAAAATTAGCCCATATACAAAACTTTGCCTGGATGTGGTGTGAATAGCTGAGCAAATTGTTGGATAAGGAGTGATATGATGCTATAACGAGTAGATATACTTCATGATCCTATCATTTTTCACTTACAAGATTTTGAAACACTTTAAATAAGTTTAAAGTTTGAATTTGGTGATTTTAAGAAACTAGACCATCATGGCACATCATGCAAAAATAAATAGGTAGTTTTGGTTGGGCATTTGATAAGTATATTTTGGAATCTAACTAGATTATAATATGCATGAAAATTTATGTATTTTTTTTCCAAATTTATCCCTTCAAAATTTGGTGTCTTGATGAGTTTTCTATCTCAAGATATAAGCCTTCAAAATGACCTAGTAATGTAGGACATGCTTGGGAATGTCAAGTTAGAGCCACATCAAATATTTGTTTGGATTCAAAAATAGTTAAACATATTGAATTTTAATTTAGTGATAACAAGTGGCACAATCTTAGAGGCCAATATGAAAGATCAATGATATGCATGTGATCTTACAAAGTTAACAATTCAAGAAAGATCTACATTGTGCATTTAATCATCCAATTATAGATCAATGGTGAGCCTAAGGTTAAAGGTCAAAATATCCTAAGGATGAACATGAAGGTTTTAAGTGTCTCAATCAAGGTTAATTCTTTATAAGATCCAATATCACGTGTTCAACCACATGAATGTAAATCAATAGTGTAGGTAAGGTCAAAAGGTTATCAGATTTTGAGAATGAATACAAGGTTGCCACATGGCATAAGAGTTTGAGTGGATGAAAACTGATAGTAGGTTACAAAAATTAAATGTGGTGCTACAAAGTGTCATGATTTTGGAATCCCAAATCAAGAATTAATGGAGCAAATTCGATTGAATCTACAAAATGTATAGGATGAGGACATATGTCTAATGTAATAGTAGTTAGGTTTTAAAAGGCAATAGGCAACCCAAAGACGTACCACCTTGGTAAACACATCAGATAAAAATATTTTCAACACCCAAATAGGAAAAATACATAAATTCAATATTAAATACAATTTAAGTTATTATAAAAAACACTACAAATTCATCTACTACCCTTAAAGCTCATCTAGAACTTTCAAAAGATTTTAGACATGTGTTTTACATCTTGGTCATGGTCAAGAAGTTATGTATCATTCGGATATTCATTATAAATCATGATAATATGAAAAATAATAAATGGGATAGGTTTTCATATATAGTGGACATGTATTAAATGTTTGGAGTAAAGGTAGAGTGGTGATAGAGAAAGAAGTTGGTGTAGAGGAATGGTGATTCTAACAATTGTGTTTTGAAGGGACACCATAAAAATGAGCTCAAGTGAATATCTAATAACTTGAATGACATATTGAGATGAATCATGGTAAAATAAGATCATTGAGTGGATACAAAGTTTAGAGTTTGAGAGGGCCAACTGGAGCATTCAAAGAAGTTCTAAAAGCATTTGGCGACTTTCCCATTCGAATGGATCATGACTCAACACCTTCAATAAGTTATTATCTTCTAGTGTGTTTTCTAAGACAATGACTAGATTAAATTTATTTGGAGCTAATGAATGGCTAATTATGAGGTAGAATTAATGTTATTATATAAAAATTAGCTAGGTCTCATTTATTGATCTCTATTTTTGCTTACTTCCATCTCTCTCCCACTTTTCTCATATATCACCCATTCTTTCCCATTTGAAAATGATCTGCAATTTTTTTACTTTAGAGATAAGAAATTATCATTTGATAAGGCTAAAACCTATCAAAAAACTATATAAAATATCTTGAAGCAATAAATACTATCTCTTGCCTTTGAAGTATGCTTATCAAAGTTGTGCATGATGGAATTGTGAAGGAGTGTCTTCCATATCCCTTCTCCTTCCTTATTGCCTATTTTTATGTGGTTTAAGTTAGTTATAGGTCTGGACTTGTGTTCTTTCTACCATTAATATAAGATTAGTGTGAATCTTAGATTTTCTCTTTGATCCATTCATTACTTTTTGAGCTTAGTTCATGAAACACTTATGCATATTAGCTAGATTGTGAGATTGTGTGAGCTAGAATTATCTTTTGCTTCATCAATATTTAATTTCATGCTTATGTGATTTCTCATGGTTCATCATCTTTTATCTCTATTAGTAACCCTTTTTCCCATTTTATATCCCTTTTCCAAGCAGAACATTAGTCTAGGTGATCCATCAAGAGGAAGATTGCCTTCTCTAGAGGTTCAACCTTAGTATAGGACACCCACAACCTAAGGTTGTTACCATTGTGTAGCTTAGTTGGAGAGATCCTGAAGAAACATTTACAAAGCTGAAAATTTATGCTAAAAAAAATACATTACTTGGGATACATCATCTCCATAGAGGGAATTTTAGTAGATCTAGTTAAGATTAAGGGCCAACACCTAAAACAATGCATGAAGTGTGTAGTTTCATGGGATTAGCAGGGTAGTATAGGAGTTTGGTAAAAAAATTATCCAAGATAGATAATGTAATCACCTCTCTTCAATAAAATGAACACCATTTTGTGTGGTCAAATAAGTGTACATAAGTGTTGGAATATTGTCATTGATGTCAAAGTTAAAGTGAAGAAAAAGCTATATTATTTGCTCATAGTTTTAGACTCACTTAGAGATTCAGACTTGCACAATAGATTTAGACTCACCTAGAGATTCTAACTTTCTTAGAGCTTTAAACTCACTTAGTAGCTTTAGACTCTCCTAGAGCTTTAGACTCACTCTATAGATTTAGACTCACCTAGAGTTTTTAAGTCACTCAGTAGATTTAGACTCTCTTAGAGCTTAAAACTCAATCAATAACCTCAGACTCACTTAGTATCCTCATTCTCTCCTAAAACTCTAGACTTTATTAGTAGCTTTGGACTCACCCAATAAATTTATACTTGATTAGTTATTAGTTATAGACTCACCTAGTGTGAAGAGAAGCAATTGAAAAATGAAGAGAAATGTTAAAATGGATTTAAATTAATCTATATTAAATGATGTCCAACCACATTTGTTAGCATCCAATTTTTATCAATAATAATCACCACCCAAGTTTAATGAATGATAATCTAAAATGAAGTGTTGATCACGTTCGGAGAGGTCGTATCCCTTGGGAGAAATCATACCTTTTTGAATATGCATACGGAAGGTCTAAATATATAGAGTAGTTGGAGAGAAAGTATGGAAAAAAGTGGAAGGGTGAGATATGTGAAGAGAAAGAAGAAAGTGTGTGGAAAATAAAAATATATATCATATAAAACCATGCATATTTGGATAATGGAATTGATTTTTTTATATCATTCAAACTTAAGCATATTTTTGTGGAGAAGAAAAAAAAGAGATTAAATTTTCCATCCTTCATTGATGAAGCAACAATATTAAGGTGGAAGTTTATTTCTATGGAGTTTGGTGCCTCAAATCAAAGAGATGAAAGTATCTTTCTAGGTTGGTGCTTAGCAGTGGGGATTGACATCTCTAGTAGGTCAGTGCCTACAAACTGATTAACACTCAAGATTGGTGTTTCTAGTAGGTTAGTGCCTAAAATTTTCTTAGAAATGGGTATTGGTGTCTCCAATAGTTTGGTGCCTACAACTTTTTTAAGAATAATTTTATCTATGGATGGATTTGGAAAGTATATCCAATGAGTATTTTCTCTGTGGTCTTATCGTAAAAGGGTTTCCATGTATATTTTATGTTCTTATTATATTATTAATTATTTTTGTTGTGTGATTGATATTATTATGATAATCAATTTGAAAAAGTATAATATTACCTTGTAGTTATTCACCCCATAGTATAAATGTGTGATCAAGAATTGAAATCAAATCCAAGGTTACCTCAAGACCAGTTTAACTACTAGAAGGTAGATCTTAGAAGCACACATTATCAGTCATCAAGCTCAAGAAGGTTTCTCCACCAACAAGGCTCTATTATTCAATGAGACAAATTACACATTTTAGAGCATAAGGATGAGAATATATCTAATGGCCCTTAGTTTTGGCATTTGGTGAACAATTTTGGATGGATACACAATGCCATAGAATCCACCAATAAATATAATATGAAATAATGCTAGTGAAAATAATGCAAAATCCATGAATGTTATTATGTGTGGTTTGTCATAATTTGAGTATATAAAATTAATGTAGTGCAACTTGTATAAAGATATTTGGGATAAACTTAAGACCATATATGAGGGAGGGAACAAATAAAATATGGTCAATCTTAAAATTCACATGAGACAATTCAAAAGTTTGAATATGATAGGATGAAAAAATTATAGCCTATCTACTTCATGTAGATGAAATTATCAACATGATTATAGGACTTGGTGAAAAAGTTGAATAATCTATAATCATCCAAAAGGTACTTAGGTCTCTACCTTTAAGATTTGATGCAAACATTTCTATTATTAAAAATGCATAAGATCTAAGAAAATTAAAAATGGATGAGTTACATGGGATTTTCATAGCTTATGAGATGAGGACTAATAATAAGGAAGCAACTTTCAAAGCTTATAAAAAATGGAAATATAAAGAGCCTGAATCAAATAATACCATTAGTGATAAAGAAGATGAGAAGGATGCCTTATTTGTCAAAAATCCTAAAAAGGATCCATCAAATACAAAGGTAAACTACCTTTCAAGTGTTTCAATTGTGGTAAAATAAGGAACTTTATTGGTAAATGTCCACATAATGATGATAATGATGATGAGTAAAATCATAAGGAGGAAAAAAAAAAAAGTTTGGTAGGCACAAGAAAAGTCTCTATTCTAAAAAGGATATCAACTTATTTAAGGAGAGTTATGAGAGCATATTAGACAGTGATAGAGAAGAAACTCTATTCATAGTAATAGAAATAAAAAGTGATGTCATGAAAAATGAAGACAACTTTGTGAGTGAAGGAAAATAAGAGATGAATTTATAAGAATAATAAGATATCAATGATGAAGGAGAAGTAAATCTTGAATAAAAACTCATCTATGTTTTAGGTGAGATAAAAAAATTTAAGAAGAATCTGAAACAAAGATTATAGATTAAAAAATATGAAGAAAATTGTGACCTAAAAATAGAAATGTCTTATAGCCTTGAAGAGTCAAAAAAGGTTATCATTAGTATAAAGATTGAAATAGAAGAAGCCAAATAGACAAAGGAGGAAGTAAGAGTCCAACTTAAATCAGAATAATACCACATTTCCAAGTTAGAATTAAAAGCTAATTTCTTAAAGAAGGAATTGGAGAAGACATGTGCTAAATTGAAAATCAATTTAAAGTTTTAAAAAACACCAAAGTACTGTATGAGATTCTCAATTTCTAAAGTTCAACAAGCATCAATATTGTTCTTGGTTATGAAGAGAAATAGAAGAGAACTAAAGAAGGTTAGAGTGAGAAAACTATAAAACCACCCAAGATGATAAATACAAAGAAACCAAAGAGCTATGTTGATGCACTTAATATATTTGTGAATATAAAAAGTGAAAACAAGATACAGCATGTCAATTCTCCTCATAGATAAAATAGAGGTAAGAGCATCCCTATTAGAGATATCAAAATGTCATTTCTATCAAGGTAGAATAATGTGATAAGGTACACAAACTACTTTTATGGTTATTGTTATTTTTATAATCATTTTGGTAATAAAAAATAGATTATAGGGCATGAGCAATAATTGATTTTATATGAAACAAAAAAATAAGCTATTGTGGGTCTTCAAAAAGAAACTACAATCTATTTAGTCCTTTACTAGATTACAAAGTCAAATGTTATAAGTGAAACAACTTTGGACATACATCACACTTCTATAGAAGTGGTTTTACAAAACCTCCTAGCTATAATAATAAAGTGGAATTCATGACTAAATAAAAGTAATAAACTTAAGAATTATGGAAAAATAAGAAGGAACAAGTAAATAAGGAGAGACCTATGTTTGTGAAAACTACATTTCATGCACAAGAGGTATCACTAAGCTCATAAGAAACACAAATTCATGGGGATATAATCATTAAATTATCTTTTAGATCCAAATATTCTTTGGTGATATTAATTTAACAGATAGAGAAATATTAGTTAATGAATATTATTTATGACAGTGATGATGCAAGTGATGGTATTATTATTAGAATTAAGTTAGAGAAGCATGGACATAACAGAAAATGAAATGTTGTGTCTTAGAATTTGATTATTTTAGTATACTGATAATAGAAAATGAGACATTATGAATTATATTTTACACTATGAAAGAACTCACATATATTTTGGAAGCTACAAGAGAATGCAAATAGTCAGGATGCAAAACAACTTACAATGGACATGAGCTAGTGTCGAGTACAAATTATAGAATAGGTTATATATCAGCAAGTAAATATGGATTACATTTCCACAAAGGAATAAATAAAAAATATCTTCACAAAGTCTCTCCCAAAATAAACTTTTGAGTTTTTAATGCAAAAATTGGGAGTGATCGATTCTTTGTCTATTCATTAAATCCATAATTAAAAGCATGGATTAATGGGAAGATAATCATTGTATTATTTAGATCCATAATTTTTTTGGTAATATACATTGTGATTATGTTGTACGTATCTTTTCCATTTATTTAAACTCATCCACAGCTTTGGAATCACTTAGAGATTTGGACTACTCAGTAGCTTTAGAGTTGCCTAGGGATTTAGACTCACTTAGTAGTTTTAGACTATCCCAAAGCTTTAGAATCACTTAGATCTTAATAATTAGTCAATAGCTTTGGGATTGACCAGACCTCTATACTCATTTAATAGCCTTAGACTCATGTGGTGCTCCAAACTCACTTAGTAGATCTAGACTTTCCTAGTAGCTCCAAAGTTGCCCAATTAATAGCTATGGACTCACCTAGTGCAAAGAGTAGTGATTGAAGAATGAAGAGAAACATTGAAATGGAGTTGAATTTATTTGTATTAAATGATGGATAATAACCTTTTTTAGATTCCAAGTTTTGGAAATAACAATTAGCACCCAAGTATAATGAATGATAATATAAAATAAAGGGCTGACCACCTTTGAAGAGGATGTATCCCTTAGGAGAAATCACACCTTTTTGAAGAGGCATAAGGAAGATATAAATATATAGATAAATTGGAGAGAAAGTATGGAATAAAATTGGAAGGGTGAGATATGTGAAGAAGAGAAGGAAGTAATTGTGTGGAGAATAAAAATATATATCATATAAACAAATGCTAATTTGAATAGTTGAACTGATTCTTTCTATCATTCGAGCTTAACTAGATTTTTTTGGAGAAGAAGGAGAGGAGATTGAATTTTCCATCATTCATTGATGAAGAAACAATAATAAGGTGGAATTTTGTTTTAGTGGATTTTGGTGCCTTAGATTAATGAGATGGGTGTCTCTTGCTAAGTTTGTGGTTATTAGCGGGGATTGGTGTCTCCAATAGGTTAGTGCCTACAAATTTCTTAGCAAGGGGATTGATGTCTCTAGTAGGTTGGTGACTAAAAATTGCTTAGTAGTGGGTATTAGTATATCCAGTAGGTTGGTGTCTATAATTTTTTTAAGAATAATTTTATCCATGGTTGGATTTGGATAGTATATCCAAATAGTCCTTTCTGCATGGTATTCTCTCAAAAGGGTTTCGACATAAATATATTGTTCTTTTTGTATTCTTAATTTTTGATGTTTTGTGATTGATATTATTATGATAATAAATTTGAAAAAGTGTAAGATTACCTTATACTGATTAAAACCCCCCTCTTAGTATAAGTGTGTGCTCAAGAAGAAGACTTTAAAGTCATAGAATAAAGGATTATTTCTACACTAGTGATATGGATTTTGTATCCAAATTTCCACTTTTCAATAATAACAAATGCATTAGGATATGGTTTAGGAAGATTTATCATGAAATATGGCTTAGTTGTGGCCTATGAAATAATGAAACTAAAGCTTTATGAGTCAAATTATAGTCCTAATGATATATAATGTTATACTATATATCATTCCTTACAATTTTATTGACATTACTTGTTAGGTAAACTCTTTGAGCTTAAGACTAATAACTTATGTGTTAACTATATTTGCACCCAATCCAACCTTAATTCTCATCAGATCTAGTTGTTAGAATTTCTATTAAATTATGATTTTGATATCAACTGTATAAAGGGAAAGGATAATAGTGTTGTATATGCCCTTAGCCATAAAAGGTACATTACAACATTGGGTATAATTAGGAGTACATTCCAAGATCAGGTATAAAAAGTCTCACCTGGTGATGATTTATACAAAAATGTTAAGAAACCCTTGGTTTAAACATCTCAAGATCATAATATAAATATTTTTTGTTTGATAATGATTGGATTTCAAAGTATCGTAGTAGGATATATGTGCCTAATAAGGAAAATTTGATGAACATTGTGCTAAAATAATTACATAATATTACATATTTATGGCATCTTGGAGAGATTAATTTGGTAGAAAAATTAAAATATTTTTATTTCTGAAATAGAATTAAGAAGGATGCATCTAATTTTATGTCTAAGTGCATAGAGTGTTAGCAAGTCAAGGCTACATATGTGCAACTATATGGGTTGTTATACCCAAATTCCTTACCTAAATGAAAATGTCAAGTAATTTGTTACATTCCAGTTTCACCCTATGTTTTATAACCTTAGAATCTATGGATTAATTTGGTTATCATCTGATTATTACTACTTTTATTTGATATTTATGATATAAATTGATAATGGGACAATGATATGGTTTTTTGTTTACATGATGTGATATTTGTACTTCCTTGTTTTATACATTATGAATGTACATTTATTATTTTTGAATCATTAGTTGATATATATGATAACTAAGACTACATACCTACCTGTTGTCATGTGGATACAAGATTGATCCCTCCATTAGATATTGATGGAGGGAGAGAATCATCAGAGAGGATGGAGTAGATGAGATGATTGGGGGATGATAGAGGAATTACTAGTAATGCAAATTGCACACTATAGTAGAATAAA
>JARHVA010003499.1:727500-892500 GCA_037957365.1 Torreya grandis | reverse complement strand
TGGCAAAAACATTTAGTAGGTAGTTTGATGATGTCACCATTGCCACATGTGGATGACTCAAGAGGAAATGGTAACATGGGTTTTTTCAATATTATTCCTAGTTATTATATGCTAAATATTAGGTCATGCACCTAAGTGTGTCAAAAAATATGCAAGTGCAAAGTTATGCTCCCAAGCATTTTGATAATGTTTAGCCAAATTTGCATGAGGCAAGAAAGATCCAAGTATGCATTTTGTTAGTGCATATCTCAAACATGTGGATGTTTTAGGAGAGGGTGATAATATTGGTTTATTTAATTTTTTACCTAATTAATTTTTTCTAAATTTTAGATCATGCACCAAAGTGCATCAAAAGATATACATGTTCAAAGTTGGCCTTATAAATAAGTTGTATACATAGTTGTCTCTATGAAAAAATATATTGAGAATGTATTTTAATGGTTATATATCTCACATGTGTGAGGGTTCTAGGAATATTTTGTCGCATGATTAGATTTTCCTATGTAAGGAGATTATATGGTCCAAGTTTGGGAACATACAAGTGAGTGATGCAAAAGATAGGACTATGTAAATTTGGGATTCCAAGAAGATAAGCAAGGTTCCCATAGTCATATTTTCACAAGTTAAATTTTGAGAAACATTGATAGATTGCATTGCTCAAATAAGTTAGGAAGCAATGAGATGAGGACATGTGCATGATGTTTAACACTGAATAGAGATAAAGATTGTGATTCTTCCAAGGATAAATGGTGAGTAAGAGATCATATAGATAAATATCAATGGTGCATAATAAATTCAAGATGTCAAAGTGATATTTTTTTAGCATTGTTAAAGACTAAACTATGGACAAGAGATTCATAGAGCATATTGAGTTAAATGTTCTATATTAAATGAGATGAAGTCAACTATTAGATATTTGCCATTTGATCATTGGCACCTATGCATTCAAGTTTGGAGAAGATAAAAAGTGTTAGATTTATCTAAGTGGTGAGGACATGATATGTGTGCATGGTGTTTTAGGTTTAACTATGATCATTTACATTTGAATATTTGAATTTGTAGAAGAAACACTAGTGCTCTATATTTTGGCCATATATTTTCAATCTATAAAGAATTTGATGATGGTGTAAAAATAAAAATTGTATAAGACTCCTTGATGCATATAATGAATTTTTTTGAAGATCTGAAAGTATTAAAAGTCAAATATATTAAGGTTTAAATTTGACTATGTGTTCATGCATTGACTGCAAGTGACCCAAGAAGATTGGTCAAGCTAGTTTTGATATTATTTTGATATATATTGATGAATTAGATATTGGATAGTATTTTAAACTCCATGAGGATGATTTATGTGAATTATGAAGGATTTAAAAATCATATTTAGTATTAAAAGGGTTTATAACTCAACTATGCATTCCTTCATGGTGATTGTGTGCACATAATGATGTTTGAGCAAATTGTGCTTTAGAATAAGGGTACTATGTTGGTTTTTATCACTTAAGGGGAATATATAGATCATATGGAATGAGTCCATGATTTTGGAAGTGGTCATGTGATCTTTTTTTGTTTGATGGAGTGATAAATGAGTGAATGGGTTCACATGAGACCTATAAGGGCTATAAGGGCCTTATTAAAAGGTGTAGTTCTTTAAAGGTGACCCATAGATGATATGGATAACTTATGAATATTGTATTGAGATATGTCTTCATATGATAGATGCCTTAAGGCTTAAGGCATGCCTAATGACTGAAAAGATGGTGATGATCAGGATTTCTCTATAAATGGTATAACCAAAGATGATGGTTTCTTGACTTGAATATGAGACTTCAAAGCAATTTGAGAGAGGATTATGTGTATGAATTGGGGAGTGAAGGAGAGATAGAGTCCCTTATGGATGATTTTATGAATAAATAAATTTGAGGATTATTTGTATGACCTATTGGTCATAATTCTGATTGTAGAATAGTGCTTATGTTGTTTGAGTATGAGCAAAGGTAAATAGTGATAAGCAGAGGTCCATCATCAGGTGTTGAAGACATCATTTCATAGGTGGATGTGTTAATAGATGTTTTTTTAGAATTTCAAAATATAAGGTGGTTGAATCTCCCTTTCAAGTTGAAACTTGCTAAAATTCTAGTTGTTTCATCTTAGCTAGACAGGTGTTGTAGCACCTTGTAGGATTGTAGTCTCACTAAATAGGAATTTTAGTGCCTTGATCAATTTTGTCTAGTATAAATTAGATATTTTTATTATAAGATAATAGTAAAATTATGGGTTATAGTGGGTTTTCACCCCCAAGTGGGTTTTCCACGTATGTCATGTGTTATATGCTTGATCTTGCATTGTATTTCTTATTCCTTGTTATGAATGATGTGTATGCCTCATAAATTTATATGTTAATTGGATAAGAGTCTGGAAGGATTTAAACTAAATTTGAAACATATAGGATCATTAATTTACCCCTCCACCCCATCTTAGTGATTATACCTCTAATAATTGGTATCAGATAAAGTCCTTTGGTATAGGCTTAACAACCTAAAGGTAATCCAATGTACAATATGGGTAGTCATTAATGAGGTTTCTCTACTAAACAAGCATCAATGTTCATTGGATCAAGTTATGATTTTTGGAGTGTAAGGATGAGGAAATACATCATGTCCCTAGGGTTTGATGTATGGAAATATTTGTTGGATGTTTATGTTGTTCCTATTACTCCTCCATATAGTGTTGTAGACAAGAAGTTATTTGAGAACAATTCCAAGGAAATGAATACTATCACTTGTGGTATTTTTGAGATTAAATACACCAAGGTAATCCATTGTAAATATGATAAAGATATATGGGACAAACTATAGATAATATTTTTTAAGGAGATTTAAAGTTTAAGGTTGCTAAGTTATAGACTCACATAAGGCAATTTTAAAGTCTCAAGATGAAGGAAGAAGATTCTATGGCATCCTTTCTATAGAGAGTTTATGAGATTGTGAACATCATCATAGGTCTTGGAGAGAATATTGAAAAGGATATTGTAGCCTAGAAGGTATTAAGGTATATATCTCTCAAAAAAACAAAATTATCCACTATAGAAGAGCGTCATGAACTTACTCAATTGAAGACGGATCAATTGTATAACACCATTATTGAATTTGAGATGAGATTAAATGATGATATACTACCAAACAAAGAAGTTGTATTAAAGATAGAGACGAATATAGAGAAGAATCTACAAGGTAATAAATCTAAAGAGGATGGCATATACAATATTGATGAGGATGAGTTAATTGCTTTGATTAATAGGAAATTAAACACATGCTCATGGAAGAATAAGGGTAAACTACCCTTAAAATGTTTTAATTGTGAAATTTTACTCATAAGTGTCCTCATAATAATGAGAATAATGATAATTAATATCATGGTGATGGCCAAGATGAAGACAACAAGACATATAGGAGGAAAGGATTCAAAAATTATAACAAAGAGAAGTCTTCCAAGAACAAGAAGAGTCTTTACACTAAAAAGGATTGTAGCTCATTATATGAGAGTGAAGATAATGATTTAGAATATGATCATGAAGATAATGGTCCTACTAAAGATAAATCCATGTTCATGGCTGAGGAAGGAAGTTACATCAGAAAGAGTCTACTTGGAGTGATTTAGATGATGATGAAGATGAGGTGGATTGTGAGACTATATTGATGAATGATCTTGAATAAATAAAGATTTAGAAGAAGATAAATAAGAAGATTAAATAGAAATTCAAGGACATTGAGGTTTAATTTACATTGTATGAGTTAATATTGATTGAAGACACTAATTTAATGATTTTTGGAATATTGGAGTCTTATTCCTAATTTAGTTAAGCGTCTAGAATAAATAAATTAGTAAATAATATTTTAATAATTAGAGTACTAATTTATGTAATTTTTTATGCCTTTTAAAATTTTCTAAAAATAGTAATAAATAAATAAATAGAGAAATGCAACTTAGCTTAAAACTAGACTAAGACAGCTAAGACTGAGGCTAAAACTAGTTGTGTAGGACTGGGTAGTGTCATGAACCTAGATCTAGATTCCATTAGATAAAAGGATAGGAGTGTCAAAAACATGACACTTTGAGGTCCAACACTATAGTGTTTGTCCTACCACTATTGTCTAAATTATTCATAGAGATCTAAGTTTTATGGGTTTTGTTTATTGTCCCTATGTGAGCTTGCTTATGAAATTTTGATTCTTGAATGTTCACAGAACTCATTGTAGAGCTGATTTAATCTCTAAATCTAGACCTTTATTATGAATTAATAAAGATTAAGAAAGAGTGGGGGTTAGTGTGTGTAAGATGCACTAAATGTGTATCCACACCCATTTTTTGGGCATGCTATCTACATAACAATACTTTAGAGAGGTATCAAGCCACATTTAGTTGTTCCACATGATATGTTTTATGCAATAGTACTATACAGATGAAAAAATGGTAAAATGAGAGTGATTTAGGTGACTAGGGATTGGTGTGAGGGTTTCAATATTTTGGTTGTTGTACTAGATGGTTATATGTAGAGAATAGGGAAATTTCCTTTAGTAGTCTTGCATGTATTATTACTTGCTTGGTAATTTTTTATCAACCCCTTCTAGATTAATTTTGAATGGAATTTAATATAGATCTATCGGTCATGAGTTATATGTATATGTGCTAGGCCAACATAATGAAGAATAATAATTAGAACGAAATGATCATTTTAGCTCAAAATGTGATTGGATAGGAGCACTAAAAATGGGACACCCTAGGGTTTGATGCTATAGTCCAACCCAAGCACACCTATCTTACATGCTTGGGACCTAGGGGATAGAATTAACATGGGAAATGTAGCCTAACTGAGCTAGAATCATGTCTTACCAGTCTATAAATTACTAGTTATAAATCCCAAGGTGTCTAGAAGGGTTATGAGAGTATGAAAGAGGTTTCTGTGGATTAGGTGTCACAAGCCACACTCAAGATACCAATTTAGACATTTTATATGACTAAATTTATTCCCCTTTATTTTATTAATGTAGTAAAGCAAAATACTAGGATAAAAGAAAGTAAAAAATTTACCTAAACTTACCTACAAGGGTGAAGCCCATGAAGCTGTGTGATGCTGAGTGTGCATAGAGAAAGCACATTATGAAGTGTACATTTGCAAAAGAAAACAAAAATTAGATTAGTTCTTACTAGATACACTATATCTAAAATAAGAACATATAAAGTTGGGTAAGAGAGAGAGAGGAGGAGAAAGGAATGAATACACTTCATTGAGTATGTGAACCAATATAAAACCTATTGTGATGTTGAGTGATACTAGGTATGTTGGGTAAGTATTGTACTAAGAGTAATATCATGAATAGAACTAAGTGCTCAATTTTTCAATAGTGGCTTAAGAATATAGAAGTTGACCATTTATCTCCATCATCACGTACTATGTGAAGCTATGTAATCATGTGTGTTAATTGATGTTTGAACTATGTGTCTAATCCCTTTGAGTAGGTGGATCAATAATGCAAAGGCTAAATATATGTTTGGATCCATCATTACCCACTAAATGAAGCTAGGAATTGATATCAATATGAATTTGTGTCGTATGATATGGATCCTAAAGCCCATGAATGCTCTAAAATATAAAAATATGTCATGGATAGCCTGATTTGTACTAGAAAATAGGACAATATTAGCCATTCTATAAGGAGGAGATTAGGATTGTATGAAATCCACTCAAAAACTAAAAACTAGGCTTATGTGGAAGAGACTCAAAAATTTGGAGGTTAGGCTTGTATGAAAACCATCCTAAAATAATGTGAACCACCTAAAACTGGAATAAAGCATGAAACTACTAAGAATGCCTAGGTTATATACTGAACTTAAAAAGAATAGAAGTTAAATGTGCCACACACATTACCCCCAATTATAGGTGTTTGTAATGTGGATTATAATCTATAAGTTATACCAACTACCTAATTTTAAATTAGAAGTGAGCCATACCATGCATGATGCCCCCTATATCTATATTCTCTGAGAAACATTATACTAAAATTGTTGAATCTAAACTGATCTGTATGTGATAAAACTATTGCTAAGTTAACTTTTTTTCCTATTTTTATAAAGTTTGGGTTTTTTGTTGTTTACATGGGAGCCCCAAAAATAAGACACCCTATTATTTGACATTATTGTCCCATTATAATTTTGATGATTATTTTGTAATCATCACTATTTTCTAGTTTGTTCTACTTGGTTTGACCATGGATTATTGTTTAAAGTGTTCTAAAAACTAATTTTTTGACTAGTAGGAGCTCTGATCTCCATGAAAAAACCCATGTTTGTTGGCCCCTCTTTTAAGGGTAATAATGAAGACTCTAAAATGACTACCCTCAAAATAAAGAGACCTATAAGTGTGTTATGCTATGGAAATACATGGTATACTAATTATAATGGACAAGATACCTCAAAATATAGCATGGTTTGTATGAGAGAGTGTTAGATCAATAGGGGTACGCCTAAATAGATATAACAATGTAATAACATGTGCAATATAATGAACTAGAATAAATCAAGTATGTTGTTAGTTGTCAAGGAGGGATGGATCATGATGTCCATCTTGGCATTTAAGATAAAAAGATAATGCATGATGTGGATCATAGCACTGCAAAAAATGAGAAGTAAACAAACAATAAGCACATAAGGTAAGAATCAAGAAGCATATAAGAGTGGCCAAGGGGCTAAGAAAACAATGGACGTGGGCACATGTCACTTAAACTATACATCAACCATACAAGGCATGTTCAAATGCCACACACACATACAATTGAAACAAGAAAGTTTGGCACAAGGGCCAAAAGAACATAGGAGAGTATAAGAAAAGGACATTGGCAAATGTTCTAAGGCACATACAAGAGAAAAAATAAGAACTAAGAAATGTAATCATATATAGCTATGAAAATTAATAAATGGAAGCATGTAAATACTATAAATACCATCGCATCTAAAAAATCAAAACAAGAAGTGAAAGTAAACAAGACATAGAGTATAAGACTAGGTTTATGCTAAGAAATACACAAGTGTTATATAATAGTGAGTGTTGATAGAGTAAGTTGTGTAGGCCAGTAAGTAATGTACATTAACATGGTAACTAAAGTGTGTGGTCTAGGAATGACATAACCTGCATGGTGTAGTCATTTAGAAGATGCCCCCAGTGGGTAGATATATCGATGTATGTCTTAAATGTAGAAGTAGGATTCCCCTTCAATGGGTAGAGTGAAGAAATTAAGGATCTAGATGTCCTTGCACACACTCAAAGAATATCAAGTGAGGCATGGTAATGTAGATAAATATATAAACAATATCATAAAATAGAAAAGGTAAGACTAACATGGTAGTAAAAATATAAAGCATGGATAATGCACACAATTGAAATGTTTTGGTGTTTTTGATTTATTTGAATGTTTTTGTATATAGAAATTTTTGAATGTTTTTGTCTTTTGACATATTTAAATTTTTTTTATATTTTGATATATTTGAATGTTTTTGGTATTTTGGAATAAGTTATGTATAATCAATAATAAGGATAATATTTATAAGAAATTGAAAAGAAGCTATGTACAATCAATCATAATTAGAATATGTAAAAGAAATTTAAAATAAGTTATGTACAAGTAAGCTAAGAAGAAATGATACTAAATGATGAGTCTCATGAAAGACTCCCTATCATGGTGTCCTATATCAGAAAAAGGAATTATGTGTGATTGTGAATCATAAGGGAATGGCTGCGAATATGAATCTAAATACTTGGGTTCATTTTTGATATCTTGGAAATTATAATAACTTGTATTTTTCCACTTATCATCATCATCATCATTATCATCTTGATTTTGAACCAATGTAATGCTAGTGTTGAATTTTATTGTATCTAGATCTTTTCCTCTGATAAATTGTGTCTACGAATGATTTGCCTTAGGATGTTCAATAAATCTAAAACCTTAGTGACAAAAATTATCAGCTATTAGAATAGGAATACTGATGCCTTGAGCATGTTTGTTTAACCCTTGACCTTGATAATAAAACTATTGTAGATATTTTTGACCAAACCCATACTTATTTAAAAGTTGAGGTTCATCTTGGAGAGGTAGATTTGCAAAATTTTCATTCTTTTCATATGCTTGTGGTATTGTTTCTTGCTCTAATTTTGCGTTTTGATCCTTTTGTTGTTTTGAGTTATGCTTTGGTAACCAATTTTGTACTATTTTTGAATTTGACCCTTTGTGAACGTGTTGTTATGTCACTATGGATTGATTGACTGATTTAACTTGTATAGGGTTCTTGTTAGGAATTATTTATTTTATATGTTTTTTCAATTTCAAACATGAATTTGTGTGATGCCCATGCTTTCTATGATATGCACAATAATATCTGGATCTTCTCACTAGATGTAAAGGAGGTAGTTTGATAAACTTAGATTTAATCATCTCCCTTAGTACCTCACTTGACATCTTATTTGATCTTTAAAATGATTTTTGAATCACTATCTATAGAGTTACTTTATTGTGATTCTTGTTTTGATATGTAATATTTATTGTAACTAATTGACTAGGTGAAGGTGCATATACATGATTAACATTAGGGTGCCTTTGAGGCTTATATGTTATAATATAATTTTCCAATGTTGTGATATTTTCATGTAATAGCTTATTATATGTTTGTAAATCTAAAATTAACTTACTCATACTAGCGATTTGATCCCTTAGGGTCTCATATGTTCAAACCCTAGTTTCTTCTGATTGAACATGTAAGCATATGTGTTTAAGAGGTTTTGAAGAAGTTATAGGTTAAATGTATGCACTAGGAATAATAGTATAGGATGATTCACCTTTTTGAGGGGTGATAGCATGGACCTGGTTAGAGGTAAAGTAACTATCACGCTCTTAACAAAGAGGAAAAGAAGGAATTTCTTTCTTGTACATAAGATATGACATTAAAACTTCACAGGTGATTGTTAGCTTCTATAATGGATCCTCTAAATATGTAAGGATTTTATTATTTATTGAATGGATATACTCAAAAGTATCCAAATAGTTAGATACATCTAGGTATAAATTGGGAGAGAGTGCAATAGCTATAAAACATTATTTCTACATATGGTATTTCTATAGATCCAACTAACATAAGAGCCATTATGGAGTGGTCACCACCAAGGAATGTGCATGAGGTAAATATATATGGGATTAGTAAGATATTATAGGAAATTAATTATAGATATTTCCAATATAGATAATCCAATTACCTTTTGACAATAGAATAACAAAAGGTTTGTTTAGTTAGAGAAGCGTGAAGTAACTTTTCTAGAATTGAAAATAAGACTTACTTCAGCACCAATGTTGAGATTTACTAATCCCAATGGTCAATATTTAGTGACCACATATGCATCAAGAGAGGGAATATGAGGAGTCCTTATGCAAGATGGTGTAGTAGTGGAATTTGAACAAAGGAAGATAAAAATTTATGAGGTGAATTATGCCCCTCATTATATTAAACTTTAACAATTATGTATACTTTGTAATTTTGATGATATTATTTTTTGAGAAAACCATTTGAGCTCAAAAATGATAAATTGGGACTCAAATACATTTTCACCAAGCCACATTCGAATACTTATCAAAGACATTGGTTAGAGTTTTTTTCTGACTATGACTTTGATATACATTACATCAAAGGTAAAGAGAATAGAGTAACTAATTCTTTGAGTCATATAAGGTAAATAATAGTTGTAGCTACTATCAAGAGTAAATTTACGGATCATGTGATTGAGTTCTCACTAAGAGATGAATTCTATGACTAGATTAGAAAATCAATATCTAGGAATGCTCATAATTATTGGTATAAAGGATTTAATTTTGAGGCTGATGATTTTGTGCATTATAATAGAATGATGTATATGGTAGATCAAGAGAATTTATAGAGTAAAGTGTTAAAAGAGTTACATAATTCCACATATTTAGGACATCTAGGAGTAACCAATCTCATGTAAGAGCTTAAACCTCTATATTTATATAAGGTAATCAATAAAGATGTGGTAGATTTTGTGTCACATTGTTTACAATGTTAGGAAGTGAAAGTTGAACATGTGTACCCAAATCAATTGTTATATCTACATGATACACTAGATCAGAAGTGGTAGGTGATAATTTGGACGTTTTCCAAGATTTTCCAATGTCATAAAGTAGAAAAAATATGATCTTGGTAGTTGTTGATAAACTAACCAAGGTGGCCCATTTCATACTAGGCAATTTAATAGATGATACACCCACCCTTGCAAAGAGGTTCATAAAGTAAATGTATAAGTTTCATAGATTTCCAAATAATATAATTTTGGATTGTGATATAAATATGACTTATAGGTTTTGGGTAACTCTAAACTCAGCTTTGGGTATGCAATTAAATTTCAGCACTATATATCAACAAGAGATTGATGGTCAAACTAAGAGAGTAAATAACATGTTAGAGGATATTATACATATGTATTGCATGGATTAGTAGTATAAATGAGATTATTATGTTTATTTTTAATAAAAATCATACCAATAAGCTTTGAAAATAACACCATTTGAGGCACTATATAGAAGAAGGTGTAGGACACCAATCAGCTGGGACAAGTTAGAAGATATGGTAGTCTTTGGACCTGAGATGATTTCTAAAATGGAAGATCAAATTAAATTAATCATATAGATATTGGTTGAGATCAATGATACAAGAGTTACACTGATCTGAAGAGGATAGAAAGAAGGCTTTTTGTTGGTGATAAAGTGTTCTTATTGGTTAAGCCACGAAAGAGCTTGATTAAATTTGAGAATTTAGTGAGACTATCATGAAGATATGTAGGACCCTTATAAGTGTTAGAAGTGCTCAATAATATAGTGTATAGGATTGAATTATCACCATTCATAGCTTTACTACATAATGTTTTACATGTATATTATCTTAAAAATTATATAGTTGATCCTTCACATGTCTTACATTGAAATGTTTTGTAGGTTCTGGATCTTAGGGTGGTCATGGTAGAACTAATTAGATTAATTTACAATCATAGACTTCATTTACATAATAGAGAAGTTTCACAATGTAAGGCCTTATGGGACCAATACTTTGAGGATAGTTTTACTTGGGAAGACTATGATGAGTTCTATAGGTTATTTTCATATTTGTTTGCATGATTTGATACCTAATACTATGTTCTTATTTGTATTAAACTCTTTTGATATTCAGAACTATTGTTTGAATAAGTGTTATTAGGATGATGACCAATTTTTTGGGGGAAGGATGTTACATCTTGATTTCACCCTTTTTTTATAACATTAAAATCCATGTATTAATTTGGTTATCATCTAATTATTATTGCTTTGATTTAAAATTTATGGCATATAATAGTTATGGGATAGTGATTTGTTGTTTTGTTTACAATATGTGATAGATGTACTTTCTTATTTTATACATTATAGATGTAAATTTGTTAGTTTTACATCATTATTTTATATATGTGATGACTTAGACTAACTACCTAATTTTTTCAAGGTAGATGTAGGATTTATCCTTCACTTAGAGCATGATGGAGGGAGAGCATTCATAAAATAGGATGGAGTAGATGGGATGATTTGGGGATGACAAATGAACTGCTAGTATCCCAACTCACACACCAAAGTAGAATAAATTGTTAACTCTTTTTTAGGTCTGATTAGTTAGCTGGTATGGTTTTGAGTCGTTAAGTATTTATGCAATGATCATATTTAGTTTATGAATTTAAATGAGTGTTTTTATTATTATACAACTAGTAGTTAGATTCAAATGATAATTTCTTCATGATTGTTGTAATTGTGAGATGTTATTACTTTGTAAACTAGTAATCTATATGACTTAGTGCATCTTTTTAGAGATAGATAAATACATTTAAACTAGTTTAGATAGTCGATTTTGATAAATAAATTCATAATATAAACATCTTAGTGTTTGAAATAAAGATTTATCAATTATTGGTATTTTAAAATTTTATATATAATCTAGTTTGGTTAAAATCCAGTAATGGCTTAGGCTATCCTCATTATAAACTCATAACATAGACTTTTACTAAGTTAGTATGCTAATTTCCTAAGTGTACTAACCTAGCTATTGTTAGAATGTTTAGATAATAAACCTTTTGATAAATAGACTTTTAAAATATCATTTATGATTGGCATTGTTAATGATTGGCATTATTATGTAGTTTATGCATGAAGTCAACTTTAGACTATAATGGTTTAGTTATTGGAAATGATTATTTAATTAAAAGATTCAAAGGGAAAAAAGGGTTTTTCTAACCTAAATTGGACTTGATTAGTGATTTTTTATCTCATGATTTTTGGTTTAGATTTGGGCTACATGTTAATTATGGCATTTAACTATAAATTAAGAGTTTAATTACTTTGAACTCAACATGCACTAAGATGTTTAATCAATATTCTCCATCATTGAAATATTGTAAGAGAATGGCATGTAAGAGGATTGTGGTGGTAGATTAGGAAAATAAAATATTTTAATAATTAAGTTTTTGATGTTTTGGGGAGAATAGTGTATGAAAATAGAAGGAAGTAGATATAATTAAGAGAAGTTTACAAAACAAGAAAGCACAAGATGAATACTTTCCTTAGGCAAATATTTTATAAAGTTTGTTGTTATAATTATATTTCTAAGTGTAATGTTTATTGAAAATATAAAATGGGTTTACATTTTATTTGGCTTGATAATAAAAAGAAAAGGGTTTGAGAGGAGGTCTCTACAGATGGCTCAGCCATCCACATACCCATACACCAAAAATTGATAAAACCTAAATACAGACCATTACTATAGGTCTCTACCCTTTTTACAAGTATAGTCATGATTTAAGAAACCCAATTCACTCTGAAAAACTTGTGAATTGAATGTGTGGTATTTTTTTGAACATAATTTTGGGGCTTAGATAATAATAAAATGGTTTCATATTAACCATTAAACTACCCTAGGGATAAAGGGATTATGCTAGGATTTAACTAGAAACTTTGTGTTAGATTTTGAGAATTTATTTGTATGATGGTAAAGTCAAAAGTAATGATATGTTATAGTAATTTTTTATTAAGAGTTAATAAGCACATATATGTACTTTTATATATAAATATACATTAAGACCAATGGTCCAAATTTCCTAGTATTAAATGTGTGTGTGTGTGTGTGTGTGAAGTATAGTCATGAACTATACACTCAAACCTATGTATTTTTATCTTGATCTTATACAATTGATAAGTTGAGTAGTTGATGACTATAATATTTTATGATATCTATTTTTTTAAGGAAGGTTTGACATATTCGATGGAATCTTATATCCTTAGATTAAAATTCTATATTCCGAAGTAAATGATCTATTACTTATTAGTATTATGTCCTAAGTCTAAGTAATATATATTGTATATAAATATGGGTTGTCCACTTGATTTGTTTATAACCTATTTTGTATATAAATATGGGATGTGTAATAGATTTTTTATAAGCTTTATATATGATCTGAGTCATGGGAATACTATACCTTTGATTGGTTAATGATTTTTCAATGAAGATCATTTGAATACTATTTATTAACTTAAGATTTAGTAAAAGGATATTAATTTGTTTAGTAGTATCTAAGAGAATAGTTTTTAATAGTCCAAAAAATTGATTTGATGACTATGTTTAGTACCCTGCTAGCTTAGTTAAGAAAGTTTTTATACACTGATATCTGAAATTAATTACAAATTTAAAGGGATTGAAAATAGAATTCATGTTTTGGTTCATTTATATAACTAAGTATTGCTTAGTTAAGTACATAATATTGATTTAGTATAAATTAAAAATGGAAGATAGTGGCTTGAGTGTTTATACATTTGTAAAATATTAGGAAGGAAATCCTAGTGTGATAATAATTCTAGATTGATTTGATATGCTATATGAAAAGATAAAAACCTATACTTAGTTGAATAAAACAATTATAATTGATTATATTTGAGTGCAGAGTTTATATTTTTAAAGTATGTTTCAAGAATTGATCTTTTGATTATATATCTCTACGTGTGTGTGTGTGTGTGTGTGTGTGTGTGTGTGTGTGTGTGTGTGTGTGTGTGTGTGTGTGTGTGTGTGTGTGTGTGTGTGTGTGTCACACACACACACACACACACACACACACACACACACACACACACACACACACACACACACACACACACACACACACACACATGTATATGTATATATATCTATGTATGTACATATATGTGTGTGTGTGTGTATTATTTATGTATATGTATATTATTTATATATATGTATATATTAAAAGAAGTGTGTATGGGTATACTTTATGATCATTTTGAGGTAAAACTTAGTTTTGTAGTATGATTTAATATATATGGATGACTATTGTTTAACTTCTTAAAGGTATATTATTATTTTGGAATAATTGATATTATATTAGGAGAATACAGATATAAACTTGGTTGAGATTAGGACCAAAAGTAGTTGTTTTGATTAAGCTGTAAGCTACCTATGACAATGAGTAATTATGGTCCTTATGTGAAGCACACCCGAATGGTATGATCTTGTATGGATTGTATTTTGTTGTATTTTTTCTATATGTAATAATAACATGTTATTAGCTTCATTATATGCATTTAATAGAAAAAATGCATGGTTAGGATTATTTTCATACATAGCATGTTTTCACTTTTGCTAATAAGAATAATATGATTGAATCTTTAGGTTTATATATATATATATATATATATATATATATATATATCACACTGATGATGATAATAAGGTAGTGAGATGGATTTCACTCGCCTAGATAACACCACCAATATTGGATGCAAATAGTTTGATCAAGTGGTGTGTATGAAATTGAATGATCTGTGTGATCACATGCTATTTGAAACATTGGCCAAAGTAATGTTAGATAGATATTTTCATTTGATATGTTTGATTTTTATGTTACATAGTATCCGTTGAAGAACATATATTCTTTATGATACACATCATGTAGTAAAAATCTTAAACCACATGAGGTACTAACATGTCTCTTTAGATTCATTCACCATCACCATCTACCTATCCATGAAAGGAGGGCCATTCTGTAATAGTGGATTATGTGGAGAATCAAGTTTTGATGGTTATTGTGTAAAACTGCTCTTTTTGATTATATATCTCTACATGTGTGCGTGTGTGTGTGTGTATACACACACACACACATATATTTGTATGTATGTGTGTGTATTATTTATATATATGTATATATTAAAAGAAGTGTGTATGGGTATACTTTAAGATCATTTTAAGGTAAAACTTAGTTTTGTAGTATGACTTGATATATATGGATGACTACTGTTTATCTTATTAAAGTCATATTATTATTTTGGCATACTTGATATTCTACTAGCAGAATACAGATATAAACTTGGTTGAGATTAGGACGAAAAGTAGTTGTTTTGATTAAGTAGTAAGCTACCTATGATAATGAGTAATTGTGGTCCTTATGTGAAGCACACCTGAATGGTATGATATTGTATGGACTATATTTTGTTGTATTTGTTATATATGCAATAATAATATGTTATTAGATTCATTATATGCATTTAATAGACAAAATTTATGTTTAGGAATATTTCCATACATAGCATGTATTCACTTTTACTAATAGGAATAATATGATTGAATCTTTAGGTTTATAATATATATATATATATATATATATATATATATATATATATATATATATATATATATATATATATATATATCACATTGATGATGATAATAATGTAGTGAGATGGACTTCACTAGCCTAGATAACACCACCAATATTGGATGGAAATAATTTGATCAATTGGTGTGTATGAAATTGAATGATTTGTGTGATCACACGTTACTTCAAACTTTGGCCAAAGTAATGTTAGATAGACATTGTCATTTGATATGTTTGATTTGTATGTTGTGTAATATCTTGGTATGAACATATATTCTTTATGATACACATTATGTAGTAAAAATCTTACACCACATGAGGTACTAACATGTCTCTTTAGATTCATGCACCATCACCATATAGTTATCCATGAAAGGAGGGCCATTCCCTGATAGGGGATTATGTGGGGAATCAATGGTCCATGGTTGTTGTGGAAAAGTGCTTGGATGATGCTCTCCCTCCGCACTATATTACTTACTTGGATACTACACTTGAGATTATTAGAGACACACAAGTTTAGTTTAACTCAAGCTCTAGAGAGCTTGTTATGTATTTATTATATTAAGGGTAAATTCCTAATGGAATGTAATTATATATATTTTTTGTCTTGAATAGTAGTAGCTATATTATTGGACCAATTATGGCTAAAATTGAATGTTATTACTTCCTTGCAATTATGATATGTTATATTGCATTCATTATTAGAATTTAGAACTATTATTATTCTAAGTTTATGATAGTTTAATATGTTTAGCTAAGTTGTTAATTATCACTATGAAATTTAATGAAAGAATAAATCTAAGTATTTAATTAATTAATTATATATATATATATATATATATATATACATACTACATTTATTCAAGTGAAATCCTTGACGGTTATTTACATGTGATATTATATCTTAGACTCAAACTCAAAGAATTAAAGCATTTGCTAACATTTTCATATTATTCTATTTAGAGAGAAATAAGAATGGTGAAAACTAGACCATCAAGTGATAGTCCCTCAAATGTAAATGACAATAACCATCCAAATGATCCTACCTAATTACTACTAAACATTCAACAAAGTTGGATCAGATTTACTCAGCCATGAATGATACCATGGTTAAAATCACAACTCTACATTAAGAAGTTCATGGCTAAGGTGAGGAAAAACTCTAAGAAGAACCCATTGATCATCTCATTGAGAAAGAAAATCTATAAGATGCGAGAGCTTAGATAGTTGTAGAGTTGTATAAGGACATGAAAAAGATGAGTCCACCTAAGTTCAATGGAACTATTCTAGGTGATAAAGCTAAAACATGACTGATAGAGATAGAGAATTATTTAAAGATTTAAATCTATTCTAAAGTCATTAAAGTAGTTTGGGGAGATTATGATTTGGTTGGTGAGGAAGCTATTTGGTGGGACAACAAGAAGTTGAAAATGAACCTTAACTCAACCACCACAACTTGGGAGTAGTTTGGTACATTGTTTAGGTAATGATGGCTTCCACATCTTTATTTTGATTAAAATGTCAAATTTATAGAATATGAAGTAGGGAGAGTGATCAGTGAATTAGTATTGGGATAGACTCACAAAACTTCCATAGTATGTACCTCAGTACCAAGTAGATGAGAGGTTTAAAATAAGGAAGTTCATAATGGGATTAAAACCCTAGATTAGTGGTGAAGTCTATGTTCATAGACCTTCTACCATGGACTAGGTATTTGAGAAGGCAATTAAGCTAGAGTAGAATTTGAAGTCTTTTGTATAGGTTAAGGAAAAGTTCAATTAAAATTTTAGAAGTTCTAATCCAACTTTCAGGAAGAAGAAATGGAAACAGAGGAGTGGAGACTACATAGGATAGTTCAATAAATAAATTTCCAAATTCAATAGTAGATATAACAACAAAAAATATGAAATGGTTTAAAATGTGGTTTCAATGGAAATCCATAGACTGACAGAAAAGGTCCACTTGGAGGCTAATTTAATTTTAGAGCAGATCATTATGCTCATGATTGTACTCAAGACAAGTCAAAGAACAAAGGTCCTAATCATCAGTAGGGAAATTTTGAATAGTTTATGTCTGTGATAATTGATAATCTATAAGCTAAATTTTAATCATCACACATAGAGCTATCATGTATTTTTTAGAACATCTAGTTTCTACTTTGAGAGATATATGGGATATTGAATTTTTTTAGATCCTAGAATTATTTGTAAGTTTCTTAAAAGAGCTAGATTTATGAAAAATGCATGGTTAGTATAATATGGGAATTACTCAAAAGTCATGGTTAACAAGTGTCTAGTTGAAGTATAGATTGGGTTACCTAAATTCACAACTATAGTATATCTATATGTAGTACCACTATGATCATATGATGTGATCCAAAGAGTCAATTAGCTTTCTAAACACAAGGTCAAGGCTAACTGCTAATTTAATAAGGTTGAGTGTCTTGATGATTTTGTAAATAAATAAAAATTAGGGTGAAAATAGAGATTTGAGGTTTAGGCAATTTTTTGCAATGCAACTCAAGAGGGCTCAAGGAAAATGGTGATAAGAATTTATCATCAAGATAAATGAAATGGATGATCATAAGGATCTATCTCTTGAAGATTATCCATTTTTTAGAGACTTTAAATGTGAGTTTTATTTCTCTATCAACATCATACCTAGATTAGAACCATAGTCTAAGGTACCGTATAGAATGAAAACATTGAGTTGGTTGAATTAAAGGCTCAACTCTAGGAATTGTTGTCAAAGTAGTTGATCAGACCTAGTGTGTTACCATAGGGTGCATCGATAGTCTTTGTGAAAAATAAGGATGGTACTCTTTAATTTTGCATTAAATATATAGTGTTTAACAAGAAAAAAATTAAAAATAGGTATATGTTACCTTATATAAATGAATATTTTGATCAAATATGGGTAGAAACAATCTTTTCTAAGATAGATCTTAGAGTATCATATCATCAGTTGAGGATTCAGGATGAGGATATTATGAAAATAGCTTTTAGAATGCATTATAGACATTATGAGTTCATAATATTACCCTTTAGGTTGACTAATGTACCAACAACATTCATGAATCTCATGAAAATTGTATTCAAAGATTATTTTGGTCACTTTGTTTTGGTATTATTAGATGACATCCTCATATATTCTAAGAATGAGAAGGAACATCTTTAACATCTTGAACTAGTTTTGTAAAGGTTATGGAACCACAAGCTATTTGGTAAGTTGTCTAAGTGTACATTTTTTTAGGAGAGAGTATAATATCTAGGGTACATTATTTATACAAATGGTATTTATGTAGATCCAACTAAGATAATAACCATTATGGAGTGACCAATACCAAGGAATGTGCATGAGGTAAGAAGTTTTATGGGATTAGCAAGCTATTACAATAAATTCATTCTAAATTTTTTCAAAATAGTTAATCCAATTACCTCCTTACAATAGAAGAACCAAATATTTTTTTTGTCAAATAAGTGTGAAGTATATTTTCAATAAATTAAAATAAGACATACTTAAGCACCCATGTTGAGAGTTCCTTATCCCAATGGTCAATTTTTAGCGATCACAGATGCATCAGGAGACGGACTAGGAGGAGCCCTTATGCAAGATGGTATGACAATAGATTTTGAATAAAGGAAGATAAAAACTAATGTGGTGAATTATTCCCCTCATGATTTTAAACTTCATTAATTGTGCATACTTTGCAATTTTGGAAACATTATTTATTGGGAAAACCATTTGAACTCAAGACTGATAACTTGGGACTCAAATACATCTTCACCTAGCCCAATTTGAATACTCATCAGATACATTGGTTAGATTTTCTTTCTAATAATGACTTTGATATAAATTACATCAAAGGTAAAGAGAATAGAATAAATGATGCTTTTAGTTTTAGAAGGTACATAACAACTATAGATATTATCAGGAGTACTTTTAGGGCTCATGTGATTGAGTTCTCACTAGGAGACAAATTCTATGACTAGGTTAGAAAATCATTGTCTAAGAATGCTCAAAATCCTCAGTATAAAGGATTTCATTTTGAGAGTGATGATCTTATGCATTAAAATATAAGGATATATTTGATAGATCAAGAGAATTTGTAGAGTATAGTGTTAAAAGAGTTACATAATGCCCGATATCTGGACATCCAAAAGTAACCACGTTCATGGTAGAGATTAAACCTCTATATATCTAGAAGGAAATCAAGAAAGATGTGATATATTTTGTGTCACATTGTCTATAATGTCAACAAGTTAAAGTTGAACACGTGTACCTAGTTGGATTGTTATATCTAGATGATATATTAGACAGGAACTGGTAGGTGATTAGTATAAATTTTTTCCAAGGTTTACTAATGTCAAAAAGCATGAACAATATGATCTTGGCATTTTTTGATAAAATAACCAAGGTGACTCATTCTATACCAAGTAATTTTACATATGATGTACATATTCTTGTGAAGAGTTTCATAAATGAAGTGTATAGGTTGCATGGATTTCCAAATAAGTTCATTTTGGATCATGATCCAAAGATGACTTCTAGGTTTTGGATAACTCTAAACTCAGCTTTGGGTATGTAACTAAATTTCAACACTGTTTATCACCCAAAGACTGATGGTTAAACTATTCAAGTATATCAAGTATTAGAGGATCTTCTATGTATGTATTACATGGATCAGTAATACAAATGGGAAGATTATCTCTAAGTAGTTGAGTTTACATATAACTCATACCAATCAACTTTGAAGATGACACCATTTGAGACACTGTATGAAGAAGGTGCAAGACACTAATCAATTGGGATAGGCTAGTCTTTGGACCTAAGATGATTTTTGAAATGGAAGATCAAATTAGATTAATCATATAGATATTGGTTGAGTCAAATGATAGATAGAAGAGTTACACTTATATGAGGATGATAGATAGGAGGTTTTTTGTTGATGATAAAGTGCTCTTATGGGTTAAGCCATAAAAGATCTTGATTTAATTCAAGAAGTCAATGAAGCTATCACCAAGACATATGGGACCATTTTAAGTGTTAAAAGTGGTCAATAATATAGTGTATAGGCTTGCATTATCACCATCTCTAGTTATATTACATAGCATTTTTCATGTATCTTATCTTAAAAAGTATATAGCTAATCATTCACATGTTTTGGATTGGAATAATTTGTAGGTTCTAGATCTTAGGGTGGTCATGTTAGAATCAATTAGAGTAATTGAAACTCATAAACTTAGTGAGTGTAATAGAGATGTGTCATAGTGTAAGATAATGTGGGACCAATACTCTGAGGATAGTTCTACTTGGGGAGACTATGATGAGTTATATAGGAAATTTTTTGCATTTGTTAGCATGATTTTATACTTGACACTATGTTAATATTTATATTAAACTCTTTTGATATTTATAAATATTATTTGAATAAGTGTCATCAGGATGATAACTATTTTTAGGGGGTAGGATGTTACATCTTGATTTCACCCTATGTTTTATACCATTAAAATCCATGGATTAATTTTATTATCAACTGATTATTATTGATTTGATTTGATATTTTTGACATATACTATTTATGGGATAGTGATATGTAGTTTTTTTTACATGATGTGATAGTTGTACTTTTGTATTCTATATGTTGTGGATGTACATTTGTTAGCTTTGCATCATTAGTTTATATATATGATGACTCAGACTAACTACTTACTTTTTTTGAGGTGGATATAGGATTGATTCTTCTCTCAAGGCATAATGGAGGGAGAAAATCATCAGAGAGGATAGAGTATATGGGATGATTGGGGGATGACCAAAGAACTACTAATAACCTAACTCACACACCACATTATAATAAATTGTCAACTCTTTTGTTAGATCATATTAGTTAGTTGGTATGGTTTTGAGTGATTAATTATTTATGTAGTGATCATATTTATTTTATTCATTTAAATGAGTGATTTCATTATTCTATGTCCTACAGTTAGATTTGAATGATAATTGCTTTTTATTGTTGTGAATGTTGTGTTTGTGAGATGTTATTACTTAGCAAACTAGTAATTTGTATGACTTAATGCATCTTTTTACAGATATTTAAAGAAATTGAAATTATTCCATATAGCATATTCAACAAAAAAATTCATAATTTTAATATCTTAGAGTTTGGAATGAAAGTTTAGAAATAATTATTACGTTAACATTTAATATATTATTTGGTTTGGTCAAAAGTTGGTAATGGCTTGGCTATCGTCTTAAAAAAACATAGCATGGACTTTTACTAAGTTATTATACTAATTTCCTAATTGGAATAACCTAACTAATGTTAGAATGTCTAGTTAATAAACATTTTTATAAATAGACTTGCAAAGTATTAGCTATCATTAACATTGTTAATGATTGGCATGATTATCTAGTTTATGCATGAAGTTAAATATAGAATACAATGGTTTGGTTATTGGAAATGATTATTTAATTGAAATATTCTAAGGGAAAAAGGATTTTTCTAACCTAAATTAGACTCAAGCAGTCATTTGTTATCTCCATATTTTTGGTTTGGATTTAGACTACATGTTAATTATGGAATTTGACTATAAAAAATGAGTGTGGTTACTTTGAACTCGATAAGAACTACTCTATTTAAGCAATATTCTTTATCATTGAAAGATTGGAAGAGAATATCATGTAATAGTATTATGGTGGTAGGGTAGGAAAATAAAAGGTTTCAAGAATCATGTTCTTGAAGTTTTGGGGAGACGAGTGGATGGAGATAGAAATAATCAAATATAATTGAGAAAAGTTTACGAAACAAGAAATAACATAAAAAAAAATTTCCTCAAGAAAGTATCTTACAAATTTTAGTGTGTTAATTATATTTTTTAGTCTAATGTTTATTGAAAATAGAAAATGGGTTGACGTTTTCTTTGGTTTGATAATAAAAATAAAAGGGTTTGCATGGATGGATTTATAGATGGCTTGACCATCCATAAAACCCTACTCCCAAACCCAAAATATAGACCATTAATATATGTCTCTACCCTTTTTACAAACATGGACATGATTTTAGAAACCCAATTCACTTTAGAAATGTTGTGAATTAAATGTGTGGTATTTTATTAAACATAATTTTGGGGCTTAGATAATAATAAAATGGCTTTCATATTAACCATTGAGATACCCTAGGGATAAAGTGATTATGATTGAACTTAAATAAAAATTGTGTTATATTTTGGATATTTTTTTGTATGATGGTAAAGTCATAAATAATGATATGTTATAGAAACTATGTATTAAGAGTTATAGTTGTATGTGTACACACCCACACACACACACACACACACACACACACACACACACACACACACACACACACACACACACATTTTATACTATGCAATTTCAACCACTGGTAAACATATATATTTACATATAAAAGTGTGTGTGTACTATGCAATTTCAACCACTGGTATACATGCATATTTAAATATAAAAGTGTGTGTGTATGTGTGTGTGTGTGTGTGTACATGCGTGTGTGTATGTGCATGTGTGTGTGCGTGTGCATGTTCATGCGTGCGTGCATGCATGCGCGCATGCGTCTTTGTGTGTGTGTGTGTGTGTGTGTGTGTGTGTGTGTGTGTGTGTGTGTGTGTGTGTGTGTGTGTGTGTGTGTGTGTGTGTGTGTGTGTGTGTGTGTGTTTGTGTTTGTGTGTGTGTGTGTGTGTGTGTGTGTGTGTGTGTGTGTGTGTGTGTGTGTGTGTGTGTGTGTGTGTGTGTGTGTGTGTGTGTGTGTGTGTGTGTGTGTGTGTGTGTGTGTGTGTGTGTGTGTGTGTGTGTGTGTGTGTGTGTGTGTGTGTGTGTGTAATTTTATATATGTGTGTAAAGTATAGTCATGAACTATACATTCAAACATGAGACTTTTTATCTCAATTTTCTATAGTTGATAAGTCGAGTAGTGGCTGAGTGTAAGATTTTAATGACATCTATTTTTTAAGGAAGGTTTGATGTATTAGATGGAAACTTAACTAATTAATTGAAATTATGGATTCTAAATTAAATGATCTATTAAATATTTTATTCTGTCTCGAGTCTAAGTAAAGTATGTTGTATATAAATATGGGTTATGTACTTTATTTGTTATAAGATTTATATACAGACTACATCATGAGAACAATATACCTTTGATTTGTTAATGATTTATGAATGAAGATCATTTGAATACTATTTATAAAATTAATATTTATTAAAAGGATATTATGTTTTTCACTAGTATCAAAGAACATAGTTTGTAAATAGTTCAAAAATTTAGTTTGATAACTGGGTGTTTAGTACACTTCTTGCTTAGTTGAGAAAGAGTTTTTATGCACTAAGATATAAAATTAATTAAAATTTTAAAAGGATTCAAAATATAATTCATGTTTTGTTTTATTTGGAAAACTAGTATTACTTGGCTAATACATAATATTGAATTAGTATAAATTGAAAATGGAAAATAGTGGCTTGAGTATTTATGGATTTGTACAAGATTGCATAGGAAATCCTAGTGTGATAGTAATTATATATTGATTTTATATGTTAGATGAAAACATAAAAACCAGTACTTATTTGAATAAGACAAGTACAACTGATTCTATTTGAGTATGGATTTTACATTTGTTAAATATGTTTCAACAATTGATCTTTTGATAATATATATGTATATGTATATTTTTATTTATTTATGCATTGATTTTTAATGTGTGTGTGTGTGTGTGTGTGTATGTATATATTACAAAAAGTATGTATAGGTATACTTTATGATCATTTTGAGGTAAAAATTAGTTTTGTAGTGTCACTGAAAATATATGGATGACTATTATTTAACTTATTAAAGGTAAATTATTATTTTGGCATATTTGATATTATATTTGGAAAATACAAATATAAACTTGGTTAATATTACGACCAAAAATACTTGTTTTGATTAAGCAGTAGCTACTTATGACAATCAGTAGTTATGGTCCTTGTGTGAAGCATACCCAAATGGTATGATCTTGGATGGACTATATTTTATTTTATTTATTATATATGTAGTACTCAAATATTATTAGATTCATTATATGCATTTTAAAGACAAACTATATGATTAAGATTATACTTGGAATGTTTTCACTTTCACTAATAAGAATAATCTGATTGAATATTTAGGTTTATATACAATACTAAGTGTGTGTATAACAGATGCTAGATTGATGATGTTAATAAGGTAGTGAGATGGAATTCACTAGCCTGGATAGCACCACCCATGGTGGATGTAGGTAATTTGATCAAGTGGTGTGTATGAAATTGAATGATCCATGTTATCATATGTAATTTGAAAAATTTGGCCAAATTAATGTTACATGGACATTATCATTTCATATATTTTATTTACATATAAAATATAATCTTAGAAACATATTTTCTTTATGGTACACATCATGTAGTAGAAATATTATAGCATATGAGGTACTATAATGTCTCTATGGATTCCCACATCATCACCATCTACCTATCTATGAAGGGAGAGACATTATTTGATAGGGTATAGTGTACAAGATTGATGGTTCATGGTTGGTGTGGAAAAACGCTTGGATGATGCTCTCCCTCCCCACTATAGTATTTATTTGGAGACTACATGTAAGATTATTATACATACATGAGTTTAGTTTGACTTGAGATTTGGGGAGACTGGTATCTATTTATTGTATTAAGTCTAAATGCCTAATGAAATATCATTATATTATTTTTTTGTAATTGAATAGTAGTATCTATATTATTGGACTAGACATGGTTAGATTTGAATGTGATTACTTAATTATAGTTATGATATGTTTTTTATTAGATAGGTAAAAGATGGGTTGAAGGGCCCGTATCCTCCACAAAGAGAGCTAAAAGATAGACATGATTAAGCAAACTAATAAAAAGGGGTAAGGGATAAAAATCAATGAATTAAACCAAGGGAATTCAAACATTAGCCTCCTAATAGCCAGAAAACCAAAAAGAAACAAAAATGGGAAATGGGAAGAGATAGGCCAATCTAACTCAAAGTAAGTGACTAGTTGATTGGTCTCCATAGTAGTTTTTTTGTAGATTTTGTCCTTGGTCTGACTCCTAATGAATTTATTCTCATCCTTGTCCATGCTATTCCTTTTGAGATCTAAGTGGAGGGTCTCATTATTATCTTATTAAAAATCCCAAAAGAATTCCTCCTCTTTGTCTTTTTGGGAAGATTTACCTATGAGGGTATAGGCCAAGGGGGCCTTTCCATCATTGTTGTTAGTCTTATTAGGGTAGATAAAATCTCTAAGCCTCTCAAATTCTTTAGTAATTTCTCCACATTGGAAGTTATGAATTGTTATTTTATGGGAAGTTTACAGAAAGAATCCTCAATTCCCATATTTACATATACCCCTAAGGCCACATTTCCTTTAGAATAAGTTGGATGAAAAGAAGGGCTTGCCATACTGGGTTTAGGGTAGACATGCACTTAAACATCTGAGTCCCCCAAACCTTACCCTTGTTGTTATTCTTCAAAATCCACCTAAGATTGATACTCTTCTTCTCCCTATAAGTCCTTTTCATTGATAATGTCAATAGCCTCAAGAATAGTCTTAGACCATATCAGCTCCCCTTGTTTGAGGAGTAAGTGGATAAGGCCCTAGTGGATTAAATCAGCCACCAAATTTTGCTTAAAATTCATGACAAACACCCACAATGATTGAAGAAAGTAAAAGGGAATAATGATATAATGTCCCTTTAAATGATTCTAAATTAGAAAGTGATGTAAAAATAAAACTGTGTGTTTACCCTCAAGTGTGATATATTTCATAACTTGAAGACAAACCTTTGACCATTTCCTTGGTAGGTCTACTCACATACACCCTTTGTTGGAGGCATAATTTAGTTTGTGCTTTTACTTCTAGAATAAGATATTCATGAGTTCCTCTTTATGTCTCTTATCCTTGAAATCCTTAACTTCATGACAAACCATCCCAATGGTTTTTTTAATCATTTCCTCCATGATATGAATCTTCAACCCATGCATTCTCACCTCACAATTTTTCCACCCATAGGTAAAATCCCTAGAAATCATAGTGTCATGACCCATTACACATTTCATGAATGGATAAATTCCCACTTAAACCATTTTATTGTAGACATGATCATTCTTTTTCACATCTGAGTAAGAAATTAGCTCGACATGATCTTTATCCCTTCCCATTTTCTTTCTCTATAATTTTCTTTTGCTAAATGTACCAAATGCTCTTTGTGAGAGGGGTAAATTATGAATAGGGGATATAATACCTAACATGATCATGAATTGAAGTCTGAAAACATACCACTCATGTAAATCATTAGTAATAGGAATGTCACAAATTTAAAATATACCATGTTATACACGCAAGCTAATCATAATAAAATTAACCATCATGACTTTTTGTGACATGTACTTTATCAATCTTGATAATTTAAATGAAATCATCTAGGGCTTCACACTCATGGAAAGTGATGTAATAAATTTTGATAACTCTGATGTTTACCAAGTAATATGCACCCCTATTGTATTCTTTATAGATGTACTCAATGAGGGCTCCTTTGAAGTGACTTATCAAGTTTTTAACATCACTAATGATTTCAAAAATATTCTATGAAGGTGGATAAATCCATTTTAGTGATTTTATGATATTCATCAAGTCCCCCTCTATATATATGAACTCATATCCAAATCTAGCCACCTCTTCGATACCCCATAACACTATGATAGCTCCAAAAATATGGTTAGTTTGGATCCCTAAGGGCCCTGTATAAGTTGCTCTAATATTTATTGAAGAATCTTTGATTAAGCCACATAGTCCCACTAGGCCTTGATTTCCCTTTGATAACCCATCAAAATTCATATAAACCACTAAGGAATAGGATGTGAACATTTAACTAGAGACCTATCAACCCTTTTAACTTGGGTTTTACCAAGAATGACAAGATTAAGGTAGGTCATAATATTAGATAAGAGGGGAGAGCTAGGCTAGTCAAATAAAGAGGTGTATCTTGACCAATTTTTGTAAATTAAATCTAAGATATGTTTAAATGTCAAATCAAGATGAAGAAGATGATTCTTGAAGATACACAAATTTATGGCTTTCTAGATGACCTAGAAAATGTGGGGGAGTGCCAGGTTCCACCAAAAGGACATTAGTGGAACCTCCTAGAGAGATTTCATTAGGTAGTTACATCCATAATGGAGATAGGAGTGACCCAAGAGAAGTTATAAATTCTAAATAATAGTTGGAAGATAGACAAGGTGAAAGGACAAGAGAGGAAAAGATGTTCCACTATCTCAGCTTCCTATTTACAAAGTGAGCATCTATTTGGGATAGTAATACCTCTTTTCATTAGGTTATCCACTATTAAAATATTATTTTGGGATGTAATACAAAAGAAAATACTAATTTTGTGGATGAGGTTTTTTATCTATAGAGACTTATAGTTGAATTCTTTAGCTTCTTGGCTCCAAAGAGAGTAGAGACCAGAATTAATAGAATCTTCCTTAGGGAACTAACTAATATGAACATGTTGTATAGACTCATTGAGATCTTTGAGAATGTGGGATTGTTATTGATCTAGCCCAATTTTTTTTAGGAATTTCCAGTGCTTCCTCCCATTCCTTACTTCTTATTAATCTAACACATTGTGACCATAGTTTTCCTTGAAAAAGGAGATCAGGTCCTACTCTAAAAAAGTGGATTTATAGGGGAATTTACTCAATGTCCCACCCCAAAAGTCAACTAGATTACCTCTACCAACATTACACTTGATTCCTTACCAAATTAGATCATTTCCCACCTATAATTCTTTCTATAAAGTTGAATTGTTGTCTATACTAGATTCTAATAGGAAATGATGACCTTCCTTGGAAATAATATATTTAGCTCTAGTGATACTGGTTCACTAATTCTCCTCCTAGACTAACCACCATCTTTCCTTAGCCAAGACACCTTGATTCATGGATTTAATGCTTCTTAAACCTAGACCACTCTTATAAATAAGGTGATAGGCCTGATTCTAGGAGATAAGCAAAAATTTGAATCTATCTTCAAAACCTCTCCAGAGGAATGTTTTCTGAATGTGCTCAATCTTATCATTGACTCTACCTAGGATAACAAAGATGGACATAAAGAAAAATAGGATGACTTAAAGGGAGATATTTAAAATTTATACTTTCTTAGCTTGGGATAGGTGGTTCCCCTTCCATCCTGATAACATTTTCTAGATCCTGTCTATGAGGGCAGTCTAAAAATCAGATTTCAAAGGGCCATCAAATAGTGGGGTGATGAGATACATGGATGGGAGATTCCTTATGACACAGTCCATAATCTTATAATTTTTGTTTCAAAGTCCCAAGGGGGTATTGATGAAAAAAAGGGAACTCTTTAGGAAGTTAAAATTTTGAATACCTACCATTAGTTGAGTTTACTTATAATAACTCATAACAATTATTTATTAAAATAGATTTTTTTGAGGTATTATATAGTAGGAGATACAAGACACCAATAAGTTTGGACAATCTAGAAGATATAATGGTTTTTATAGTAGATATGCTTGCTAAAATAAAAGAGAAAGTGAAATTAATAAGGCAGATATTGGGTGAAGCTAATGATAGCTAGAAAAGCTATGTTGATTTGAAAAGAATAACAAGGTAGCTATTAATTGGTGACAATGTTTTTCTATGGGTTAAACCCCAAAAGAGTGTAATAAAGTTTCGAATATCATAAAATCTATCACCTAGATATGCGGGACACTTTGAGGTTATATAATTGGTTAATATTGTAGAATATAGGTTTGTAGTAACACCAACTCTATCAAAAATGTATAATGTTTTTCATGCTTATTTTCTTAAAAAGTATATCATTGATCCTAAAGATGTTTTGGATTGAAATGCATTACAAGGTTAGGAACCAAAGGCAATCATTGTACAATCAATTAGAATAATTGATAATCATAAGTTCATCTTACATAATAAAAAAGTATCATAGTACAGGATCTAATAGGATCAATATTCTAAGGACAGTGCTACATGGGAGGTTTATGAGGATTTCTTGATGTTATTTCCTTATTTATTTACTGATATTTATGTTGAACATTATTTAATTTTATGTTAAACATTAATTATATTTTGTTAAACTTTGTTATATTTTAGAACTATTGCTTGAATTAAGTGTCACTAAGATGATGACTTAATTTAGGGGGAAGGATGTCACATCTAGCTTTTCCATATGGATTATTTAAGCACTAATTAGTGAATTAAGTGTTAATGATTAGTAAATATGTTTTTTTATCTTTGAGATATATTTCTATATGTTATTTTCTTTATATAAATATCACTATTTTTTATTATTAGTATCTAGATAGGTAGTTGTTTCATATGATTTATTATGCTTATGATCATGATTTTTACATATTAATTGCATTCAATAGCTTTTATGGTTATATTCTAATTATTACCATGATTCAAGCTAACTACCAATTTGTTTGATGAGGTGGATATAGGACTATTATGACCTCACTAATAATGAAGAGAGAGAGAGAGAGAGAGAGAGAGAGAGAGAGAGAGAGAGAGAGAGAGAGAGAGAGAGAGAGAGAGAGAGAGAGAGAGAGAGAGAGAGAGAGAGAGAGAGAGTAGATATTGATAATGGGGTTTGAGAGAGATAGATCCAAGGACTGTGCACACACCACTATAATATTTATGTAATGAAAAAAGTGGTGCTTGCTCTAAATTCTCTAATCCTTATTTTTCTTGATTTCATTATGAGTCATAACTTTCATATTTGTTCTAATTTTATGTTATGATATGATACTTCTTACTAAATTATAATTTTTATAAAAATAAGTGCACTATTATGGTTTATTAATTATGTATTTTTTTAATAGATCACATCATGTTTAAACATCTAGTTGAATAGGAGTGGAAGAATGGTGCATTAATGTTGAAATGTTGTATGGTGTTTCAATGGAGAAATGGTAGGGGTTTTGTGGAAGTCATGAATAATATGAATGAATGTTGTAATAGAGTAATTTAAAGGATGAGGAAAATAAAAAGATCATGATGATGACATAAAATTAAAAAAAATGGAGAAATCTTTTGGCGAGGAAGATCTACCCAAATCTACAATCGAGTATTGGCATACTTTACTATGTAAGTAATATCAAATTTTATACCTATAAAGGAAATGGGTTTTGTGATAAATTAATTTTAGTTGTGAAATAAGTAATATAATCTAGTATAGCATTATTTTTCAAGCTAATTACATTTTGGGTATATTTATTAAAATTATAATATTATAGTTATAAACCTAGGGTATAATTTTATTCCATCCCTAGGCCTATAAAATTGTTATTGAATTTTCCCCTTTCCATAAAAATTTAGAATCTTATTGTCTTGTACTTTGTGTAAATCTATTAACCTCTATTGAGGATTTTATTTTAGTAAATTTGTGTTTATTGTATCTTTTATGGAGGATTATTAATACTTGTTAAAAGTTGTAAAATTTTACAACATTAGGTGATTTTTTATTCAGTAAGAGGAGCTAAATGTGTGAGCATAATAAATCACCTAATGTTGTTGTAAAATTTTATTATAGAGGGTCTCAATTATATCCCTTTTTATTTGTAATGCTGCAGGTATATATTTGATTCTATGTATAAATTTTGTAGTTGTACACTCATGATATAGAATAAAGGAAAAAAATTTACATTTATTTTTATATATGATATATGTATATCTAGATAGATACAAACATACACACACATATATCTATCTATCTCTATATATATGTATGTATTTATATGTATATATTGGAATATACCAAACCTTGAGAATGAATTCAGGTAGAATTGATGGTCATCTCAGATCAAGAGTCATTATGTAAAATTATATATGAAATGGACTCCCTTATAAATAATATAGTGGTTGAGGGTATTTAAGATCCATATTGAATTTACTAAAGTCAATATTTTGACTTGATGTAATTTTAATTTAGAAATTACTTATGGGTGGTATGTAAGAGTGTTTTAGTTCTAAGATGTCATTTATGTTATAAGTACACTCATATGTATATATATTTTCTAAACTAAATATAGACAGGTAATTTCATGATCCATAAGCATTAGGAATAATAGCTGAGTTATGGTGACTTTTTGACCTATGGATAATTTTAGGGTATGGATAACTTATATACATCTTTATATGAATACTATAGATTTATTTTATTATATACATACACATTTATACCAATATACACTAAATAGAGATAGGTGATAGAGTATAATATGTATACTAATGAATAGTTGATATTATCTTTATATGATTATGAAATGAGTTAGAGTATGTAAAAATGATAATATAATTATATCAATGAGTTATTTGAGAATCTTGATGGTTATAGGTGATGATTGAGTCTCTAGGTAATAATGTTTATCAATTAAATGTTGTTATTTAAGATAATTTGCCTTTGTATAATTGGTTAGAATAAGGATTAGAGACTTTGAGGAAAAATTTGTAATATATAACTTGCCCATAATACAAAACTATTATGGGTAGGAAAATTTCCTTATTAAAACATGATCAGATAAAATGAAAGAAAGAATTGTTTCATAACAAGGTATGGTTTAGATTTTAATTAAAGGCTTATGAATCCTTTGAATTGTTTAAATTATAGACAACATATTTATATGCATACATGAAATGGATTGATAGTTATAGATTATCCCTAGTTGTGTATACTTTAATGATTGAGACTTGTGATTTAGGTTATATGTTTAATGAATACAGATGATAAGAAATCAAATGTTTGATGGGTTTATTTTTTTATCTTATTGATTTAGTGATTAGAATCAATTGGTCTTGATCTATGAATGTTTACATCATTTATTGATTTATGACATAGTACTATTATGCTTTTGAATCTTTATTTATACTATATTTAGATAATATTATACACATATATGATTATTCAATTTATTAAATAATATACGTACCCCATAATATCATTTTTTCATAATCTAGTAATAGAGAGTTCTGTGTTAGTGAAAATGACTATTAAATCTGAATTCTATAATTAAAATTTTGGCCAAAGTAATGTTATAGCTGAGACATTATCATTTAAATTTACTTATAGTTTACATGTATTTTTTATATCATTTTGATAGAGGAATGGATTGCTTAGAATATTTGATTATTGCATGTAATAGTGTTAGTACACATATGGGGTGTAGTTGTTTCTTGATATACACACTATTTTTACCTAACCTTCTATGAAGGGTATGGATACTCCTAATAATTAGGTGTGTGAGAGACCATTGTTATATGGTTAGAGGTAAATCACTTGGATGATCCTCTCCCTTTGTTAGTTGAATCAACTAGATGGAATTATACTCAAGTAATGTGATGGATCAAGAAGCTATTTTGTGTAGCTGATATTATACTACTATATTTATTATATTTTTGACATTATTTTACTTTTCTACCTTATTTTATGGATTTACACATAGTAGTGGCTAAATCATTTTTATATTTTTCATAAAGTAAGAATAATAGTTGTTTTAAGTAAATTTATGATTAATTTATGGATTATATAAAAATTATTGTACTTGTATTCACATTATTATACTTAATTGATAGACAATTATCTTATGGATTAGTTTATTAGTTAATTTATAAATGGGTATGATTTATCCAGTTGGATATTTTTATTTAAGAATTAATGTATTTAAATTCATTTAGTTTTTTATTACTAAATTGATCGCTATAATCAATATTAAATGTAATTCCATGGAAAGAAAAGAATTATGTATTTGTTGGTTACCCTAGATGGGGTCTAACAATTTGAGTCCATAAAAATAACATTTTCAAAATTTGATGATTGTTATAGGATCATCTTCTATTCTACTTCCAACCTATTATAGATCACACTTGTATACGCATAGTAAATTGCCTGAGTATCATTTATTTCCAATTCATTTCAATAGCGTTCAATAGTTTCACATTAATATTTTTACAAATCTAGATACTATAAATTCATTATAGTATTCATTTGAGTTATATTAATTATCCTAATCATTAGGTTAATTAACCATCCTTATTAAAAATCTAATCTAGTACCACTTAACCGTAGATAAACACACACATTTAAATCTAGGGTTAAAAATAATTGTTGACCATTTTTTGCCCAACATGCCAAAAATCAGTCCCCTTCTATCCATGCTATTCTAGACCATTTAATTTTTTAATTTTGAATGAATCTAGAATTTTCTATAGACTCTGTAGGTCCATTTTTATGGATTTTGTAGGTTTTATACATACTTCATAGGGAGTTCTATGAACTCTATAGGTGTAGTCTTTCAATAGATGAAGAACTAGTTTAGATAGTGCAAGGTTTTACAAAGCTTCTTCAGACTCTTGTTTGAAGAAATTCATAAGGAAAGAGAGATAAAATGGTTCAAAGACACTTTTTCTTAAGGTTGTAAGAGTGGTTCAATGACATAATCTTTCCAAGAGTTAGCATCTTTGAACCGTTGAACCATTGAACTAGTTTAATGGCTTAGTTCAATGCATTGGTTCAATGCTTCAATTCAAAGCCTTGGTTCAATCAGAAAAGTTCATCACTTCAATTCAATCAAATGGTTCATTGGTTTGGTTCAATGTGTTGGTTCAATGCCTTGGTTAAATGCTTCAATTCAATCAGATGGTTCAATCACTCATTTCACTCAATCAATTTAATGGCTTGGTTCAACATCTTGGTTCAATAGCTTGGTTCAATGCTTAGTTCAACAACTACTTAAACCATTGAACCAGTTTAATCAATTGGTTCAAAGGAGTAGTTCAATCAAAGGTTCAAGCCTCCCGAAGGACAAGTGCCCTTGAAGAGGGTAGTTTTGGGTTTAGGAGCCCTTGCGGAGGGCAGGGAGCACTTCAAAGAGGCCACAAAGAAAGCCACAAAGGTAAGATCTTTCAAAATTTTTTTAAGGCAAAGGCATAATTCCTTCAGAGCTTTTGTCTAAAGGAATTCCTTCAGACAAAAAGTCTGAAGGATTTTGGAAGGCCGCGAGCTCAAAAAAGGACCCAGGGAAAACCCTAAAAGAAATCAAAGTGGCTAATTCTCATATACCTTTTGTCCATGAGAAAATTGTCTGCAAAAAAAGCCCATAGGGAAGAAATCCAAAAATGTCCATGCAAAAATCTCGATGGAAAATAAGTCCATAAAAAGGGTCGAAGCAGGAAGCCAAAAGAAAGTCCAAGGGGTGACAAGCCCAAGGATATTAAAATTAAGCATGTAAAACTAGCCATTGGGTATTCAAACATAGTGATGGGTGTGCAAACATCAAATTTAAGAAGGTGAAATAGCCATTTGATTTTAAAAAGCTTAAGCACCAACCAAAAAAGAGCTCAAGGAATGCAGTAACCCACTAGAAGATAGCCTCAAAGGCCGAAGGAGCTAGAAAGAGACAAAACTAGGATGAGACAAAGCAAGAAATAGACAAAGCATCTAAGTGGCAAAAGGAGGTGTCAACTCAAGGATTTATTCCTATAGTTTGAATGTTGCTTGCTAGGTAGTCACCAAACGGTGCAAACAATAAGCAGTGTAGATTGTTTTCTCCAGTTTGCATTTATAAGCAGACAAGCCATGAAAATGCCTTGAAGGGAGCAGTCTATTCACAAAAAAGAGGCACGATCTATGATTCCTTAGTAATTTTGAGATGCCAAAGTCAAAATAGGAACTGACAATCAAATGGCTCCCTCTTCCCAAGGCTCAGAGCGCACATGGGCTAGCTTACAAAAAGAGTGCCAAAGTCTTTCCCAGAAAGTGCCAAGTTCTCTTCCTCTTTTTATATATTATAAAATTATCATTTTGAGAAGGATCAAATCTCTCAACCTTAAGGTAAAAATCTATCCAAAAATCTCTCAGGATTGTAAAGTAGAGCTCTACTAGATTTTACCTTGAATCAGGACTTATCATTTTTACCTTTATCTAGACTTGCACTTTAAGGTATATGTTTATGTTCTTCTTTTGTGTTAATTCATTGTCTTTCATGATTTTCATAGATTGATTATAGAATGTCTAGTGCATTGTGAAGTCTCTTTTCTATAGGTCTACGAAAAGTATCTATAGTAGGAATATAAGCACATGTGAATAGGCTGCCCAAGTGTGTCACAGAGAACCTTTGGTAGTTTCCTTCCTCCCTATATCTCTATGGACCCCTAAATCACTAAAACATAAGATTTTCCACATTAGATGAAGTTTATGGGTGCTTCTTCTTGGTGAAAAGTGTATGTTTAGGCTGAGTGGGTCAACATTTTATGGTGTATCACCTTTTCTTTTTTTAGGCTTAGGTTCTATTTTTAGCATCTCTCTCCCTTTTCACCCCCCCTTTTTTCCATTTGTTTATTAGTACTAAGAGAAAATAGGGCCTAAAAGATACATTAGAGGGAGCTAGCCCTTATCTAGAGACTCTCCCCTCTAGATTTGCCAGTCCCATAGGCAAGAGGGGAGTTTCCATTTGGACGTGTGGAAGGCAAGAGCTTGGCCTCCTACCCCAGGGTGTAATCCACTATGTCAATAGTTTTTGGCATGCCCGGTGGGACCAACTAGGACAAGTTGTGTCTAAAGAGTTGAAGAATTTTTGGTGAGTTCTTTAATGAACTAGCCTTTGGAGGATTTTCTACCAACACTAATGGTGATTCTGAGTTGAATCAGCTAGTTAAACAATCTAGGTGCCATCAAGAAATCTTATTTTTTATATGTATAATTCCTTTGCACAAAATCATGGACCTCGTATTCCTTCATATGACTTCAATAAGACTCAAAATTTTTGTGGAATCCCCTCAAGCATCCCTCCTAGTTTCCCTTAAATAATAAGGGAGGTGGCTATGGAGTTTGAGAAGTAGGTAATGGAAATAGACAGACTAGATGAGCAGTATGGATATCAGCAGGAGCTGATGTATATATAGGACTGTTTATTCAGGAAAGCTCAAGCCTTGCAATCCATGGAGGAGGAGGTAGAAAAATGGAGGAATCTATTCATGCAAGGTAGCTAGCCTTACGTGCCACCTCCTATTCTAAAGAAAGCCCCCTCTTGTGCACCAAATCCTTTCTATCAGATGGCTCTTTCTCATTATAGCTCATCTGATGCATCAATCAACCCTGCTCTTAATCCCATGCACCTAGCCTTCAAGCATCAAAGGGGACTAGAATAAACTCTTGTGGAGATGAAACTTTTAAATTCCTTAGATCATCAATCTTCCTTTGGGGGGAAACATTATGAACCAACACATCTCTCTCAAAACTACTCCTACCCATCTCTATGATGATTCCTATGAGCTCCAAGAAAGACTCTTTTAGGATAATCTAGCCAAAAAAATTGAGGATTCAGAGGCTAATATGAGACTAATTCATGAAAGAGAGATGAAACTTTTAGACCTTATAGAGGAGCCCCAAGACCTTAGAGAAAAAAAAGTTGCTGCCTATTCATAGGATCAAAATTCTAATTTTTAGGTCCTGAACTAGAAGCAAATAGTAGAATCATGGGGTAGGAAGGAGGAGAAGAAAGGTTTTACTCAAATCCTTGAAGAAGATGAGGTTACTCTTACTCATGATGATGATAGTGACCTCCAAGAAAGGTTCTTCCAAGAAGATATAGCTAGAAGAATTGTAGAGTTGGAATCTAGAGAGGGATTCCTCAGCTAGTGTGTGATTGATGGTTCAGACCCAAAAACACATTCCATGTCTAAACACACCCCACCTACATACCTCTAAGAGAGCTATGAAGCCATAGTTGATATTGATGAAGTACTAGATAGATAGAAGGAGGAGAATCATTTGATTCTAGCTCAAGGACTACCTCCCCTTCCACATGGTTGTTTCACTTCACCCCTTCTCAAGGAAGAACCTATTCTAAAAGAGGAAAATGAGGAGTAAAAGATCCAATCTATAGTTTTCCAAGAGGATATCATGAGAAAAAATGAAGAATAAATCCTCATAGATGTTCCTTTTGAAGACACCATCAGCAATGAGGAAGACTCAGGGCATGCATACATACGAATGTTACAACAATACGAGGAGGAACTTAAGCATGGTGAGCTCTCTCCCCCTTTGTTTGATAAATTTCCTTGTTGCTTCGATGAGGAAGATGTCTACACCAAGGAGCCTGAGTTGGTGGAGGATCAGGAGAATATCTTTGAACATCTAGAGATCTTGATCTTTGAGGAAGAAAAGGAGACGTCTGTCTTCCTTGAGGAAAAATTTGAAGAAGAAGGTTTTAAATAGAGAGGTGATGTTCTATGGGATGAGAAGTCAATTTGTGATTCCATTTTAGACATCACCATAGTCACCCTTCTTCAAGAAATCCAAGAGGAAGTAGAGGATGAGTTTGACATGGTCTTCAAAGAGGTAGAAGGAGATGAGCCAATTCATGATGCATTGCGAAGGGACCATGCACTACAAAGGGCTTATGGTGATGAGCCAGCAGCCACAAATCTATTGGTGAAAAGCACCAACATGAAGGACTAGCATTGAACAAGCTTCTAGGAACAAGAAGAATACATGTATGTTCGAAGCATGTTCAATTTTGATCCACTCAGATGCAGGGCAATTAAGGTGACAGGCAAGAGGAGCAGGTCACCAAATCTCCATTTCTTTCAGCCACTTGTTTGGCACCATAAGTCTTCTTGCCAAGAAGGGGACTTAAGATGTTTTCCCTTTGATCTAGGAGGGAAGCAAATATATCTAGTTAGTTGTACATAGTAGTTTGTTTTCAGTTTTCTTTCCTACTTTCCCTAAGTGTAATTTACACAAGTAGTGTTTTTAGTATTGTGTGTGCTTTCCCTTGTGTCTGGGGTAAAAGGCTTCATGCTTGATTCTTGGATCCCTCAAGGTAGTGGATAACTCTTTCAGAGCTGCATCTCACTCCATGCCCAATGGACTAAAAGGCAACTAGTCTCTAAGCATAACAAGCATGCTTCCCCTAAGAGTCACCAATTTGTTAACCATTTTTTGCCCAATAGGGCAAAACATTGGTCCCCTTCTATCCCTGTTATTCTAGGCCACTTCATTTTTTGATTTTGCATGAATTTGGTGATTTCTACAGACTCTATAGGTCCATTTTTTTGGACTCTATAGGTCCATTCCTATGGACTTTGTAGGTTTTCTACAGACTTCATAGGGACTTTTATGAACTCTATAGCTGTGGTCTTTTGGTAGATGAAGAACTAGTTCAGAGAGTGCAAGGTTTTATAAAGCTTCTTCAGACACTTATCTAAATAAATTCATAAGGAAAGAGATCTAAAATGGTTCAAAGACACTTTTTCTTAAGGTTAGAAGAGTGGTTCAACAACATAATCTTTCCAAGAGTTAGCATCTTTGAACCATTAAACCATTGAACCAGTTTAATGGCTTGGTTCAATGCCTTGGTTTAACTCTTCAATTCAAAGCCTTGTTTTAATCAACAAAGTTCATCACTTTAGTTTAATCAAACGGTTCATCATCTTGGTTCAATGTGTTGGTTCAATGCCTTGGTTCAATGCTTCAGTTCAATCAGATGGTTCAATCACTCGGTTCACTTAGTCGGTTCAACAGCTTAGTTCAACAGCTTGGTTTAACGGCTTGGTTCAATGCATGGTTCAACAACCACTTAAACCATTGATCTAGTTTAATCAATTAGTTCAAAGGAGTAGTTCAATCAAAGGTTCAAGCCTCCTGAAGGATGAGTGCCCTTGCAAAGGGAAGTTTTGTGTTCAAGAGCCCTTGTGGAGGGTAGGGAACACTTCAAAGAGGCCACAAAGAAAGATGCAAAGGTAAGATCTTTTGGAATTTTGTTAAGGCAAAGGCATAATTCCTTCAGACTTTTTGTCTGAAGGAATTCCTTTAGACAAAAAGTCTTAAGGATTTTAGAAGGTTGCGAGCTCAAAAAAGGACTTGAGGAAAACCCTGAAAGAAATCAAAGCAGCCCATTCTCATGGACCTTTTGTTCGTAGGAAAATTGTCCATGGAAAAAGCTTGCAGGTAAGAAATCCAAAAATGTCCACACAAAAATCTTGATGGAAAATAAGTCCATAAAAAGGGCTGAAGCAGGAAGCTGAAGGAAAGTCGAAGGGGTGATGGGCCCAAGAACATCAAAATTAAGCATGGAAAACTAGCCATTGGGTATTTAAACATAGTTATGGGTGTGTGGACATCAAATTTAAGAAGGTGAAATAGCTATTTGATTTAAAAAAAGCTTAAGTGCTAACTAGAAAAGAGCCCAAGGTACACAGTGACCCACCAGAAGATAGCCCTGAGGGCTGAAGGAGATAGAAAGAGACAAAACCAGGATGAGACAAGGCAAGAAATGGACAAAGCATTGAAGTGGTGAAAGGAGGTGTCAACTTAGGGATTTATTCTTGTAGTTACAATGACGCTTGCCAGGTGGTCACCAAATGGTGTAAATAATAAGCGACACAACTTATTTTCTCCAATTTGTATTTATAAGTAGACAAGTTGTGCAAATGACTTGAAGGGAGTAGTTTGTTCATAGAAAAGAGGTACATTCTATGATTCCTCATTAATGTTAGATGCCAAAGTCAAAGTAAGAACCGACAATCAAATGGCTCCCTCTTCCCAAGGCTCAGAGTGCACATGGGCTAGCTTGCAAAAAGAGCACCAAAGTCTTTTCCAAAAAGTGCCAAGTTCTCTTCCTCTTTCTATATATTGTAAAATTCTCATTTTGAGAAGGATCAAATCTCTCAGCCTTAAGGCCAAATTCTACCCAAAAATCTCTTGAGCTTCTAAGGTAGAGCTCTATGAGATTTTACCTTGAATCAGGGCTTAGCATTATTACCTCTATTTGGACTTGCACTTTAAAGTATATGTCTATGTTCTTCTTTTGTGCTAAGTCATTATCTTTCATGATTTTCACAGATCAATTACAGCATGTCTAGTGCATTGTGAAGTCTCTTTTCTATAGGTCAACCAAAAGTGTCTATAGTAGGAATATAGGCACATGTGAATAGGCTGCCCAAGTGTGTCATACAGCACCTTTGGTAGTTTTCTTCCTCCCTGTATCTCTAGGGACCCCTGACTCACTGAAACAAAAGAGTTTCCCACATTAAATGATGTGTATGGGTGCTTCTTCTTGGTGAAAAGTGTATGTTTGGGCTGAGGGGGTCAACATTTTTTGGGTGTATCACCTTTTCTTTTTTTAGGCTTAGGTTCTATTTCAGCATCTCTCTACCTTTTCATCCCCCCCTTTTTTACATTTGTTTGTTAGAATTATGAGAAACCAAGGCCTAAAAGATAAATCAGAGGGAGTTAGCCCTTATCTAAAGACTCTCCCCTCTAGCTTTGCCAGTCCCACAAGTGGGAGGGGAGTTTCCATTTTGACGTGTGGAAGGTAGGAGCTCAGCCTCCTAACCCAAGGTGTAATCCACTGCATCAACAATAATATTAATTCATTTAGAATAATTTTTTTAGACTCAAACATCCATGGAATTATAAAGACATCCAACTATAATGGACCTATCTTTTGATAAGCAATAATCATTTATAAAATTATAATTATCTTTATGGGTTAGCCATATATTTTTCATGTTGATGTCGTGAAAAATTACCCAAATATTTCCATATAAGTAAAAAATATTTATAATCCTATTTCATCATCTATAATTGTTAATAAATCACTTAAAAAACCTATTCTAATACTTTCACATTCAAATGGACTACCCTATACTAAAAAAACTATAAACGTACCATAAGGAGTAGGCCCTAACATAATTTAAGTCTTTTAAGACAAGACAATTTTTCTATTTTACACTATTAAAATCTATATTATAGGTTTCATTCATAAAAGGAGTTTAATTTTACCTATAGACACCAAAAATTAGAACAATGTCACCCTTTATGTGGTTTATTGTAAATTAGTATGCATAGATTATTTATATTAAATGAGGAATCTATTAGTGCATTTTGTTTGAGTCTTTAAGTATTTTTTTTATTTAAAATTTTATCTTTGGGTCATTTACCTTTCCAATTTATCATTGGGATCCCAAATTTTATTCCTATTTTCCTTCTATAAAATTGTACAATAGACATGGGTAGCTTATAGCTCCTTCTACTTAGGGAAGTCTTTTCTAGGCATACTTTTTGAAATTATTTCAAGGGTATATTTAATTTTATTTTATTTTTTAACCAAGGTGTCTTATCTTATATAATATTTTGTATATCAATAGGTCCTAAATTACAAACTATAATATATATAAATAAAAGGATCCTCTAAGGTACTAAGCATGATTCTCCCCACTCGAAGAACCTTTTCAAATATTTTCATGTTTTATCTATAGGTATATTGAATAAATATTAAAGACTAAATCTTATTTGACATACTTATGATAAGTGTTAAATTTGAGAAATAACATCCATATTCTCATTCATTATTTGACATAAACATAAGTATATTTGATTTTGAGTCCCATTTAGAGTATTGGAGATGTAGTGAAGTGCTTAGTATTTTAATGAGGATTGATAGTGGTTAGTCTAACTCAAGACCATTGACTGACCCCCACACCTAATTTCATTTAAATACAAGAATTTATGCTTTGATATTTGTAATTACTTTGTGAACTATTGAGGATATAAATGCATGTCCACATATTTAATTAATCCATGTGCAAGAGGTGAAATAATTTGTTCTATGTCAAAATCAACCAAGACAAGTCCATGGTTAGTGTAATGCATCTCCATCCTCCTCTATAATCATGTCCAAAATTATTTTATACTTATGATTTTGACATGCTACCTTCATATTTATTCGTTCTCTATTTTTTGTGCCTAAAACTTACCATAAGTAACTAAGACAATTTTGTGATTGATAGACTCAAACACTTTGTCATTGTCTACTTATAGTAGACCTATCCAAATTATATTTACGATTATGTGCTTGATATTGAGCATGTATAGTAATATTTTATTCTTTTTTTAGAAATAAAAAAGTAAAATTTTTCAATAGGTATGTATATATGAGATAATTATCCTTATTCTTAGTAATCCCCAAAATAAAAAAATTTCTATATTCATTTTTAAAAAAAATTAAAATAGTTAATTATTTTTATATCTTTAGCATTCTAATATTTATAGTTTTAAACATATATAATACTATTAAAAACTATCTTAATAAATTAAAATATTTATTATTTTATCAATAAAAAGGTAAAACATATTGGTAAACTTGAGACTTTATTTTCAAGCCTCTACTTTCTAATTTTTTTCATTTGCTTGGTTTTCCTAGATATTATGTTATAAATTTAAAACTCATAAGAGTTGTTTTTATAGGAAAAATAGTTAGAAATTTTACTTTCGCCTTGGATTAAGTGGTTTTACCCTAATTATTAATCTATTATATATCACTATATATTTATTTTACTTCCTACATACCTCAATATATATTATCAATACCTAGGATTCCATTTTTAGCCATAGGAACCCTTCAAATATTTGTTGTTGTAGTCCACTAGTAAGTGGATAGACCCAAGAGATTACTCTCAACATACCCCATAAGATGTGATAGTGTGGTTATGATAAAAATGTAATCATATGTAGTTAGTGAATTCATGGTCATATTCACTATTTATGATTGGGATAAATATTTTTTAGAGCATATAAAACAAACACACCTTACCTAGTTGCACTTAGTAATAGACTTGTTTTTCATTCTATGATTAGATCAATGTTAACATTAAACTTAATAATTGTTACATTTTCTATATTTTAGGTTTAAAAATAAAAAATTACTTCTCAATATATATCTAAATATGATATTCTGAATGGTGATCATCCTTTAAATTTACTTTTTTCATAAAAATGGTACACCTTATGATTATGATAATGAATGGACTAATGATCATGTGTTTAAAATTTATTATGTTTTTAATTATGGGTAAAACATGGTTTTTTTAAATAGGGAGCCAAACATATATAATAAATAATAAATAATAGAAAAGGCCTCATAGAGTCTAGTATTCATAAAAATATGATACCAAACTAAGAAATTATAAAATAAAAGGAATACATAAAAAAGATAACACAATAATAAAAAAAGAATGGTTATGGACCTTGGCATCTAATGGCATATTCCTAAATCTTGATCATTCTCTCTAGCTCTATGTCTATCCTTTGGTAAACTTGGGATGGTTTTTTGAACTCCTTATTACATTCACCACATTTAGCTTTCTCACCACTTTGTTTCACTTCACCCATAATAAACCTTAGAAAGTTTATAGTTTCAAGAATTTCCTTCATGGATGCTTGACTCACTTCTAAAAGAGTTTTCATATTGACCTTTAGATTCTTATATTATTAAGAAATATTTTTCACCTATTATTTTAAATTAGATGTTCCCTCATACACCACCTATGGATATATTTTTGCAGTTTTAGTTCCTCTTCAATTTTTTCAACCCTACTTTCACCCTTGAAGTATTCCATGACCTTATAAAACTTGACATTATGGTTTATTTAGTTGTATTAGAGTTAACATTAGGTTAGGGTTTATGTTAATCTATTGCATGCTTATATTTACACTCCTCATATTTTTTTCATCTTCTAAATCTGATGAGGTAGTAATTATCTTTTGTAATTGAAGGCCCTCCACTACCATCTCTTCGTTCATATCTTAGTTATCCATTTGATAGGCCCTAGAATGGCTCCCACATTCTATCTTCCCACCATTTCATAACCCCTACATCTTACCTCTTAGATAAATTATTAGCTTATGCTTAAAGGCACTTGAGAGAAATTCATTAATATCCTATATTGGAAAGTAACTAGGTCTCTAATTCATCCCCTTAAAGTGATTGTAGATAATGAAGATGCCAACCTAATGTAGGGATTGTCTATTCTTTCACTTCTTAAAATACATAATGGGTATATCCATGGATTGAATCACATAAAAAGGTAATCTTATAGGGATGTGGTAGATAAAATAATTAAGGAAAATAAAATGAGATCAGTCCACCATATATTCCCTACCTTCCAAAGTTATATACAACATAACTTTCCTATAAATTTCATCATATGATTGAGGGATCTCATCCCTAGAAAACTCATAGTGTAAGAGAATCAAATATTCCTCATCCATCAACAAATTTGTCTTTTATTTTTAAAAATCTATTCCTATTTTAAAAACCTTGGTGGATTAAATTCCAAGGCCTATGTCCTATGCTACAAAATATTCTATGATATATATAAAGAATCTATTGAACACCATAATATGATTATTCCACTCCTTAAAAAGGTGTTAGATAAATTATTATCTTGGACTTCCATCATCTACATAAATTCATCCATCTCTCATAACCTAAAGTGTTTTCCAAACTTTCCTATCTTCCTTAAAATAATCTATAATAATAGGATAGTATTCACTATATTCCCATCCATCCCTAGAGAATAAAATCACATAATAGATATGAAAAAAAAAATTGCCTCCCTTAATCACAACTAATCAAATCATTTTCACAAGTCCTAACATAATTTATAATAATGTTACATAAGGCAAAAAAATTATTATCCTTTAATATACCAATATTCATGCATTCATTATCCTTCATAATGAAATGATACTTATTAACTACAAAGTCATCATTCTTTCATTCCAAAATAAAGAAAACTTATATAAAAGAGAAGTATGTTCTAAAACATGATTGAAAGATTGTGAGTTATTAGAGGCTTTTAATTTGTCCTTTTGGTATAATTATCTCGATAAACCTTCAAAGATAAAATTTTTAATTAAATATAGAAAGGATACTCCAACAATGGCAAACCAATCATCCACAAAATTCCCTTCCCTATAGAATTGTTGAACGTTGACTTCCTACAAAGTCTGAATAATAAAGAGAGCTTTTTTAAATATATGGATAATTATCCAACTAAAAATATTATTTTTGGAAAGAAAATTAATAATTTGAAGTGTGTTACCTTCAACCAATCATCTTATAATTCTAAAATATCTATCTATTCTTAGAACCCACAAAGTTGTAAGTGTTTTAGCCAAGTGATTGGTCTGATTACCCCTACCTCCTACATATGCTACCACCAAGTTTCTTTTATCATACATTAGTAGTCTTCCTCCTCTTAAATCCTTTGGATTTACATTATAAGATCTATCTATATTAAGTTTCACCTAACCTATATATAGGACCATCCACTTTACTACTCTTATGGTTGTATCTCTTAGGTCACTTGTTAGACTATTTTTGTCCTTGAAATACTAATAAGAAATGATCCTAGACTCCTCCTAGTTCATGCCATTGGTTTTTATAGTAGGAAGGGATTTGAATTTTTTTAAAATTATATAATAGGTCTTGTTATCCACCACTAGGCTAGGGAGCTTATTAATCCTGAAGATCGTATTATTTCTTTCTCACTAGGTGACCCATTAAAAATGAAGTAGATGAAATTACCAAATGTTTCTAATAATATTGTTTCTAAAATAATAATACCACACCTTCTAAAGGTCTATCACTAAAAAAATGGAACACCTAAGTTATTTTAAAATTTTATAAAAGAACACTCCAAACCTTAGAGGTATAAGAGGAACAAATCAACATATGAGCTACCATTTCATTCTCAATCTCACATAAATTGTACTTTCACATTTATTATTCCCCTTCTTCTAATATTGTATATTGTTAGAATTTTAATCTAGGTAGAACCAAAATAAGTATAACTTGGGGATGAGGTTCATATCCCACAACTTTCCCTAAGGAATATCCTCTATAGTATGATCCTTTTTCATGATAATACCCATAAAAATATTCTCTTCATACCAAATCATCCTTTTTCATGATATTAGGGACATGATAAAACTTAATAATAATATTTATATCTTGTAAGATAAAATTACCTTATGCTCCTAAAGAATCACTCCTCAGTTGTTTCTAGCTCATTATTCCTTCGTTTACTTCAAAATACTCTTGATACTTATTGCTAAATTATCTTTGAAAAAAGTCTCTAACTTGATTCCATGGCTTAGTATATTTTAGAGGTTGGTCAAATAACTATGAATCCTCCAAAAATATAACCTTATTCCCATGACCTAATTTTCACTTTCACCAATTTAGAATAAAATCTATTAGATATCAAAAAGTTATAGAACATAGAACCATTTACAAACCACTCTTCTTCCAAAAATCTTAGAACCTATCTTGAATAGAAATATTTATCCTACAAAATTTAATACTAGTATATGGAACATGTGATAATATGCCGAACTAACTTATAAATAAGGTCTTTATTCATTAACTTGTTTTTCCTTAATCCTAAACCCTCATTAATATTTGAGATTCCAAATCTATCCCAAGATAGCAAAGAAAATTTATCTTTCATTTATGTACCTATCCATAAGAATATTCTCTAGATTTTTTCCAATTTATCTACTACACCTTTCGGTATCTCAATATGGAAATGAAATATAATAAGAGACTTTCGAGGGTACTCTTGATGAGATTGATTTTACCTTCATGAGATAATAACTTACCTTTCCATCCATCCATCTTTTTGTAAATATTTATAATAAAGGATTCCATGCCAATGAAGAAATATTATTATTAGATAGAGGCATGTCAGGGTATGTTAAAGGGATCTATTCTAACTAATAACCAAAAATGTTAGCAATCTTATTTTATCTAGACAAAGGAGTATTATAAACATATATAGAGTTTTTATCTAAATTAATTTTCTTCTTTGAATTTGACTCATAGTTTCAAATGATTCTTTTTATCTCTATATCTTCCCTAATCGAGGATTCTACAAGAATGATGGTATCATCCACAAAGTTTTGGCGTAGAGATGGATCTATACCTTTATCTGGTTTAATTCCTTTTAATTATCATTATTTAATGGATACAATTAAACCCCTGCTAAGGTAGTCTACAATAATTATGGAAAGAAAAAGAAATAAATATTATTCCTATATGATTCCTCTTCTACTCCTAAAAAAACATTATTTCACCCCATTAATGAGAACCTAAGACATAACCATAAATTTATAACTTATTATGGTTTTCTTGATCTTGTCTTGAAATCCATATTGTATAAATACTTTATAAAAGAAGTTCCAATCCATCTTATAATAATATTTATTCATATCCATCTTGAGAGTCATACATGCTTGATTGTTTCTATCTACAGAATGAATGGTTTCATGGAAAATAATTATTCCAACCTAAATTTGTTTATCAAGGACAAAAAACCTTACCAAATTCCTATGATATTTTTCATAATAGGCCATATTTTTATGGAAATAATTTTAGTGAATATCTTATAGACAAAATTACATAGACTAATAAGATGAAAATAACAAAAGTTAGAGGCTCCTTATTTTTTGGTAATAAGGAAAATAAAATGTTGTTAAACTCCCTTAACATTTATATAGGTGAGATAAACTAATTTGTATACTCAACCAAATAATACTATATAATATCTTATAAATTATGTAAAAAAAATCTACAAGGAAACCATCAGGCCCAGGTGCCTTGTATTTGTTCAATAAAAAGATGGTAGATTTGACATCATCTTTAGACACAAGAGATATCATATTTGTATTTTACTATTGATTTAAAAGCTTTAGGATTTAATTTAATAAATCATATTCCATCCACATTTTAGGTTTATAATTTACCTCAAATATCATTTTAAATAAATTAACACTTTCCTCCTTGATGATTTCCTTATTCGTGATAACTTACCAAATAGAATTTTAGATTTATCTAATTTTATTGTGAGCTCTATGTTTAAGAGTTGTATTATGAAAAAAATGGTACTTTTTTCCCCCTCCTTTAGACACATATCTCTTCACTTCTATCTCCAAAAAATTTCCTATCTAATATCCATGATATGATAGTCATATAATAACTACATTTCCTTAAGGAGAATTTGATGATAATAACCATTTACAGTAACACACACTTTCAAATTAAATATTTCTTCACTTAGAGTAGTATTTTATAGGATAACATTACTAAAATTTCCTTATTTCAAATTATTATATTAAACTTGACATTACTCAATTTATTAATTAAACAAAACATGGTTGAACCTTGTCCATTAATTTCTCACCAATCTGAGACACTATATTTTATGTATGGATGCTTGAAACACATGTGTTCCATTTAGAATGGCATTATTAATTTTTTTTTAATTTATCATAAATGGTTAGATTAAAAGGATTATGATCAAACCCTATCCTTAGGAGGGAAGACAACAAAAATTCCTTTTGAGAAGTCCAATCCAAAGAAATAAAAACTCTATCTAGTCTTACCTAAATTAGTTTTTCCCCCAATATCCTACTTGTCTAAGTGAAAGGGGATCCTCTTAAATCCACATCAATAAGACAATAATATGAGATGAATAATGATAAATCATCCATTATATCTGAATAAATTTGAATTATACCTTTCTTCTCTCTTAGATACAGTGGTCTATTGAAATCACCAGCCATCACCCAAGTAAAATCATTAAAATTTCTTCTAGAATACCTTAAATCCTCTATAGATGATATTTTGTGATTATGTATCACCACAATCTTGTACACTTGAAAAACTCAAACCTTGGTTATTCCTCTTATTTATACACATGCCTTACTTCCAAAATCCTTACATCTACTATATTTATTTCCCATTAGCATATCTATTAGTCTAAACAAAATTACATTGAATACACATACATCTTATATTAACCAGAATACTTACAATGTACTTATCTTTACACCTCTATAAGTTTTTATCCTATACCTATTTTTCTAATTTTTTGACACTAACATCTAGAATAGACAATAATGTTGATATTATTAATCTACCTTGACATAGGTTCCAGTGCCATAAAGTCATCTAATTTAAAAATGATAAGTATTAAAATGGTCATGTTTATTTCTTTAATGTGATTTGTCTCTTGATAAGATTGGTATAAATATAATATCAACCCTCATTCATTCCTCACCTACAAATTAGACCAAAATAACATTTAATAAGCACTCAAGTTACCAGAAATCTTTCCTATTCTTCCCTAATTTGATATATGTCAAAGGAATAACCTAGTTACATGTCTGAAGTACAAAAGGAGTAATCATAAAGTCTTATTTTCCAAGTTAAAAGATAGGTCACTATTATACTTAATTTACACACATTCCATTATTCACATAGAAGTGAAAGAATACGAGATAACTACATGAGTTTGAGGCCCTCTTTTAAAGTATTTGCTATGTAGACATCACCCTTTAATACTGAGATCATTATGGATAAGCTTAACACTATGTGTGCACTAACCAATTTTTTCCAAGGTCACATTAAATATTCAAATCTAAGGTTTTTTCATTTCACCAGGAGTGACAATATGTGACCCAAATCTGAAATCATCAAAGTAAAGGGGAATCCAAACCTAGAAACATATAAGTGGTCGTATCTTGTGTTAACTAATAATCTATATAATATATTATCATATAACTCACATAATAGCATAAAAATAACTATCATAGGATGATGCAACTTTCTATAGAGCCTAAGGCACTAGATCTAGAATCTAAATTTTTTTCCATAACTATCTTCCCACATACTTTCTACCTATACTCTATCTATATCTTCATTAGCATCATAACCATCTATGTAAATCCCTTATTTTTCATTTATGTCTAGAATAGTTATACTTTCCATTTATAACTTAGCTCTATTTAATAAATTCAATGTATGGTATATCTAAGTTTAGAATGTTAATTGGCTTACTATAGATATGATAATCACCCTTGTGCTCTATAATTTATACATAATTAACCCTATCTACACAAGTATGATCCACATCCAAATTATGGTAAAACATAATCCCATAGTATTTTATGATCTACTTTAGATTTGGAAGCATAAACAATAAAAAAATTCATAACATTACATCTTCTTTATTAGTCAAAATGATTAACAAATTATGCATATTCTTACTTAATAAGTTCCCATAAAAAAAATTGTTATTCTAGAAAGTAATTAAACATCCCTATGATACCATATAAATCACACATCCTCCTTCAGCCTCATTCCAAATAAATGGTCTACTCTCCATAAATTAATTCTCATCCATCTTTGATTCTTGAATAGCTAACACCATTGGACTATGAGATCTTCTAAATTTATTTACACCCTCTACTTATTATAAATATTCATAACCTTGATTTTTTAAGATATAATATTCCTAAATTACATTTTAAGTTTAGGTTTAATCCTTTTAAAAGGGATCATATCTTGTATCCCATATGATATTTCATTTTTAATGACCTTGTGAAAGATTTCTTCTTTGGGGTTCTTCCTAGATTAGGGGTAGCCAATGTTTACACCTTTACCCCCTATTATAGTAGTCACAAAAGGGGTACTAATTAATTTTCCTCTTGAATTTTAACTAGAACCATTAAATTATAATTTATTTCCTTCCATATCTATTTTCTTATAATATAGACCCTTTGTACAAGATTTGACCATTTCATTAAAAACACCATAATTATTTTAAGTCTGCTATTTTGGAATTACATCATCCTCTATTGTTACTATATCATAAGGATGTTACTCTTCTAATGAATAGAGACATTTGAATTTTTTATAAATTATAGGGGGAAAATCATGTTCTTTATAAGTGTTTCCCATAATTTCCTTAGTCTCTAGTGACCCCTTTACTACAATTAAATTCTCTATGGATTCCGAGTGATCCATCTCACATGCTTCCAATATACTTTATGAAATAAAAAAATCATATTTTAAAAGTTTTTCCATATCATACATTTTGTTCAAATATTTTGGGTTCACTTCCTTGATCATTAAATATTCATGTTCCTCTAGAGAATAATGTTGCAAACTAATCATATTTGAAATGTCTGTCCTAACATCCCATCACTTTATAATTTACACTAGTTCAACTTTAGGTCCTACCACACTTGATACTAGATTAACAATATTATTATAATTTGAAAAGGATGGATCCATTCTAATCACACTTTCAAACATGAAGGATTTTAAGAGTAGACTAGGGTAAGTTTATGGAATCCTTTTTCCCCACTAGTGTTTTTATTTTTTTAATCATTATTTTTCCATTTGAGTTTATATTTTTTGAAAGAATGACCATCCCTACTATTTTTACATGAGAGTAAATCTTAATTATGTGACCTAACTTATTACATTTGGTACATAACAAATCTAAGAGCTCATATTCTATCTTTTGGCTCCTTTCTCCCTTAGAGGTATGAAAAAACATTAATTCAGGTAACTCTTGGTTTAAAAAAACATTAACACAAAATATAGTGAGGAAAAATATCAATCTTTCCTTAATATCTCCATCAAATGCTATTAGATATTAAAAAAATGATCAAGACTAATGAATAGATATTCATCCTAAAAATCAAGGGGGAGAATTAGAAGATGAACGCAAATGGGAAAAACATTAATGTCTTCCTTTTCTAGATCAAAACCATATTATCATTTCCTTAGGAATAATCCAAAATGACCTAAAAAATAGGGTCCCCCCACCAATAGTTGGTCATGTTACATTGTTTTTATTCAATCTAATTAGGAAGAAGTAATCGATCATGATAGAAAAATCCATATGTCCTTTAGGATTCCATTTCTTTACTACTTATTGTTTAAAAACACTAATATTTGGTATAACACCTAAAAACATACATATTAGAGCACATTCCATTCTTGAAGAAGCTATTTGAAGCAATTAATCAGGAACTTTAAGATGAATGTCTTTAGTATACTTTGTTAATAAAAGTTCCTCATTAGGGTGGACTTATTATTGATCAAATATTTTTACTTTATGTTTAGAGGCCCAATAGTACTTACCTTGAGAAACTTCATTCAAATATTTGGTTTCCATAAACTTTGTCCCTTCCATCTCAGAGATACCATTGGGTCTATTACCCACTTGGTCTTAATCATGATAATTTATGATTGATGGGCCCACATGACTCCATTTCTTCATCTTTTTTCCAAATCTATCACCATCTCCCACTCCTTTTTTTAATCCTCATTCAAAAAATTTCTTGCTCACTCCCTACTCCCATCTCCATTCTTATATAAATATTCAACTCTCAAAATATTAAAAGATGTAAAATATATATGATAGTTTATAAAATTTATTATTTTATTCAAGGTTATCTCTGATATATATGGTTAATTTTTTTTAAATCAATATTAATGGTATAATAGTGAAGACAAAATTGAACTAACTAAAGTATAAATTGCATAGCCCATTCTTCCATTGTATTCCTCTTTTCAAAAAGTTGATCAAAAATAAAATATTAATAATAAATATATTATTTTTATTAATATTTCAAATAAAATATCATAATATAAAAAATCATTACTTATAATAACCTCTTTACTTTTTGATTTTTCTCATGCATTTCATCACATTAATCATTGTAAATTACAAAAGCATATACCTTGCATAAAAATTTCAAAAGTTACAAATGAGTTTGTTAATCCCTATCTCTATAAATGATAGATGATTTTCGTAAACATATTCCACATTCTCCTTTAGTCATAGGTAATCATATTGAAGATAGTGACAATAGCAATCTTCCGTTGGAATCAATGAATAATTTAATTACTTTATCTTCCTCATTCAAAATATTACAAGATGAAAATGATTTTAAAATAAAATATAATATGATAACATATATTTATATTTACAAATTAAATATAATGTATTATTATTTAACAACTCTCCACATAGTCCCATTCAATGTGAGTTTTATGTAAATACCAATTATGAATATTCTTCTCTCTCTTCAATCACTAGAACCTAATAAAGATAAATGTCATATTTATAAATCTATACAAGTTCAAAATTATAAGTTAAAAATGATCCTCTAGTGTGTAAAAATATTAACTTAGAATTTAATCCCTAACCATTTATTGAAAATATCCATGATCCTCTCATACCAATTTTTAAAATGGATAATCACTTACAACCCATTAGTGAACATTTCCAAACAAATACTATAGTCATATTTTAACCATGATTCATGTAATTGGAGATATCTAAAATAAATTTCATGACCTCACTTTAAAAAATAAATCATGTTGTGTAAATATTAAAGATAATGTTATCTTTTTAAAAACCTTTACATTAATTATATTTGAGCACCCATATCCAAAATATGTTTCTATGCCTACAGTACCAATTTTTAATGGTTGTGGAGATAAATTTAGTAATTTATCACAATATAATAATTATTTTATATTTTAATGGAATGATGGATTTCTATTATATATTTTCATATAAATATTACTATAAAAACATTAGATTGATTCTATATTTTACATTGTGTATCCTAGTTCCAAATTCAAAAATTTAGAAGATACATCTGTATCTTATTATCATAAGCACATGGTACCTAATCTCATATTGTAACATCTTTTTTTTTTTGTGTGTGTGTGTGTATACATACATACATATATATATATACATACATACATACATACATACATACATATATATATATGTATGTATGTATATATATATATGTATGTATATATATATATATATATATGTATGTATATATATATGCATATATACATATATATACACATATATACACATATATACATATATATATACACACACACATATATATATATATACACACAGATATATATATATATATATATATATACATACATATATACATATATATACATATATATATACATAAATATGTGTGTGTGTATCAATTAACAAAATAAAAATTAAATATATTATAAACAAATCCACCTATCACCTCCCTTAACTATATCACCATCATCTATTAATAGTCAACTATGTGAGGAGGAATCTTAACTATCATCTTCCCATGATCTGTAACATGATTGGCTCCTCAACTCTCAATCCCCATGTATGACCACACACACTTGTAATTTTCCATGATGTTGATGTAACTGCACATACTTAGAAAATGTTTTATCTTAGATCAATCAATGGAGTTAGAGGTGGCATCTACTACCTTATTATCTATTCCCTCAACTGATCTTGAAAAATAATAAGGGCATCCCACTCAAACACCACATCCTAATGTTTTGTTTGTTATAACTACCTATGATTTATCTTAGACATTACCATATTTAAAAAAAAAAAAAAAACATAATCCAAATTATCCAACTACCATTCATTTAGTGAACGCAGAAATTGACATAATTAAACCAATTTTCATAATCAATTTATTGTACCATATTACATATGATTCTATCAATTTTATGATAAAGTCATAAATAAATTGAAAGTTACATGATATAAGGTAATTACACTAAATTAAATATAAATTTAAATATATACATTAGACCTCTTAGGTCTCATATGGTGAAATGATATAAAAATAATCAATATTATAGATAGTCTAATCAAAGAAATATATCATGGTAATATAATGAATACGCAAGTATGAAATCAGATTTAACAAAAATAGATAGTAAAATACCACATCAATTTCACAATAGTATAGTCGAGCTTCATAAATAATCTTTCGAATAGCTTAGTATCAATGAGCAAGAATTATAGTTAGGTTCATATCAATTATACATATGGATAACATCATATAGGTTATTATCCTCTAACCATAAAGAGATGGTCCCCCAAACACCTCCCCATTAGGAGTGTCCCTTCCCTTAAAAGAAGGGGAAAATAATAATGATGTGAGTTTATATAACCATTTGATAAAAAGTGAGATTATAATAAATAATATATGTATTTATTCAAAAATACCATAGGTGCCCCTCTATCATTTATGACATCAAGCAAATGTTTAAACTAGAAAGTACATTGGACAGATAATGCATACAACTATAACATCATTTTAGTCAAAGAATTTTATATAATTATAGATTTCAAAGAATTTAGGTCATTATCCACATGTGCATTAATCTCTGTTATATTACCTAGTCATCAATGATATTTGTATCTTACAAGTTATGAGTGCCCTAATAGTAGGATCCCTATGTAAAACTCATCATCACTTGGTAAGAAAGATGATTATACTAGTACTTAATCAAATTATGAATGCATTATAGTTGTAACCATATAGACATTTCTTATACTTAATCACTTAAGGACTATTAAAATTAATAATATTTGTATGTTTCATCAATATAATTATTAGGAATAAAATAGAAATTAATGTGGAATAATTTCATAGAATCATAATAACAAGAGCTATGAATAGAGATACGTGAAGAACATAAATTGAAAAAACACAACAAGAATACATGATTTAATGTGGTTTACCCAATATGGGATACATCCACCAAGAAAAACTTTCTCATATTTTATTACAAGTCAAAAAGATTACAATCCACTCTTAGATTAGTCCTCTCATAATTACAATGCACAAATATTTTTTGTATCTATTCTCAAAAAAATCTCTTAAATTCACAGTTGAATTCACACACTCTATTCACCTTCTCAAAATTGGTTCTATAAATGTATTACCTATTATATGTCCATATATAATACATCAATAGGTAACCAACATAGAGGTTTTATAGAACAATGGTTACTAAAACCATGGGCCAATTCAACCCATAATGGTTCCACATTAATATTTGAAATGTGTAAATATGCTCCAAAACATAACAACATCCCACTTGGAGATTTATTTCCTTTGAGTAAACTTCTCAACCCTTCACTGTCATCTATGAAGGCCAACCAAAGTTGAACATAGCTTCCATTTATCCCTTGTGACCACCCTGGTCATCATGTCTGCATGATTCTAATTGGTATGAATCTTCTCTAGATTCAACTTATCCTCCTCCAAAGTTGTCCTAATTAAATGGTACCTCAATTGTATATACTTCATCATTGATTGGAAAGTGGATTTCTTTGTTAGATGTATAACACTCTAGATATCACTATAGAGCTTCCCTTCTTCCTACTTATGCCCTAACTCTTCAAGTAAGTGATATAACCAAATCATCTCTTTTGTTTCTTTTATGTTAGAAACATACTCAGCCTTTATGGTTGACAAATCCATAAGTTTTTGTAGAAATGAAATCTAGCTCACAATTGTGTCACCTATAATAACTACATATCCTATAGTGCTCTAAATATACATAAACATGCAAAGTGGTGTCCAATCCACAATAGCTTAAAACTATCCCCATGGTACCTCTTAAGTACTAAAGGATCCACTTCACTATATGCTAGTTCTCTCTACCTCTATCAACCATGTACCTACTTACTACTCCCAATACATGGGAAATATTTGTCCTACTGCACACCATGGTATACATCAAGCTGCTAATTATTGATGAGTAAGGTACATAGGACATCTACATATTATCCTCCTCTATCTTGGGACACTATTATTTTGATAACTTTAAATGGCCTACCAAAGGAGTCCCAATAAGTTTAACATCCTAGATACTGAACATCTCTAAGACCTTTTTAATGTACTCTTCTTGAGATAAATTCAGCTTTCATTCCTTCATATCCTGGGTTATTCTCATACCAAATATTTATTTTTTTGCCCCAAAATCATTGCTAGAAATTAATTAGTAAGTTATTCCTTGATTACCTTTATTTTCTACATGTTCTTACCTATAACCAACATGTCATCCACATATAGACATAGGATATTATAGTTACCATCATCAAGTTTCTTGTTATATATGTAATGGTCTGAATGACACCTGGAGTATTCCTACTCCATAAAACTATCAAATTTATTATACCACTATCATGGAGCTTGTTTTAGTCCATACAATCTCTTCTTTAATTTACACATAATGTTCTTCTTCCATATGACATCATATCCATGTTTTTAATCCATGTATAAGTTCTCCTCCAAATCACCATGAATGAATGAAATATTCACATCTAGTTTCTCTTAATGCAAGTCTTTCACTACCACTATCCCAAGAATAGTCCTAATAGAAGTCATCTTTACCACTCAAGAAAATATCTCATTGAAATCAATTCCCTTCTTCTATGTGAACCACTTTATCACGAACCAAGCATTATACCTTTACTTGCCTCCATCATCACCTATAATTCTATACACCCACTTGTTCTACAATGCTCTCTTACCTTAAATTGGGTTTACCAGATCCCTAGTCTAATTACTCATGAGAGACTGATGCTCCTCATCCATTTCTTGTTCCTACTTATTTATGACATCTAGTTGCATTAACTATTCAAATCACTCTATCCCTCCATTATCAACAAGTAAAAAATAATTAAGAGATGTGGAAAAACATTTAAGTTACCTTCTTAGCCTAGAATACCTTCTCACTTAAGTAGTTTGGGATCCTTATGGAGTGGGTGATTGAACTATTTGTTTGGATACTTTATCATCTACAATGTCCTCCAACAGTATTTACTCTTTTCTAGAATCCTTTCTTTGATCATAAAACTTCTATTTATACATGAATTTTTCATTATATACCACATCTCTAGATTGAAACATTTTCTTGTCTTTAATACTCCAAATCTAGAAACTAAAGTCATCCACACCATAACCAATAAAGGTGATTTTTTTTTATTTAGCCTCTAAATTAGTCCTATCATATTTATCAATATGAATAAAATATTTGTATACAAATACTCTAAGAAATGAATAATCAACCTTCTTACCATACCAATATTCCTTAGGTATGCTTCCATCGAAGGAAGATGAAGGTCCTCTATTGATCAGATGTACAACCATTTTTACTACTTTACCCAAAATTGAAGGGGTGACCTTGTATATAACCTCATGTTCCTAGAAAACTCCATGATAGTCATGTTCATCCTTTCTAACACTCCATTATAATATGGATTTCTTAAAGCTATCCTCTATCTATGAATTCCATTCCTAGAATAATAATCAAAACATTTATTGCTATAATAATCCCCACCATTATTTAACCTGAGACATTTTAACTTGAGACCTACTTCATTCTCAACCAAGGATTTCCATCTTTTAAATTTATAAAACACATCATATTTTATCCTAATTTCATACACCCAAACTTTTCTAGATACATCATCAATAAAAATGACATCATAATATGAGCCACCGATAGAAGATACCTAAACTACCCCCCATACATCTGAATGAACTAGCTCTAACTTATTCTCCTTCCTCATAGGTCTAACCTTGATAAACTTTACCCTTTTCTATTTTCCATATACATAGTCTTCATATAAATCTAAATTAACCCCTTTTAATCTAGGCAACCTATCCTTCAAAATTTGCATGCCTTCTTGGCTCATGTGATCGAGCCTATTGTGCCACAAAGTTACATATACATATATAGTAATTAAATTATATTAATAAAAACTAATTTATAGATATAAGGTAGTAACTTTCTTACCTCTTTCTATCACAAGAGTACCCTTGGTCAGCTTCTAAGAATATATTATAAAAGTCACCATCTAACCTTCATGACCTAGTTTCACTATGGATACCAAATTCCATCTCAACTTGGGTACATACCTGACATCCTTCAGTATCCAAGTGTTCCCATCCTACATCTTACCTTGAACACATCATTTTCCTGCTATACTACAAGGCTCATCATCACCAAGATAAACATGTCCAAAATCCCCTTGAACATAATCAATAAAATAATTCTTTTGTGGTGTAGCATGAAAACAATCCCTTGAATCTAAAACCCAAGACTCATTAATATTATCTATGGAGAGAGTTAATTCATCCTAAAAACACTAATTTATACCAAATTCACTTCCTTGGTGTCTTCTTGATTTTTATTCTTTTTCTAAAGATCCCAACAATCCTTCTTTACATGCCCAATCTTTCCATAGTACTAACATGCCATCTTGCTCTTTGATTTTGACTTTCCTTAAAAATTTGACTTTTCACACTTTCCTTTTCCTCTATAATTTTATCCCACTCTAATATCCAGCACCAAATCATCACTTGAATTATAAGTCTCCCTGGATATTTTCCATCGCATTTCCTCACTAAGGATTACTCCTATGACATCTTCAAACTTTAACTTAGAATTGTTAGACTGAGTTGTTCATAGCCATTACTAAGTTCTTCCAACTCTCTAGTAAGGAATAAAAAATAAATATATCCCTAATTTCATAAAATTCAATTTTTATAGAGTTAAAAATACACAACCATATTAAATTCATTTAAATGATCATCAAATGAACCATTTTTAGACATCCTCATATTAAATAACTTTTTCATTAAAATTTTTTTATAATAAGTGAAGGGTTTATCATATAACTTCCTTAATGTATTCCATGATACCTTACATGGTATTATCATATGATATATTAAATTCAATTGAATATTCAAGGCATACCTAGATGGCCACAAGTTATTTCCTATGAAGCAACTCCCAAGCCTCATCTATCATACCTACTGGTTGCTTTACTTTTCCTCCCAATAGATCATGGGGGCCTTTTTAATATAGGTAATCCTCTATCTACATATTCCATATACAAAAAATTTATCCATTAAACTTTTCAAATTTTGATCTACTAGCATCAACCATAGCCCCCACTTAAACTAATAACCCTTCCTATGATTCAACACTTCAACAAACATAACCTAAAGTTCTGATACCAGTTGTTAGGAATAAAATAGAAATTAATGTGGAACAATTTCATAGAATCACAATAACAAGATCTATGAATAGAGATACATGAAGAACAAGAACTAAAATAATGTACAATTAGAAGATAATATTTCATGTGGTTCACCAAATGTGGGATACATCCACCAAGAAACACTTTCTTAGATTTTATTACCAGCCAATAAGATTAAAATACACTCTTAGATTAGTCGTCTCATAATTACAATGCATTAATATTTTTTGGAACTATGCTCAACAAACTCTCTCAAATTCACACTTGAATTCACACACTCTATTCACCTTATCAAACTCAGTTCTACCAATGTATTACCTCCTACATGTCCATCTATAATACGTCAATAGGTTACCACTATAGTTATTTTACAAAATAATGGGTACCAAAAGCATGGGCCAAGTCAACCCATAATGGTTACCCATTAATCATGGGTGATGACACTACACATATATAAGTATAGATAAACCATGTATTTATACTCCCTAAAAAAGGAGGTCCAAAAAAATAGAAATACATTAAGAGTGTATGTACATTTTAAGGTAAAATATTTGAAATACATTGTAAAATAGAAACAGGTTCCAAAACATAACATTAATAATACAAATACATATATTATCATCTTATACACTTCATCCACATATTTAATCTTTTTTAAAATTCTAACATTCATGAAAATCTTCCATATAGTGTAACTTTTTGATTTTATAAATAAAAATAATTAACAAGCCTCCACCTTAGTATTTAAATATTATAATCCATATATTCAAATAATTTAGATAAAAAACACTTACAATGAAATCCATATACTATTAAATTATTGACAATATATCTCCAAGATCCTAATCATAGTCTTAAATATGAACAATACATCCATTCAAAATAGACATCACCCATAATACAAATTTAGAAGTTTTTATTGAATTGTTTGATAATGTTTCATGAAGTGAGAATTTACATTTATGAACATAAGCCAAGGGTGTCCTTTCACAAGATATAGGTCTGTAGTTGGTCAACCACATACAAGTCTATAACATGTTTCATAATTATATTATGTTGAAGGTTTACCCTTCTTGTCACTCCAATTCAATATTATTTCTAAAATTATCTAAATTATTCAGTTTCAACATTAATCATTTTACTCTATAATTTAATAGATTTATACAAAGGATAATAATCATACATCACGTGGTCCAAGGTGACAACATTCAACCATTTTACAACCTATGCATAGTCTAGTAATAATTTTCTAATGTATCACAAAGTTCATATTTAAGAATATTAATATATTATAAATTCTACATTAATATATAATCATAGAGTTTTGAATACAAAAAAATTATCCCTTATAGGCATGTGCGTGTGGGTGAACCCTCACCCTCATGTCTATAAATTCTAAGGATCCCATAATTGCTTCGTAATAATGAATATTCAAAAATAAGCCATATCATAAATATCCAAGAGCACATATCATGTTCAAAAATTAAAAACCATATTCCTCAAATTAAAATTTTAATAAAATTTTAGGATTCAATATTAAAGAGTATTATAATCTCCATATTAATCATTTTTAGCCACTAATAAAAACCATAAATTATTTTACATCCAAATGGATTAAAGGAAAAAATATACTACAACCAAAAGATTCCAAATCAATAAAATTTACTATATCCAAATGGTTATAAATTAATAAAATATGCTCTATATACATTGATATAAACAACTAATTAATACTATGATTAAATTTTTCCAAACAAATTGAATGTGTTACAGCCAAATAGTTCTAAATCAACTAACTTATTTATGATAAATACTTAAATCACTAGGGATAAAAACCAACACATAAGTAACACCTACTAATATTTTTTATTGCCTAGATAATAAATTAATCTATATTATTTGTACTTAATCTTGTACAACTATTATGGTTACCAACTAAAGATAATGGTAAGTTCAAGTATGATCAAAATAAGAACCCTATAACACTATGATTTATATTTATTTAACTACCATGAATTTATTTGATTCATAATAATATTTTAAAAAAATACAAACCCATTTAATAAAATTTTGATACAAAAATTATAAAAAATCAACGCTCAAATATGTAAACTACTTACATGCCTAGTTATCTTGTAACCATAGAATAGTGACTATACTTTTAAATTTTGACTCCCTTTTTGTCTCCTTTTCCCCATTTCACATTATTCTTTCGTATGTTTTTCAAAACTCACTTATTATCTCTCCTTTATAATATATTTAGCTTAGAACTTTGACAACATAAAATTATGCTTCCTTCTTGCAAGTAGGCCTACTATCATAACTATCATGAAGCCATGTTCTGGTTGGATAACTTTCTCCTATGTTATTTATATAACATACATATTTTATATAAAATTTGTAGTTTTATTAAATATAATAGAGGTTAGAGTCTAAAAATACCCATGCATTTCTATAAATTGATCCCAAGTAAGATTATTCTTATGTCACATGAGCCCTTCATTTAGGAGTTTAATTGAAATTTCTCACCATAAAACTACTCATTCGAGCCCCAAAATTCATTTTTTCACTTGCATGAAAAAAAAATGATCATGTTTTAATCAAATGATTTCATTTATTTACCCAACCAATTACATTTTTATGTTATCCATATTGACTCATTTATTCCAACCACTCATGGTTGTCAAGGGTTAAATTTATAATACAAGTTATGCTTTCAAAATATAAATAGTGTTAATCTCATCCATACCACATAAGGTGGTAAAAAAGTTAATAATCAATAAAAAATTCCTCCTTATGAATATTTTTCAATAATGACCATCATTTTTGGGCTTATTAATATAATGTAGACTTTTGACTTTTGACACTACTAACAACAACTTATGCAAATGACCCAAGCTAATTGGTTATGAAGCTTAAATAATGATAGTAGATTTTTTAATTCAATGTATATATTTCCATTCCAAGGATATAAATACACAAGTATCCTTTTCAAATAAAAATAAAAATAACTAACTTGAACTAACACTTGTAGTAACAACAACCAACATGCTCATCAAGAATTATTTTAAATGAAACTCTAATGTGTACACACAAACACTCAAAGAGACACTAATAAATATGAATTAAAATATTTAAATATAGATAAATTCCATAAAATTAAAACATATAAGCAATAAAATCTAAAAGCAAATGTAAAGCACAAAACTATAAATGAAAAGTACTATATGAGTGTGTGAATGTTTTCATATTATTACATTTTCCCCTGACTATCATAATATTCCACGTTCTCCCCTATTGTTTCCTCCCTTAGGATTATTTTGAGGGTATGAATGAACTATCTTTCATCCACCAAAATCAATAAAGAAGGGTTTTTATTTCACTACCAATTATATCAAAATGTCTAAGATAAATATCTCATAAATAATGTTTCAAATGAAACCATACCATTAAAATAAAAAATAAAAATAATCAACATAATCATCCATTTGAAACAAAAATAGTAATTAAAATACATGATATTAAAATCTAAATTATTTTAAATACAACAATACTAAAATCAATCACCCATAATCATAAATATTAGCATTAATCATAAATATCATTAAAAGTTTCCATTAGGCTAGAATGGGATGTAACACTATAATGTAGGTTGTCATTGTTATCACTACATGATCAAACAAGGGATATTGATCTCCCTCAATATATGTGACTCAATCTAATAACCCACCAAGAACTAACCCACTAGGTACATGATGTGTGAGCATCTAGAGGGATTTCTCTATAGTAATTGACCAATAATCATCACCCCTATAAAAAAATAAGATTCACTATGTTAGCTCGATGTCAATATTATCTAGATCAATTAAATTATATAAAAATATCTAAAAATCCACATATACTTTCTCATATGTGGATCCTTAGGGTCAATAGCTCTCACACCACCTATATATACTCTACCCTATGATATAGGAGCATCATCCACTATTATAAATATGTAAGAAATGTAGACAATCCATTTTTATCACTTCCATGTAAAACATGCAAAATAGAACAACTTACCATAGTTGCACACAAACTGGTCTGAATTCATATGTTCACCTATAATAAAAGTTTGAATTCACTTTAGGGCATCTATAAGTGGGATAATTACCCATATTATATATGTTTAATCATCATTTTGGCCATTTTATCTAGTCAATTCTTCTACTCTAATCAATTCACTAATTCCCCTTTAATGATCAATTAATACAATCAATATCCCTTCTCTAAATCATTCATCTAATCAAATTGCCCATATTGTATTAGTTAAATTAGTCTTTGATTAATTTACTTAATCATTCTTATAATCATATTTCTATGCAAATGGACTTATAATTTCCCTTCAATTGTCAATTCATCTTTTTCCTTTAAAATTCATCCTCATTCAAGAAATAAACATGAGATGTTATGGAATATTCTTTTATTAGCCAAGAAATTTACTAAATGAATTAATATGCAAGATTATTCTCCACCCATAATATTGAATAAAAGATGAAGGTAACACATCGAATGTTGTGAGATATTTTACGAGAACATTAGGAACCCTTCATCTTCAAAATAGTCTGAAGGGTCTATTGATTATTTGTGTACTTTCTTCGGAATGATTCTCCACCCTTCACATAAAAAACAAGATGAAGGGCCCACATTAATTGTTAAAAAGATATTATGATGACAATCCTCCATAATTAACATTGGAAATAGTATGAGAGGTTCATCTTATTCATTCTAGATTATTTTCAAGAGCTATCTTTCACCATTCATCTTAAACAAGATTAAGGGCTCACATTAGCGATCTATGTGCATTATTGAGGACTAATTTATAATCATTCATCTTGGAAAAAATATGAAGCCTCATCATTGATCTTAATATTCTACAAATAGAGCTATGCTCTTTGTTATTTGACATGTTAAAAATTCATAGCAAATCCCTATCATTTTATCATACTAACTTTTTCATCAAAGATCATGATTATTAAATCCAATTCTCAAAATATTAAAGGAGGTATGGTTTGTCTATGACATTAAAATGATAAATATTTATTGAATATACATCCTAACCAAATCATACACAAATATGAGTTTTATAATGAAAGTTTACATTGCATTGGTTTAATCTTAACATTGTTTTTTTAATCTTTGTATGCTCATGAGGTCTTAGGTGTATATTTATTTACTCTTAGTAATTAATTTGATCATTTAAAACATTTACATAAGAATAAATAATGTGTTATATAATTTAAAGACACATATTTCATGATTGGTGGGACTCAGCTCTCATCCCACAACTTCTTTTAGTCTCTTTTATCACTCTTTTAGTTAAAAAAATTTATTATGATTTTTAATAGAAAATGGGTGGTAAAATATTTATAAATTTTGATATGTTACCTATTTAAATATGATTTTTTCAAGCGTATGAATATTTTCTTTACAAAATACCTCTCGAAATTTATCTTAACACTAATGTATATTTTAGGACTTATGGTCATATTACTAGTTGTCACCTTTTATTTTTTATTCTAGTTTTGTCTAAGAAATAGATGGTAAAATTAGAAATAAAATCATAATAGCCTGATATAAAGGGACAATACCCTATCATGAATAACATGATGTTGGATTGATTCTTAGATACCTATTTTGACATGGATCATTGATATAGGTGTGGAAAGTTAAAAAAACCCTAATATTTCCTTACTTATATAGACCTTTGAGAGAATGGTGGGATTAAAACACCACCAATAACTACAATAATTTATTAATGAATCTTAAATTTTTAATCATCTCTTAAGGCAAGTATATCAAAGGTTTAATGAATGAGATGTACACCTACATCAATTATTAAATTACCTTATGATATTTTTGTGTTGATGTTTTATTGTCACATTAAAACCTAATTTGTATTTAAAAACCAATCACATCAAACAAAGTTGAAAATTAAATTCCATGACATTGGCATCCCATACCTATACAAAGAGGTGTAACTCTATCTATGTTCTAAGTCAAAATTATTCCACTCTACATCCAATAATGTTAAACACATACATTTCATACCATTCTTTTCTAAAATTTTATCATTATGTTATGAATGTGAATTTGGACTCACTCCAATTTAATTTCAAATTTTAATTTCAAACCAAAATTCCAAATCTATTTGAAAATAGATCAACTATTCATGTCAATTCTAGTAAACTCTATTAAAAATTAATTGTTTTAAAGTTAAATTTATTATAAATTCAATTCCATTCAATTCAAATATTTAATTATATATTTCAAATCACATCTAACCCTAATTCACACTAACCTAAACAAAGTCACACTCAAATCAGGTTAATTCTAATAAAGGTCCACCAACTCAAATCATCCAAACTCATATTCTTATCTTTCCATTCAATCTCACACACCTATTAATCAGTAATGAAAAATTCATGAAATCCATCATTTATCTCATTTAAATCTAATCCAACATCAAAGTATAATCTAAGGTTAAATCACATTTGATCAAGTTCACCCTACTTGGGGCTAATCTAATTCAAATCACTTCTAATCAATTCCACCCTACTTGGGGCTAGTTCCATTTCAATCAGGTCAATTGGATCATGGTTGGGGCCAATTCTTATTAAATAATTCCCCTTAAATGTATCCTTTATTATGGTAATATTTTGATCAATATTTTATTACCTTTCCATTCAATTCTATGAAGTTCACACTAGATCAATAATGATAACTATTTGATAATAAGGATGAGATCCTTTTATGACTCTTAAAGTAAGTGTTTGACTACTTGTATAATTAAATCTAAAAAAATTATATTCTATCCTAAGTAGGAGTAATCATATTATTTTATAGTGGCATCTATCAAACATCCTATCTACTAGTTACCCACTTGATCCTGGTCATGCTAGCAAAAGCGAAACTATTTTGTCACCTTTCTTCAATGCACATTTAGTTTTTGAGCCAAAAAACATGCCAAACATAAATTAAAAGAACATTTAAAAAAAAATATTGTTGGAAATATTGTCATTGATGTCACAGGTCTAGCATTATTGGTGATAATGGCCCATTGCATTTAATGATGTTTGTAATAGTTATATCTTGGCAAATGTGTGTTAATATTTATTTAATATTAATGAATATATTTTTAGTTGCATATGAGACAAAAAAAGGGCCCATGGAGAAGTCAAAGAGTCATGGGGTAAAGATAAAAGAAGAATGGGATGCATTTTCCCATGAAGAGTCATCTTGGGGAATTCCAAGAGTCACCAAGTGAAGACAAAAGAGGAAGGGCACAATTTATCATGAAGGGACACTTTGAGGAATATGAAAAGTTGCCAAGGTAAAGACAAAAGAGGGAAGGACGTTTTTACCCATGAAGGGTCACCACGTGACTTTTCAAAGGCAAGGATATGAAGGGTCATACAAGTTTGGGACTATTTTCCATGAGGATTGAAGGGTCATAAAGGGGGAAGGCCAAAAGTCACATGGAAAGCTATAAATAAAGGCTTGAGAAGCCATTTGTAATATCAAAGATAGAGTCTAATTTGATATTGTAATATCTAGCTTAGAAGAGCATTATCAGAGATGAATATGATTTGTATTTGTTATATCTAGCTTAGAAGAGCAAAGGTGAGAGAGAGGAAAGAGATGTTGTAATGAACTATCATTTGTTGAGATAAAAACATTGAGAGATAGTTGTGTGGTATACACAAAGGGGTTGGTGCTCATGAGTTGTTGTTGTGTTGGTGCTCAATAAATGGGTTGGTGCTCTTATGGGTTGGTGTTCATGAATTATTACTATGTTGGTGCTCGATAAAGGGGTTGGTGCTCCTGTGGGTTAGTGCTCATGAATTGTTGTTGTGTTGGTGCTCAACAAAGGGGTTGGTGCTCTTATGGGTTGGTGCTCATGAATTGTTGCTAGTTGGTGCTCAGTAAAGGGGTTGGTGTTCTTGTGGGTTGGTGCTCATGAATAGTTGTTGTGTTAGTACTCAACAAAAGGATTGGTGCTCCTACAAGTTAGTACTTGAAAATATTATTTGAGTTGGTTCTCATTCATATACTTGAGATTTTTCTCCATGGTTTTTCCCACATTGGGTTTCCATGTTATATTTTGTCTTTTTCTATGTTTTGGTGTGTTTATTGTTTCAATTTTATTGCATATCTTGAATGTTTGGTTAAGTGGAATTTGATTAAGGGAATGTTTTATAAGGTATATGATATACTGATTCAACCCTACCCCCTCTCAGTATATCTCGTGCTTAACAATTGTTATCAGAGTAGGTTCTTTTTGAAAATTTTTATAGCTTAAAGGTAGATCTAGAAAGCATGATGGCTGGATCACATGAAGGATTTTCTAAAAATAAGGCACCTTTGTTTGATGGGATGAATTATGATTTTTAGAGCATGAGAATGAAGATTTATTTGATGGCCCTTAGATTCAACATATGGCAAGTAGTGGTGGAGGAATATGAAGAGCCACAAACACTTGTAATTACTCCAGTAGAAAAGAAGGCAAGTGAATGTAATTCTAAAGCTTTAAATGCTATTTTTTGTTGTTTATGTGAATCTAAATTTTTTTAAAGTTATTTAAGTTAAATCTACTCATGAAACTTGGGTAAAACATGAGAATATTTACAAACGTGATGGAAAAGTTTCGCAAGCTAAGCTTCAGACTTTTACAAGATATTTTGAAAGTTTGAAGATGGAAGAAGAAGATATAGTAAGTTATCTCTTACGAGTTGATCAAATAGTAAATCAGATTCAAGGTCTTAGAGAAACATTGGAAGAGTCAATGGTGGTACAAAAGGTTTTGATATCTCTACCAATGAGATATGATGTAAAGGTTTTGTCAATCAAGGAGATGAAGAATTTAGCTAAGCTAAAGATGGATGAGCTTCATGGTATTCTCACAACATATGAGATGTAGTCTAAACAAGATAAACCATCAAAGAGAGAAGTAGATTTCAAGACATCAAAGAAAGAGAAAGCTAAGATTCAAGAAGCAAGTGATAGTTCCAATGATGATGAAGATGACAATGGAGCACTTTTCATTCTCAAGCTAAAAAGGGGAATATGTAAATATCAAGAACAATTACTTTTAAAATGTTTTAATTAGAGAAAGATTGGACATTTTATAGCTAAATGCCCAAATAAGGGTAATGATGATGAAGAATAAAAGTCTACATATAAGAAGAATTTCAAAGGCCAATCCAAGAATGGATTAGAGAAGAACAGCCTGTATTATAAGGATCCTAGCTTAGTCGAAGAGAGTGGAGTCAACAATTTAGAAGAAGAAGAGATTCCATTCATGGCCATACATGAAGATGATCAAGAATAAGAAGAAGAGGAGGAAGCTGAAGTGCATATGGAAGGAGAACTCATTTTTGCCTTAGAAGAGTCAGAAGCTATTGAGAAGAAGAATTAAAGATTGATGCGATGGATCAAGAAAAATGAAAAGGAGTCAAAGGGAATTATTGATGATGTAATAGTAAACTTGGAAGAAGCCAAAAATAATGAAGAAGATCTAATAACATAGTTGGAAATAACAAGAAAATAATGTGAAAGGTATGTTATTAAAATTGCATCTTTAAAATAAGATATTGCGAAAGTAGTCAATGATAAAGTAGTAAGTGATTCAAAATTTGATGATAGCACTAACATGCTAAATAAGATATTGGAAAGTCAAAAAGCAAATTCAAATAAGACAAGGATCAGATCTAAAAATAAAAAGATCTATGCTGAAGCTCTTACAAAAGAGGAAACAAAAAGGGGATAAGTGAAGAATATAGAGGACATTTCAAATAGAGAAGGATGGAGGGAACAAAGCTACAAAAGGCAATCAGGTTAGAGATATACATATAGGTCTTATTTTTATGGCTATTGTTTTTATTGTAATGGATATGATCACAAGAAATTGGAATATAGAAAAAGAGCTAATAGTTTTATAAATAAGGAGATGGAAATTCAAGTAGAGTCAAGCAGAAGCCACAAATCTTTTGCTCCTCTATCAAGCATTGATGAAGAGACCATAGTATGCTACAAGTGTAACAACTTTGGACACATAGCTAGGTATTGTAAAAGTGTGTTTGAGTTATTCAGGAAGGATCAGAGTTTCAAAGCTCCATTCATCAAGAAGAAGGATTAGAGTTTCAAATCTCCAGTAATCAAGAAGAAAGTTCAAACTTGTTCATGGCAGAAGAAACAACCTAAAGATTCTATGATGGTTGAGACAGCTCTACATGTAAGAAATGAATATTAGCCATGGCTAGTTGAAAGTGCATGTTTGAGGCATATGACAAGAGATAAGAGTAATTTCATAACTATAAATAATATCAATGGTGGCGTAGTGAGATTCAGAGATAAAACCACTACCAAGATGGCTGGAAAAGGTACTTTGAGTTTAGATTATGTTAGAACTAAGACTAAGAATGTTTTGTATGTAAAAGGTCTTAAGCATAATCTATTGAGTGTTAATCAAATATGTGATCAATGATACACATTAAAGTTTCATGTAGAAGGTTGTGAGATTAGAATAAAATATTTAAATGAGTTGATTATAGATGCTCAAAAGATAGATAACAATTTATATGTATTGTCAGACATTTTCTCAAAGGCACGATCAAAGGACACATTCAAGGATCTGTGAGAGGAGTTGGGATTAATTTATATTACTTCTTGCCATTGATTTTCGTCATCAATTGAGGGGGAGCTAAGTGATAGCTCCAAGTAATCCCTTTTCCATTGATGTTAAAGGGGGAGATTAACAGGTATAAGTACAAGTGAAAAAATAGGTATAGGGAACAGGTACAATTTACTATAATAAGGGGGAGTTACTATATGTTTTGAGATGACAAGATGTGTAGGTGATAGGATGTGGTAGTTTTAAGATTGAGGTTTCCATCAATGATAAAGGGGGAGATTATGGAAATATTGTCATTGATGTCAAAGGTCTAGCATTATTGGTGATAATGGCCCCATTGAATTTAATGATGTTTGTAATAGTTATATCTTGGCAAATGTGTGTTAATATTTATTTAATATTAATGAATATATTTTTGGTTGCATATGAGACAAAAGAAGGGCCCATGGAGAAGTCAAAGAGTCATGAGGTAAAGACAAAAAAATAATGGGACACATTTTCCCATGAAGAGTAATCTTGGGGAATTCCAAAAGTCACCAAGTGAAGACAAAGGAGGAAGGGCACAATTTATCATGAAGGGACACTTTGAGGACTATAAAAAGTCACCAAGGTAAAGCCAAAAGAGGGAAGGACGTTTTTGCTCATGAAGGGTCACCACATGACTTTTAAAAGGTAAGGATATGAAGGTTCATACAAGTTTGGCACCATTTTCCATGAGGATTGAAGGGTCACAAAGGGGGAATGCCAAAGGTCATTTGGAAAGCTATAAATAAAGGCTTGATAAGCCATTTGTAATATCAAAGATAGAGTTTGATTTGATATTATAATATCTAGCTTAGAATAGAATTGTGAGAGATGAATTTGATTTGTATTTGTTATATCTAGCTTAGAAGAGCAAAGGTGAGAGAGAGGAAAGCAATGTTGTAATGAACTATCATTTGTTGAGATAGAAAATTTGAGAGATAGTTGTGTGGTATACATAAAGGGGTTGGTGCTCTTGTGGGTTGGTGCTCATAAATTGTTGTTGTTTTAGTGCTCAACAAAGGGGTTAGTGCTCTTATGGGTTAGTGCTCATGAATTGTTATTGTGTTGGTGCTCAACAAAGGGGTTGGTGTTCCTATGGGTTAATGTTCATGATTTGTTGCTATGTTGGTGCTCAGCAAAGGGGTTGGTGCTCTTGTGGGTTGGTGCTCATGAATTGTTATTGTGTTGGTGCTCAACAAAAGGGTTGGTGATCTTGCAAGTTGGTTCTTGCAAATATTATTTGAGTTGGTGCTCATTCATATACTTGAGATTGTTCTCCATGGTTTTTCCCACATTGGGTTTCCATGTTATATCTGGTGTCTCTCTCTATCTTGTGGTGTGTTTATTGTTTTAGTTTTATTGCATGTCTTGAATATTTGGTTAAGTGGAATTTGATTAAGGGAAATTTTTATAAGGTATATGATATAATTATTCACCCCCCACTCTCAGTATATCTCATGCTTAACAAAGATGTTATAGACATTCTCCTTTATTTTATATAAAAACTATCTTGCATTACATCTATTATTGTTCTAACCTTAGAGTCACAACCAATCGAGCCATCTAATTATGTCTTTTTATTACCATTCTAAGATCTATTATTTAATGAATATCTAGTAACATTGAAGTATGCTAATAAATCACTAGGGACATTTCAAGATCAATTTATTAATCATAATCATACTTATTCACTCTCAAGTCAAGATCAATACAAATCACCCATTTTTTATGTTCTCAAACTCTCTCTATCTTTTGATGTGTTTATTGTTTTAGTTTTATTGCATAACTTGAATTTTTGGTTAAGTGGAATTTGATTAAGGGAAATTTTTATAAGGTATATGATATACTAATTCACCCCCCCCCTCTCAGTATATCCCATGCTTAAGAAAGATGTTATAGACATGCTCCTTTATTTTATATAAAAACTATCTTGCATTGCATCTATTATTGTTCTAACCTTAGAGTCATAACCAATCGTGCCATCCAATTATGTCTTTTTATTAACATTATAAGATATATTATTTAATGAATATCTAGTTACATTGGAGTATGATAATAAATCACTAGGGATATTTCAAGATCAATTTATTAATCATGATCATACTTATTCACTTTCAAGTCAAAATCAATACAAATCACCCATTTTTTATGTTCTCAATGAATCACCCATATTTGATGAGTGATCCTTTAACATCTTGTTATCTTTGATGAGACTTTATTTTAATATCCTCTCTATTATTTTTCACATATATTTGATAAACCCTTACTTGATGATCACATATTCTAAGAACATGTTATTGACTAGTGATCTATCTTTCATCAACTGGAAAACATTATACATTCTTGCAAATCCTTACATACCTAAATATTCACTACTTAACAAGAAGTGAAAAATATAATTATTGAAAAATTAATCCATAAGATCATCCATGTGGATGAATCATAATTAGGATCAACATCTACATCAGAACTAGGTTCTATTTTGTAGCCAATGGCATTATTGGGTTCCATTATAAAACCACTATTAGATTTAACACCATAATTATAATGAATATTAGTCTCAACATTAAGTCCACAACATATTTATTTATAATAAAATTTATAATTACAATACATTAATGGGTATTATAATATTGGTTATACACCTATATCATATCCGCCTGAGTCTGAATCAACATCAAAATCAACATACCTTAGTAGATATTACAATATTAGCTACATACTCCATAACGATCCTCTTGAACACATTTTTATCCTTCTACAATTTTTAGGGAAGTTTATATAGATATAAATGCAACTTATCCTAGTAGCCACTATGATGGTTTTCATTCCTTTTACCATTACATTGATGCTACACATACCTTTCATAATAACCATCTTAGACATTATATTGATATTATACCAACCATTAGAATCAATTAGGACTGAAAGAATCACATATTATTTAACTCCTTCCATGGTGACATATCTATGGTAGAATTTATTGGGATCTAAAACAACATTCAATATGAAAAACAAACTCCTAGTGAAGCCTTATTTGAGGCACTAAGGGACAATCAAATTCTAAACTCTACATCTTCAATTGAAACCTTTTTTGAGGTGCTAAACAATAATCAAAATAAAAAATTAGAATTATTTATTGAAACCTTTCTTAAGGTGATAAGAGGAAATAAAAATGAATTTTCAACATCCCTTAGTGAAACCTTATTTAATGTGTTATTAGACAATCTAAATCAAAATAATCAAGAAGACTTTATTGGAGAAAACGTCTTTGAAGCACTAATAACTAAGCCAATTAGTTCCTCATTGATTTATGAAGATATTATTGAATTCAATATCACCCCCACCAAAACCAAAACTAATTTTAATATGGAATAAATAATAATGTGTGTGACTAAAAATCCCAATCTTCATTTGTCCTTCAACTACTACACATTCCATTGAGATCCCATTATTCATTCAATACCTATGTTCTATTATCCAATTAGATCATTTATTTAATTCATATACATATGTACACTCCCTAACAACACTCTTTTTTAAAGATACTATAAATACACCTTGTTTATAGGTTTTGAGGAAGTAGAATCAATTGTTAATGAATATCGTAATAACATCAATATAATCTACATGAGCAATAAAATTCAAACAGAGAAGCTATAAAAAATTGATATGGGTTAGAGATCAAAAATTTAACATTGTGAATCTCATAATCATTAAAAAAATACCAAAAGAGAAAGATAAATAATTCATCTAATGGTGAAAACCATACTTATGGAACCTTGGGAAAGTACCATGATAAAAACTATATTTTTGGCATCATGTGTAAATAATTTGTTGTCTAAAATTACCTCTAACACTTTCAAGAATTCTTCTCTTTAATGAAATCCATTCCATTCCAACCATATTGACCATTTTACTTTGTTTTGAACCATATTTATTTTCATTCTACCTTGGTCTAATTTTCATTCATGGTTTGATCTTAATTACAAAGTGGAAGTTGTTATAAGCCCTCTTTTGGAAAATATCTTAGCATATCATCTTAACAACAATTTTAATGAATAGAAATATTATTTCCCATGTAACATGGTACTTTTATTTTTTATATCTAATGCTAATTCATTATTATCCAATCTGATCATTTCAATCCTATCATTTGTTATTCAATCCCATCCTAGTGCTAAAATAATTTTTTCCCTTTGCTAGTAATCCATTGTGGGTATAATGTTTCAAACACACATAAACATCCCATTCCTATACTCTCACCATTTTGAAATTTAAATTACCATGCTCTCTTCATTTGGTGAATATTTTAATTCCATGTTCTCACTTTTTTTCAAGTTAAATCCTATGCTCTCATCATTTTGTGAGTCCATATTTCATACTCTCATCATTATGTCAATGTAACCATCCAGTACTAAAACATTTATATATTGTCCCTAATCATATTTATCATTTTGTGTGCCCAATTTATGATTGAACTATAATGGCTTGAGGTTTAATTGGGATATGTAGTTAATGTTCAATTTTTTTAAGTCAGCTCAGTCATCACTTACAACATGCTCTTGACATTTTTCTTAGCATTTATCTTAACTTTCTTGAAATTTTATATCTTGTATACTCTCACTATTTTTGTGCATCCCATTTATTATTTTTATTCTATAATTATTATATTTAACTTGTCATCACTTTTATTCTTTCCCAATCTCTGGGAGAACTACATTTGACTTAAAGTCCATAGGATTATATAGACAACATCCACTTACACAGGGAATTTGGTGTTACCTTGACCACACCTTCCTTATATTCATATTCCCCTTTCCCTATTATTATTATTATTTTTTCATGCCCTTGGTCTTAAAGAGTAACACCTTATTATCACACACACTCCTTTCTAAATTGAATGTTTATTTACTTTTACTTGTGAGTTTGTATGTTGGTGATTTGTTTGTTTATTAGTATGTCATTTTATTACTTGGTTTCTTTAATTTAGTACAATAATTTTCCTACTTAAGTTTTAATTATTCATATCATTATTTTAATTAATGAACAATGCATATCTAAATTATAATTGATTTAAGTGCATTATGTTTGACATTTGAATCTTGATTTTGCATATCTTGTTTTAAGTTGTATACATTTACATTTTGAATTAATATTTATGAATTTTGATAAACATATGTTATCATGATTTTTTCAAGATAATGATGCATACTATCATGTGAAATATGAAAAATCAACTATCAAGAAATCTATCATGGGTGTTTAACTCAAAAATTTATTTATCTCATCCACTCACCAAACTAAAAAAAATCATGATCATTTTATCAATTCATCAAATCAATTCTACCCTATTTGGGGTAAATTATGATTCCATGATTGAAAATTTCACCCTATTGGGGGTAAATTACCATTCCATGCTTGCTAATTTCACCCTATTTGGGGAAAATTATCATTCCATGCTTGTAAATTTCACCCTATTTGAATAAATTAAAATTTTGTAACTTTTATTTATAATGTATCCTTCTCCAATTTTATCATATTTACAAAAAATCAATTCATCATCATCATAAATAAAAGAATGAAATCATTATACCATGTGGTATAATCTTGTCTACAGGTTAATATTCTCTTCTATTATAGCTTCTTCCTCTATTTTTTGATATCCCATCTACATCCTTTATCCAACACTCCCTATCAGGGGGGAATCATCCCTAACTAATTTAACTCAAATCATACCCTCATATTTTCATTCGATCTCCCACACCTTTTAGTAGGGAATGATGAAATTACAATATCTATTATTTCATCATCTAGGTTTTACTCCACCTTTTTCATCTTCACATTATTTTAGAATATGTTACTTTATCTACATCTCACAATGCCTTCTCAAACATGGGTAAATGTAAGAACTCTAGTTTTATCACTTTCATGTCAAATTTGTAAAATATTTCTTCTTATAATTATGGTTAAATTGGTCTAAATTGATATGATCACCTAACATACAAGTTTGAGTTCACCTTGGGGCATTTATAGGTGGGAGAATTCATCATATTAAACCTATTCAATTATCATTTTGGTCATTTTATCTAGTTAGTTATTCTAATATTATTAATTCACTAATTCCCCTTAATTGATAAATTAATATAATAAATCCACCTTCTCTAAATCATTCTTATGATCAAATTCCCCACATTGTATTAATTAAATTGATCTTTTATTAATTGATTTAACAATTCTTCTAGTTGTAGTTATACACAAATGGGATTATAATTTCCTTTCAATTGTTAATTCCTCCTTTTCTTTCTAAAAGGCATCTTCATTCAAGAAATAATTTTGAGATCCAATAGAATATTATTTTTTGAGTGAAGAAATTTACTAAAGGAATTAATATGTATTATCATTATTCACCCCTTATCTTGGAGATAAGATGAAGGGTCCAAAATGAATATTGCGAGATATTTTAGTCTCAACCCTTCATCTTGGAAACAAGATGAAGGGCCCATATTGACTCTCATAAAGATATTATGAGGATAATCTTCCACACTTCATCTTTGAAACAATATAAATGTATAATATTAATCCTTCTTGGATATTTTCAATAGTTATTCTTGACCCTGCATCTTGAGAAAGATAAAGTGCTCAGACTAGAGATCCATGTGAAGATACATGTACATTATCGAGGACTCATTTCCATCAAGATGAAGGGTCCTCATTTATCATAATTTTTATAAATATACCTCTTATATTTTTAATTTGACATGTTCAATATTCATAGTGAAGCTTTAGCATTTTATCATGCTAAATTATTAATCAGAGATCATGATTATAATCTCCAATTCTCAAAATATTTAAGGAGAGATGGTACATTTAGGACACTAACATTAAAAAAGATTAATTTAAGACACATCCTATCTAAATCATACATAAATATGAGGTTTTAAATGAAGGTTTTCATTACATTGGTTTAATCTTACCATCATTATCTTTATATTTTTATTCTCATGAGGTCTTATGTGCATATTTCCTATTTAGTAGTACTTCATTTGAATATTTGAAAAATTTACATTATAAGAACTAATGTGTAATATATTTTAACAACACTAAAAACATATGGATTAACCATCATCATGTCTAAGTTAGGGTACAACCAACATCATATGTATCAAGTGTGTAATTAATAGGGTCCACATCTACCAAGGGGATAGGGTATAGGTCTACAAGAATAAGATGACCACTATAAACATATTTTGTGGAGACCTAGTAGATTAAATCCATATGTATGCCATAAGGGACACATTTTAAGGGATGTTGAACTATCAAGTCACACAATCAAACCAAAACCATGCATACACATTTGAACACCATGCTACAAATAAAAAATGATCTAAATACATTATAACTAAAATATATCATGTGTTTATCCACCAAGAGCCCTATAGGGATGTTATATAATGTCATCATTATTCAATCGATCCAATAAATAGTATCACTCCTTTATTCCATCCTTTATATTTTAGGCTATCACCACCCATATCTCTACATAAATATATGAATGTGTTTATCCAGCATGAGGTGTACCCACAAACTAGATAATAGAAATGTGATCATATACCCAACAATGAATAAGCATCACTAAGCTGAGCCCTCTACCAAAATACTATCATTTAAATATATGTATATCTTATACAAATGGGCCAAAAGAGTTCAATCTTAATAAAATCTCATCCCATGGTCCTAAATATCATGGATGAACTAGTGGATCTAGTAATAAATAGCCACCCCACTACCATTAATAAAAATAAATAATGTAAGGTGTACAAAATTTTCCATAGCTACTAAACATTAGATAACACAATCTCAAATAACAAAATCATAGTATCCCTTACAAAATTATCCCCCCCTTGAGTATGTCTTATCATATATAAGTGTGCCTAGGAAATATTAGCTAACCCACTAGTACCATGTAAAACCATTCACCATCCAACTATTGTAAATGCATAATGTGAAACACATCCTCTAATGTAATGGTCATCTCCCCTTTGAGGATATATAAGGTGTAAGTATATGAAGCATGTATCTTAGATAGATTAGTCATCATATGCATATCATATGGCATTAGGGACAATAACCTAACATGGCCCAAATAGTATGCATCCAAAACCATTCTCTCATCATCATACAATGGTAGAGCCCACATAATATCCATAATATGCCCATGGAAAAACTATCTCACTTATTTATCACCTTAAAATCATAAGTTCAAAAAAATATATCATCAGTAATCCTTTATAAAAAAATAAATAACTTCATTCAAATCATGAAAAAGATAACAAATAATATTGATTCTAATGATACATCAAGCCTTAACCAAACAAGTTTATAGATGAGTCCATTGTGCACCATATGAGTTCATAATCAAGTCATAGTTATTATAATACATGCCCAATGACCCTTGAATAGGATGAACCTAGTCATGACACGACCATAGAAACTCAATAAAGCATTTAGATAATAAAAACTACATGACTTTCCAAAATTTACAGATGCAAAAAAAATTGAATATTTGGTAATTATAATGGATGGTTCATTATTTTTCTATAATATATCTTCCATATACTCAAAATTAATCAATCCTACTAGTCTCTCATGTGGCATGAAGTCTCTCTTAGAGCTCATAATTGTAGTGTCAATGTGAAAATGAAATATAGTATCTTTTTCAAACAAATTATTTATAACAATTGACCTTTTTATTTTTTGAAATTATAAACCTTTTAATTAATATTCCAAAATTTTGCATTGAAAACTTAATAAAATAAAATCAAAATCACTCCCTATGAGTTTCATTAGAACACATATCATGCCCTTCCACATGATACTATTTATCACGTCAATAATGTTTTAAAAAAAATTCAAAATTTACACCTAATTCCTTATAAGAACTATATTTTACAACCTATAAAAAAATAATATTAAAATTAAATAATAAATCATCATACAATAATAAAAACACTCACTCATAAATAATCAAGCAAAATTTAGTTCACAAACAACCTATCTAATATTTCTATATGATGCACTCGATTCTCTCATGCCTTGAACCAAAAGGGGGAATATAAGGGGATTATTAAAAATAAATTTCACATTAATATATATATATATATATATATATATATATATAAAATTAATAATGGTTTAAATGATACATTTGATATAGTTTAATGACAATTTGAAAATACATAGTAATATTAGGGGCACATTACATACAAGTTCACTTACAAATCATATCAAAATTAGAGTACATATATGTAGGTAACATAGATTCAAATTTTATAACATGGTAATAAAATATTAAAAATAAATCACATGATATATATATAATCACATTGATAAAAATTATGGGGACATGTGATGGTTATATGCACCTATTTTAAAAAAATATAGAGCACACAATAATGCACACTCGATTGCAAGTAATTAAAAAATAAAAGTTACAATTGTAAATATATTATAAATGAATCATATAGATGCATGGAATTATATATAATTAGAATGTATTATTCAGAGGGGGTAATTATGATCATTCATTCTTAATATATTCAAAGATTCAAAATTAAAATTTCCTAGTTTTCAATTTTAAATTATTTAAAAGTTTCAAAGTTCAAATATGAAAATATGAAAATTTAGAGGGAAAATATTCATTTATAATAAAATTATATGAGAAATGCAATCATGATGGTGGAATTAAATAATTTAATCTCTTTAAATTATACACGTATAGATTCTATATCTATTTTTAGTGTTGTTATTAAAATCTATGCAAGTGATGTACATTCAAGTCTATTAACACTCAATGACCTTAGCATCAATTATATCAAACCTAGCATGGTTATACCATTTTTGTATTATTGAATTGGTTGTTACTCCTATTTTTTTGGTATTAATGCACCTTTTCAACTCATGGGCTTGATTGGTTATATCTTAAATTTTAGACTTGATCACTCTCAACTTGTCAAAAACATTTTAACATAAGAAAATACATTCTTCAAGTATTTAATCAGGATGGAATGTCTTATGCAATCTATTAGTTGGTTCATATGGTCATGGGTATAGTGACACCTGATGATATTTTTTCCTCACCTTTAATACTTGAGGGACTACTCTCTTTCCCTAGATAATAAATGGATAGAATCAAAGCCATCCTCATCTCCACTTGGATTAAAATGAGTGTTCTACTAAAGTATCATAATACAAAACATATATATGTAAACTCTATCACTTATTTCCAATGTTTTAAAATTAATATTTAAGCGTTTATATTTCATATATGGGTATTAAATACTCCTTGTGATATTAAAAATTATATAATAATTAAGTTGGCATAATCAACATATTTAGTTTAAATAGACAAAGTGTGTCATACACACTTAGATATCAATCACTTAATTTATATATTTCATTATTTGAATGAGGGGAAGGGTTATGTTAGACAACCAACTTTGGTAAAATCCCATCATTTATTTCATTTAAATTTCAACTTAGTACACATAGATTATTGATAGTGAATGAGTTATGTATGGCACATTTTATTTGAGTATTTCCATATTTATAATTTATAAGCTTGTTTATGGGTTATATATATATATCCACTTTGTCATGGTTATCCCTATTTTAAATCCTTTTTTTCCTTATGCACAAGTCCATAGTAACTATATAGGGGTAGTTTACAGCCCTATTTTCTTAGTGTAGATTTTTCCATGCATACATTTTAGAAGTACTTTAGGGGAATGTTTCATTTCATTTTTCGTTTTTACCATTTTTTATTATCTTGGGTTATATTTTATGTGTTAATAAATGAAAAATAAAAACATATATAAATATAATGCTTCTCTAAGGCATTAAGGATGATTATCCTCACTCTAAAAATCTATTCAAATATTTGTATGTTTAACTATAGGTCTATTGAAGCAATATTCATAGGATAAATATTTTATCTATGTTCATTCATCACTCCACACACACACATAAATGTGAGAAATACATTTTATTTTGATCCATCTTTAGAGTATTGATAATTTAGTGTAATGCTTATTATTTTATTAGGGATTAACATAGGTTAATATAACTAAATATCCTAACCTAATCGCCCTATGCCCCCCCCCCCCCCCGTCCATTTTATTCAAATTTGGTTTATGTGAAAAAATCTAGAGTTTTATATTTACAAGGAATTTTTGAACTATTTTAGATATAAAGGCATGACCACAACTCTAATTAATACATATACAGGTGGTGAAATAATCAATTATGTGTCATAAATAACTAAAACTAGTTGATAGTCAATAAAATTAGGTGCACTATATCTTTTTCCTATTTTAAAATTTTATAAACTTATTTTCTTCTTATACTTATAATTTTTTAGCTTCAGATCTTTGTTTTATCTATGTATTTATGCCTACATCATGTCACAAACAACTGAGACAAGATTGTGATCAACAAACTCAAGTGTACTATGTTATCATCCACTTATACAATACTTGTCTAGATTCATTTTATGATTAATGTGCCTAATAGAAAGCCTCAAAAATCATATTTTTTTCTATTTTTCATAATCAAATAGTCAAAACATTCAAATAATATATGTGTTAGATAATTATCTTTCCTCCTAGTGCTTTCCTTGAATATTTTTTTTCTATATTTAAGAATTTGTCAAAATTAGAATAGTTAATAACTTTTTATATCTTTAGAATTTTATTATTTATATTTTTATGAATATATAATACTATTAAATACTATTTTAATCAATTCACATATTTATGATTTTATAAAAAATATGTTAAAATACACATACACCTAATGGGGAGAACTACATGTGGGTTGACTTCCCCATTCAAAGTATTGAATAACTAGGAAATAATTCTTCATTCATCCCATTTTCCATACCTAAAAATAATTTTAAAAGTGTAAATAGGGTTTCAAAGTGAAAGAGATAATTTTCTAGATTTACACATATAACATGAATTGATATCATATAGGAAGACACATTTCAAGTAGGTGTAGTGGACTATAAAAAATAGTGAGGAAAATTTTGACAAGATGAATATATAAATAGTGTATACTTGGGTGATATTATAGTGTTTATATATTGTTAGACTCAACTAGACAAGTCAAAACACTTGTATTCTTGATTCAAGTGACTTGGAGTCAATTTTATAATATATTTAAGCTACTTACATTCACTCTTAAACTAAAACAATATTAAAATGATGTTTTAATTTATTGTGTAAAAAAAATTAATATTATATGTGTAAATATATATAATATCATAATTCTAAATATGTATAATAATAAACCATTATAATTTTAACAATTTACTAAACATGGGAAATAACATTTCTGGAAAACACTAAAAAGACATTTACTTAGCTTTGACATATTGTCTTTTGAATTTTATGAATTTTTGAACATGGAAATTGGTGAAAGAGGTGATCGAGCATTATCACAATTAGGAATAAAATTAGAAATTATTTTTGGATAGGTTTATTAAAGTGGACAAGAATACAAGTCACTTGATTCAATTGAGTGAAGTTTCATTCCAATTGTTTGTGCTTAATTACTAGAAGGAATATTAAAAAAAATATTGGAAGTTATAGACTACATTATATGCAATTAATATTTCTATATGTGACTACTATGAGTCAATATGAATGAAAGCCACTCAAGTTTATTGACTATGGACTTGTCCCAGTTGATTGTCATAAAACTCTAATGGATGTACAATATGTACATTATTAAAATAGGGTTGTTAACACACTCTCATATTTTTAATATCACTTGAAATAAATATAAAAACAAAACCCTATTTTTATACACATAAAAAATATAAATAACAAATAGGGGTGTAGTAAGTGAAAGTTATTAAGTTGTATTTACCTTTGCCAGTCCTCGTTGAATGACCAAACACTACATTACTTCGTTTAATACTCCAAATATTTCTCAAAATCAAATGTATTTTTCAAATTTACTCTTATTTTTTAAATTATGAATGAATGTTTAGATGATATTTTTCCTATTCACCCATTCCACAAGCATGACAATGTGAAATTATCCTTTCGTCTAGTTTTATAAAATCTATAGATAGAACATGAAAATATTTGAATAGATTTTGCGAGTGAGGATAACCATCCTTAATTAATCAAATAATATTTGTATTTATATATGTTTTTATTTTTAATATTGGAACTTATTAGCAAGTAAAATCTGATCCAAGATAAGACCCAATGGATAAAAATTAAAATTAAATGAAACCTAGCAGAAAATAAGTTATCAAATTATGCTTGGATAAGACCATACTTCATATACAAAGCCAAAAGTTGGTCATGTATAGATACCATTGATTTTTATATAAGGATTAATTTATAAAAATTGGGATCCCCATAAAAAACTATAAATATGAATAATAAATAGAAAAAATTGTAGATTGAAATAAATAATGACCCATTTAAAATGTGCCAATAGATGCCTTATTCATTGTCAATACTCTATGTATAAATTTTCATTAAGTAATTTTAGACCAAAATTTGGGATCCACATGACAAAATGGAAAGATTAATAACAAATAGATAAAATCATAAATTAAAATAAAAAAATACCTAATTAAAATGCATCAATCAATACCTAATTCACTATCAATAGTAAATGCATATAAATTTACATTAAATGACATAAAGGATAGGCTCGTACCAAATTTTGGTGTCTACATCCCCCCTCACTCCAATTTATTCTAGTGATTAAATTTTTAGAGTAAATTAAATTAAAAAAGTGATTGTGTAGACATACTTTGTCTCCTAACTTGAAATTTTTGATTGTGTAAGATACATCATGGTAGAATCTAAAATATAATGTAGAAGTTAATATCCATATATGAAATATAAAAAATAATAATTTTCAAAGTTAAATATTGATGAAAGAGTACATATTTATGCATTTTTTATTATGTCATGTGGAAAATACATGTGCTGTGCCTAGTGGAGAGAAAAATGTTTTGGTCCTATTAATTTCCTAACCAAGGAAATGAAAATCCTTTCAAGAGATAAATGGAGAATAAATATGTTTTTTAGATGTCACTATACCCATGACAATATTTAATAGAATAAAATAGCTAGCTCTAATCCCATATCTCAAGATAATATATTAGAGAAAAAGTGCCCTCTTGGTGAAAACATTGGAGAAATAGTTTCTTACATTCAATTATTGACTAATTGAGAGTACCCAAGTCTCAATTTTTGAATGAAAATAATCAAGCCCTTGTGTTGGAAAGATGCATTATTATAAATATCATGAATGAGGAGGTACCCATTATACTTATCCCAAACAAATGTATAACCATATTGGGTTCTATAGAATTGATGCCAAAGCCATTGAATGTCAGTAGACTCAAACATACATCACCTATAAGAGAAGCTAGAACACCGAAATGGTTTAACCAAAATAAATTCCATGTACAATGATAATATTTGAACCTAAATATACATTATTCTCAACATATTTGAAACACACAATTGTATATGGATATATATTCTATTCTCCCATGATCAAAATGGAATGAATAATATTCATGCCCCCATCATGACCACAATACTAATAGATGTTTATTTGAAATGAATATTTTTTCCTTTGAAATTGTAAGTTTGAAAATGTGCATGACCAAGAAACATGTCTTTGTTAAATTTGAATTTTAAATTTTGAAATTTTACAAATGTATAGGTGAGTATGAACAAGTATGATGCTCCCTAAATATATACCAAGTGATATAAAATGCCATGCATATATATTTTAACTATACTTCATCATGTAAATTTAATCATGTAATTTTTTAAATATACACATGAAAATTCATTCAATTATGTATGAGCCCTTTTTTTTTGAAAAGTGAGATCATATGCATGTCATACACCCCCAAAAATTGTATTATTGTGCAATTATATGCTGTGTTTGATTTTTGTTACTTTGAATCTATGAAAAATATCTACTTTATTATATAATTTTATTTTTCATTATTTATAGTATTCATATTTTTTCTTTGATTTTATTTGAGTGCACATGTATGTAAAGTGCCACTAGTAGTCATAATATTATGTATTCTATAATATGTGACTAGTTTGAACAAGTTTTAATTAAACATGATATGGTGAAATGTATTCTATAATGATCCTGATGTATGACCCCTTTTGATGTGATGGATGATAGTATCAAATACATCCTATAAAAACTATAATATGTATGTTTTATATTACATTTGACAAAATTATAGTTTGTTTGATTAAATGTTGTTTTTTTAAATTATTTTGACTAATTAAGATATTGATAATTGATGATTGATAATATAATTATTTTACTATGATTAGCCATTCATAAAAAAAAAATTGGAGACAATAGTTGGAATGAAAGTATTTGGAGATAAAAATAATAAGTAGGGAACTTCATGCCTAGGTATAATCACCCAAAAGTGGTATTTTAGTGTTAAAAGTGATTCTTAAGACTATTTATCCCTAGATTATCCTAATACATATCCTAGAGCCTATTGTACCACTTATCCATCCTTTTTATGGGCCACATGCATCCCTAGTTAGCTCTAAATTACTCTTGAAACCTCATTTCCCAATCTTGGGCCTTTGTGCCTAGTGTTATACTAGCTAGACACTAGTACCATAATAAGGACACTAGCACAACTTGATACTAGTGTCCCCAAAATGGTGCTAATGTCCTTTAACCTATATCATCCAAAATAGATATATTTTCAAAATAAGAACCTCCTAAGATCACACTAGACATTTTTTATCATCTACACAAAAAAAAATAGTATATATAAATGACTTTTATCCCTCTAACCACTAGATGGAAATTATATGCAAAATATAAATTCAAACATATAAAAATTTTAACATAATTTAGGTTACCAATTCTAATTCTAGCCTATGTTTTCATACTACCATCTACAATAGCCCTAAGCTTAAATTTTCCAAATTTTTAGTTCAAGCACATTCAAGGCACTCAAGCCTACTATCATACTAGAATCACTTGCACTTACACTAGAACCTAGATGGGGAGAAATACATTAATATTTGTCCATCCTTAGAGTATTGGTATCTATGTAGCTCTCTTCACATCGGGGTGTTGAGGACGTCCAATCTACCCTATTAATGAACACACTTTTTTGATCATGCCTTAGTTATAGAGAGGATTACGGTTTGACACAATAAATTAGTCATTAAAATTAAAATATAGGGTTATATAACTGATACAAATAGTATCATACCCTATATATTTAGACACAGGCATACTTATAAGCTCAAGATAATGTGCATAAAGGACACTACCACCAATATCAAGACACTACTACCACTTTAGAAATATTAACTCTTATATCCAATTGTGGTGATACTATATAAGATATTTTATTACATTAGAATCTAGTTTATGACACTTATACCAAATTCTATCTCAACTTCCATCACCCAAATCATTTATATCAGGTGTTTTCTATCTAAGTCATTACTTACACTATTTATTACTATTTTAAAAAAAGCAAATCTAGTCTATTCTTTTCCAAATCAATGGTTTTATTTATTACATATTATTTCCATAATTTAGTCTAATCATCTCTTTAACAAACATAGGCTTTAAAAACACTAAGTCCTAAAAAGTTAAAACATTTGGTGAACTTGACTTACTTTGAACATTGGTAAAACCTTAACCCTAGATGATCTTAAGAATTGTATACTTTTTGTGTCGATGTTCAGATTCTAGTTCCAAAATTTTATATTCACTTTAGTATATTTTTAAAATATTTCTTGCATTAAAATTATTTAAAGGTTCACAATATACAACAAATTATTTTCCTACTTCCCAAACTATAATGGAAAAATTCAAAAACCCATTCAATGAGATTGATAAGAATTAATTGAAAGATTTTATGTCCAAACATTTTGATATTTAGTATGACATCATCACTATTATTCAAAAATATATTCAAAGTCAAATAATAGTCAATATTCAACTCCACCAATTAATAACATTGTTAAACCTAGTGTGGGGCTAACTTAGTTATCAGAACCAATAATTGTAATTCAAAAACCTTTAATGATAGATACACCTCATGTGGCTAGTCCATTCACTCCAAATATACAATACCTTATGCATTAGGTTCATACTATTTAAGATAAGGTGTTACATCTTGAGTAGAGACCCTTCAGACCATCACATTCCTTAGATTCTAAAGTTCTCTTACATACACCTTTGGAACATAACATAGAGGAAACTCCCTTTCCATATAGATTTGTTGCACCTAAACTTACAGTATATGATGTTAAGAGTAACTTAGATCACCATCTCCAAGCTTTTCATGTAGCATGTTTGGACTATGTGTCCAATGATTGGTTTCTCAAAAATTTGTTTCCATGTAGTTTTAAGGATTATGCCTTACAATGGTTTTTTGACTTACTAAATAAATGTATCATGATATTCAATCCATTAATAGACATGTTTTTATCACATTTATTCATAAATATTAGTGACAAGATCTCATATGCTCAAGTTGTATAGTTGAAACAAAATTAAAATGATCTTATTATAGAATATGTCTTATGATACAAGACTATATTAACTCAATTGACTAACCCCATAGTAGATAAAGAGATTTAGGACATTAAAATAGATTCTTCTACCAGTATTATATGAATCTATCTTGTTTAATAAGTTTCCAACATTCACAAATTTGTGTCACATAGTAAAAGAAAGTGAAGTCAAGCTTATATAAGTGAGAAAACTAAAATATATGAATAGATCATAAACAACTACTAAGAGCTAAAATAATCCTCTATACAATCTAAGGTCTAGTAAAAACAAGAGTGATCAAAATGAAATAATTAATTTATATTCAAAGCCATCTCCTTGCTTGGTTTTATCAACTCCTCGACACAAAGTCTTTAACAACCTTCCCGAATTACTAGCACATGTTTTATAATAGATTTTGAAATGTAATTTCATATCTCTCAATCCCATAAAATAGGTTAATATGACATGGGATCTTCTTATTAACTATGATTTCAATTCATTTTTTGAGATTATAGGGCACCAAGACATACAACAAACAAATACATTAACCTAAAACATAAGATACTAGATCTCATTGAGGCTAACATTATTGATATAGGTACACCCATAAAGGCACAAAAATTATAGGAAATAGAAGCTAAGGAATTAAATATATTCACATATTTTTTTTCAAGGCACACAATTAATGAGTTAGGGAGTACTTTAGATGTTTACTACACATCAAACACATCCACCACCAACTTCATATTAAACTATTATAAAGGAAGCTCGCCCATTACATAATATCATTAGCATTCACCACACTACAGTTACAACTAGACCACTCATAACCTTATTAGACTAGACTAATATTGATGATGATACATATTTACATTTAATCTTTATACAAGCTTACATAGATAATCATCCTATAAAGATTGTTATGATTGATAATTGGTCAATAATTAATATATGCACTATCACACTTTTACAAAATTTGGGGTAGTTAGAGTACGACATATTCCTTACAAACCTAATAATTAGTGGTTTTAGTTCTCATGTTTAGAGATCCATTGGGGAGGTTCTAATTCTATTATAGGCTGGACCAACACATGTGGCCATTTGCTTCTTAGTAGTACCTAGTGTAGGCATGTTTGATATGCTATTGGGTAGGCCATGGATGCAATAGCTATGAACCATTCTATTAATAGTGCATATATGCATAAAATATATATATGCAAATTAGGTGGTCAAATTCTAGGGTGTTACATGTGATTATCATCCATCTATTCCATAGGTAGTTATTATTGTCCATTTTTTCCTAAAGGCCAAAATTGTTTAATCCCAGAAAGTCATAATATTGTATAGGGGACTTTTATAATGTTATAAGGTATGATTCAACTCATTTAATGTCATTTCATATGAAATTATATGTTTTTGTCATGGTTAAGCTTAGTCCCTATGTATTTTGGTGTCTTATGGTTATTTTTTGGATCATATATGCAAGTGGTAGATTGTCATGGTGTTGAGCAGTTACAAGAGCAAGTCTAGAAGAGCCTAAGTTTGTACTTGGGAGATATTTTAAATTTTGGATAAGTATTAAAGCATTAAGATTTATCTCAAATAAATTATTCCACTTTATTTGGCTAAGTGTTTGGGACTTTTTTGAGAAACTTATCCAAGGCAAGGATCCCATAGACTCATTTCTTTTAGGTAGAAGTTCCATAACAATGTTCCTAAAGATATAATTATTTCAAGAAAATTGTCCACATCAAAATCTAAGTATTAGATTTATTTCAAGAAAACTATCTCCATAATTTTCTTGAAGGCATATTTATTTTATGGAATATGCTTGACAAATGTCCTAATGGAAAAAAAGGTGTGGATGCAAATGTCCCATAGATTTGAATTCTCTCAAACATTTTATCTACATTTAAAAATCCCAAAACATAATTTTTATGTAAAAATGTGTCCTAAACATTTTTATCAAAGGGTAATTTTTATTCACCAAAGGGTAACATACAAAAATATTGAAGGTTTTTTTTGCTTCAACAAAGTGCACCAAATAATTATCCAAAAGGGTATGTTTCTAAAGAAAGTGTCCCCAGACAAAAACCTTGAAGGGTACTTTGTCAAGAAAAGTATCCTATACATTTTTTTGAAGGGTACATTTTCTTCACCAAAGGCTCAAATACATAAATTTTGAAGGTTAATTTTAAATTAAAAATCCCAAAGACAAAGATTCTAACAAAAGGTACAAAGGCATAAATTATTTCAGGAAAATTATTTGACAATTTTCCTAAAGGTAGGAATTATTTCAAAGAATTTATTCAATGGAAAAAGAGTAAGTATGATTTATTTCAAATTTTTTGCCTAAGATAAAGATCTTAAAGGCAAGAATTCCATTTGACATTTTGTCCACAAAAACTATCGAAGGCAAAGATAAGGTAGACTCAACTCTTTTGGGAAATTATCTTGTGACAAGTTCTGTGGACATTTTGCTTGATGTAAAAGAGTCACCAAAAATTCCCTCAATTAAAGTGGTTAAAACACAAATCCTAAAAAAATGGTCTATATGAAAGTGTCTAAGACATAAAGTCCAAAATAATTATTTGATATGGGGAAAACACATGGGAAGCAAAGTGATGTTCATGTAAGTATAAAATATCAAGCTCAGTGTTCATCCATTAGAGATTAAATTTAATGGTCTATGAGACATCAAATATGTGTACATGGGCATAAATTTATGGGCTCATCAATGACAATTTATTAGCACATGAACAATATGTTTAAGCCCCATAAAATAACCATTAAAGATCAAATATCACAATGACAATCATGTGGATGCCAAAATTTGAGATCATGAAGTAGCCATTATAATTTAAAAGGAAAAAAATTATAGTGTAGATCAATCAAATATAAATACAATGGCATGAGATTCATTAGTAGTAGAATGGTCCCAATTAGATCAATGGCTCACGTTTGACCATAGATTTAGATATAGCAACATGAGATCAAGTCAAAAGGTCAAGGAGCTCTATAGATCACCACATGTAATAAGCACATTTAAGATAATAAAATATCAATGGAATGCATTTAATCTTGAAAATTAGGGTCAATTGAATTAGATGAATCAAAATATCCATGATCTAAGATGATTTTTGATGGCTAATCAAATGGAGGTAGTCCCAAGTGTCTTATATGAGGGTTGACAAAGCATTTTCAATGGGGTAAGGTAAATAAAAGCTATAGAGCCAAGTTTTATCATGGTTTAGTTTGGACCAGAGCCAACATTTTAAAGGATGCCATCGAGGCAAACATGTAGACTTCAATAGTTTCATCTCTAGGACCAATTACATGGAAGAGACCCTTCTGCTCATCATTGCACGAAATGGTAGACTAGTGAGGATTAGTTAGCACCAGGACAAAGCCTTAATAGATTGATCTAACTATTCTAACCACATTGATGCTAGAACCTAGCTTGAACTAACTTGATCTTCCCATTGTAACCATTAAGGAGATTAAAGAGGGGCTAATGTAACTATGTAGCCACTTGAGGTGACCCAGATCAATAAAAAGGTTTGAAGGAGCATATTTTCCAAAGGAAGTTACAACTATGGTTCAAATGGAGTGTTTATTATTTGATTCCTTATAGCGTACTAAAAGCTCCATTTATCTAGCTTCATTTCTTCTATAAATATAGTTCTTGATCTATTGTAAAACTATATCATACCCTGTATGGAAAATCCCTAATGGATTGATGTTATATTTTACCTTTTAAAACTTAATACAATTTTTTTTTCTAATTTTTGAATAATTATCTAAGTTTTCAAGTGATTTATGGTTATGAGAAGTGATAATTCTCTATCCTTCTTTCCCTTATCCTTTCATGTTTTAACAAGAGTTTCTAGTCTAACAAGTCATATAGAGTGTATTCTAGTGTGTAAAGCTTTTTTAAAGTTTTTAATTGTCCTTAGAGTGTGAAATATGTCCTATATATTATTTTCCTTTTGTTTCTTCTCACATGTCACCTCTATATTGAAATACTCATGTTAGAACCCATTAAATCTTAGAGACTAGTCTATATGTTTTATTTCGTCATGGTATAAATATGATGTTCATGTGGAAGACATTTTTGGTGCATCATCTCCTTTAGATTAGGTTTAATTTATGTATTTATCTAAATATTTTTTCATAATTAAGTAGTAGTTTAAGTGATAAACATTGCATGATATATTCAAAGAGCTAGCACTTAAATATAGAGGATCATTTCCAATATATGTACACCCACATACCTAGAAATGTTCCCATGTTTCCAAAATTTGGAAGAGGCTTGAAAGACATCTTATAGGGTATATGATTTGGCTACAATAGTTTTAAAATGTCTAGTGGGACCCATTGTCTTCAAGATAACTTGTTAAGGTGAATTATTGTCTTAAAAAACACCAACTAAAAATTGGTGTGTTACTCAACATTTGGTGACTCCTCAAAGTAAATCTAGTTTCAGACCAATATTTTGTTATAATTGACCCCATAATTCATGGTCCTCACTAGGTCATTCTATATGAGAACATCTAACCCTATTAATCCACCCATTCAAATTAAGATCCCTATTGTAATATAGTATCCACAACCTAATTTTCCCTTTTAAGAATGAGTAGATTTAGCTAGGGAGGAAGAGGAAGAAAAGGCTAAAAAAGTCAAATATCTTGAAAAATAAGACATGAATAGAAATCATGATTTCCCTACCTTTAACATTGATAATCCAATCCAACTTCATATCTATGATTCCATCCCTCCTAATGCCAAAAAAGGTGTACTGACATTCAATGGTGAGAGTCCATTCACACCTAGTGAGCACATTAGATATTTTTTTAAATTTTGAAGTTTCCACAATATTATTAAAGATAAAATTTCCATTAAAATACTTGCCATGTCCCTTAAAGGTAAGGATATTTATTGGTATAGGACTCTAGAATGTGGATGCATAATAATATGGGATGAGTTTGGAGTGTTATTAACTTCTAGATTTGGAAATGAAAGTGACCATGCTTTTCTCATACACCAAGTCAACATGATAAAGAGGGGACCCAAAGAAAAAATGCATCATTTAAATGAATGGGTTTAGAATACTTGGCATAGGTTGCCTCCTCTTATGAGACTAGCTCCTAGTTTTGTGTTCCCTACTTACTTGAGAGACAATGGGACTGAGATTGTTGTCATGCTTTAATCTGTGGGAGGATCCACCCTGCTTGAAGCATATGAGATTTTTATAAAAGATGAAAATAATCTAATCCAAACTAGAAGATTGAAACCTAAAGTTTCTATGCCTCCTTTGTCTCATGCTTCTACTAATTCTCTAGATGTATTCCAAGTTTCTATTTCTAATAACAAAACTAAGGTGTCTCCTAGGTAAGCATAGAATAATGTTGATTATAGAGAAAATTTCCTATCCTTAGAGGCTCAAAATAGACAAGATAATGTGTAATAAGGTGCCTATAATAAACCTTAACCCTATCATAAATAATATGGCAAATAATATGGAAGAGGAAGAGGCTAATGGTAGTCTAATCCCAATAGGAATGTTAATGTATACAATCCTAACTCTACCACCGATGCAAATGAGATGGTACTAGTTCATAGCATTTTTATATAGGGAAAAGTTTGGTAGAAAGACCAATTCATGGATGTAAATAATAATGGAAAAAAATATCTAGTGGCTCAAGGGGTATTTACTCCCCTCATATAAAATGAAGATGAGGTATTGATGCAAGTTAATGAGGGTTGGCAACCTCAAGGAGAGATCTTCACCAATTTTCTAGTTGAAGACACTTCTATGATAGATCAAGTATACTCTATTATAAAAAATACCAAGGAAAATAATAAGGCTCTAGTAGGTGGTAGTAGTATTCCCATATGCTCATACAATCCTTATATAAGGTAAGAAGACAAAGCTACAAGTGTGACAGTTCCAAAGCCTTCTATACCTCCAACACGTTAAAATATGGTAAGGTCTGCTCCTATTCCCCAAGTTCTAATTAATTCTTTACCTAAAAAAGACAAAAATAAATTAAGTATGGCTTCTTTAAACATATTATATTATTTTAAGAATATTAAACATCTATTTCTCTTTGGGATGTCTATCATATGCTTGGTTAAAAAGAGCTCCTATAAAAGTAGTTCTCCACTCTCCCTACTAGTGCCTTAACTTTAAATCAAAATCATGGCCATGTTTCTCTTTATAATGATCCTATTAAAAAAATTAACCATCCACTAGGGATGAGAAACCTCCACCATTCTACTTCACCCTCATTATAGGTGAAAAATTGGTACATAATTGCATAGTTGATAGTGGAGCTTCTACTTCTATCATGCCCAAAATTGTAGCTGACAAGATGTGACTAAAATATGAGACACATAGAAAATGGGTCCTTTAATTAGATGGTATACATACTAAGATGGTATGTATGATAAAAGGATTGAAGGTTTTCTTACATGGTTGTCCTAGTTTTTACTATTTTGTAAGACATAATTATGGTTGATCTCCTAGCCCACTTTGTAATCTTCCTATCAAGGGACTTCATAGCCAAAATATGTGGCTATCTCTCAACTAGCTAGTCTTTCTTGGATTTTAAAACAATATATAGAGCCAAGGTGACAATTAAGACATAACCTATTACAATGTTTCACATTGAACCTTACATTGAGATAAGTTATAATTTGAATTGTGTAGTTCATGAAGAAGAGGATTCCATTATAGATGATCACACTTCCTCTAAGATCAATGAAATTTTAGATTTATTTAAACTAGGAAAGGTATTTTTTAAATTATAAAATAAATAGTTCATTAAACTATGTAGATATTTCCATGATATCTTTGATTGGGAATATAAGGACATTAAAGGATTTGATCCTATCCTAACACACCATACCATCGAGTTGGAACTAGGAGTGAAATCAGTTATATAGAAGAAAAGACCCATCAACCCCAAGGTTGAGAAATTTATGTGGATATAGCTTACCAACCTCCTTGAATATGAGATAATATTTCCAATCAATCATTAAATATGTGTAAATAACCTTGTGCTTGTTATAAATAATAATTGAGAGATAACTATTTTTGTATACTTTAGAGATATTAGTAGAGTGTCACATAAACATCACTATCCTTTACCTCAATAGAGCAAATTATTTGAATGGTTTTAGGTTCCTAGTGTTTCTCTCTTTTAGATAGATATTCAAGATATAATCAGATTTTAGTTAATAAATATGATTATTTCAAGACAACCTCCACTATTATATGGGGGACCTTTGCTTATAATAAGATTCCCTTTGGTCTATCCAATGTCGATGCCACTTTTCAAAGAGAAATGGACATAGCCTTAAAAGGTTTTATAAATAAGATGTTATTAGATTATCTAGATGATATAATAGTATTTTTTAAGGATGCTAATGAACACATGCAACACTTATGGTAGGTATTTGAAATATGTAGTTAGTATGGGGTATTTTTAAGCGTAAATAAATTCATCTTCTCTATTCATGAAGGTAAGCTCTTAGGACATATTATTTCCAAGGATGGTATAACTATTGATCTTGAGAGAATAGAGGATATTTTAGGATTATTAGTACTCTTGCATAAAAAAGGTCTTCATATTTTCATGGGCAAGATAAATTTTGTAATGAGGTTCATATATGGTTTTTCATCTTTAGTGAAACCTATCATAGCTATGCTCAGGAAGAACCAAGTCTTTTCTTGGATGAAATAGGGTAAGGTTAGTTTTTAATCCATAAAGAAATCAATTGAAAAATATCCTACCGTTGTGAATCCTAATTTTACCAAGTATTTCATGTTGTATTCATTAGCTAACCTTGATACTATCTCAACTATGATGATGCAAAATAATGATGAGGGTGTGGAACAACCAATTGGATTATTAAGTTGAGGTTTAGAAGATTATGAAGTCAAGTACATTGTTGTGGAAAAATGTCCTTGTTTTTGTAAGAAGAATAAATAATTTTAGACATATGGTCTCAAATAACAGGAATCATGTTATGGTCTCTCATCCTATCACCAATGAGTTTTTTTAGTAAATATCTCAATGAAAAGAGGGCAGGGTGAATCACTAAGGTAATGGAGTATGATGTTGATATCAAAGTGACAAAAATATTAAGGGGTAAATACCTTTTTCAATATATATCTTCAAATCATCATGAGTCATAAGAAGAGGCTCTAGTCAACCATGAGTGTCCTCAACCAAATGCTTTATTTCCTCCACAAAGTTAGACATAAGATATGATCATAATTCCATAAATTGGAGAGTTTATTGATAATATTAATAAATCACAAAGGATAAATTTTATATTATAATATATTCCCTTTTGTCTTGTGAATGGTGTAATATTTAGGAAGGACATCAATGGTGTGTTATTGAGATGCATTGATAATGACTAGTCTAGAGTGTTACTTGAGAAGTTCTATGATGGGATAGTTGGAGGTCATTTTTATCTAAGAACCATAACAACCAAGATCATTAGGGTTGGCTATTATTATCCTAACCTATTAAAGTATTACCATGCTTGTGTAAGAAGCTATGAACAATGTGATTTATTTATAGGAAATTAAAATCTTGTATCTCTCCCTCTGAATCCTATCAATGTAGACCAACTTTTCATGCAATGGCATCTTGATTTCCTTGGAATGATAAATCCCCCATCAGGTGCTGGTCATAAATGGATACTCATACCAACTGCCTATTTTATAAGATAGGTTGATGTAGTAGTATTGAATGAGGCTGATGAGATTCTTATCTTAGAGTGCTATAAAAGCATCATAACAAGGTCCAAAAATCCACTATTATTTTAGATATTACTCTCAGTTTTTTGGATGCTAGGATTGATGATTAGGAAAATATAAATTTTATATTCTTGAGCACTTCATCCAAATATTTCCCCCAAGGTAATGGTTTGGCTAAATCTACTAACAAGATCCTGATCAAAATCATCAAGAGAACATTGAGCATAACCAAATATCTTGGCACAATAAATTGAAGACAACCTTATGGGCTAATAGGATAACTCCCAAAAGTTCAATAGGGAATTATCCTTTTGTCATTTTATATGGAAGGAAGCTAGGTTATATATCACTCAAGAGATGCCTACCTTAGAGTTATCACATCAACTAGAGTTTCTTGAGAACACTCCAATGGAAGTGAGATTGATAGAATTGATGAATTTTTTAGAGACTAGAGGTAAAGATCATCAAACCATGGAACATTACTAGGTATTGATGAAGAGTTATTTTGATAAGAAATAATCTATGATATCATATAAATAAGGTGACATAGTCTTTAAGTGGGATGAAGATAGATCAAAACTAGGGAAGAAACCAATTTTTTTTGCCCTATAGAGCAGATCATGTGTCATCACCAAGTGCAAACAAAGAAACTATTTTAATTTAGTGAGTATGAATGGATATTAATTACCTATCCCTATGAATGGGATACATTTAAAACCATACAATTGAGATCTAAAGGTCTATCTTGTAAATATTAGGTTAGTTATGTGTTTCCTTTCTTTTTCTATTATGTCCTAATAAGTACTTTTGAATCACATGTGTGTTATATTTTGTGTTTTGTTCCTATTGTTTTCTATTTTTTGGTGCATTACAAAGGTTTTTTATATTTCCATCCTATATACTTGTGAATCCATATCCTAATGGATAGGATTAGGCAACTAGTCATGACATGACATAACAAGCATGTGACCCTTGGGAAATCACCAAAGATGTTGATCATTTTTCCCCATAGGCTAAAATGGATTGACCCCCTATTGTTATAATCTTATATAGGGGGATTTTATATTATTATAAGGTATGTTAGTACTCATTTAATTTCATTTAATATGACATTATAAGTTTTGGTCATAGTCTAGCTTAGTACTTGTGTCTTTCGGTGTCTTAAGGGTCATTTTTTGGATCATATAAGTAAGTGGTAGATTTTGATGCTGCTAAGAAGTTACAAAAGCAAGTCCAAAAGAGCCTAAGTTTACACTTGAGAGATATTCAAACTTTTGGCTAAGTGTTAGAACATTCAAAGTTCTCTTAGATAAATTGTTCCACTTGATATAGATAAGTGTTGGGGACTTTTTGAGAAAATTGTCCAAGGCAAGGATCCCACAGACTCACTTATTTTGGCCAAAAGTTCTACAAAAAATTTCTTGAAGATATAATTATTTCAATAAAATTATCCACATCAAAAGCTAAGTGCTAGATTTATTTCAAGAAAATTATCTACACAATTTTCCTGAAGGCATAATCCTTTCCAAGAAAATGTTTTACAAATGTCTAGATCGAAAAAAGGGCCCACATGCAAAAATTCCTAAACACTTGAATTTTCTCAAACATTTTATCCAAATTAAAAAATATTGAATGGTCATTTTTTGTAGTAAAGTGTCCCAAATCTTTTTTCTAAAGGGTAACTTTTCTTTGCCAAATGGCCCAATACAAAAATCCCAAAGGTCTTTTTGCTTCAGTAAAGTGGACCAAAAAATTATCGTGAATGGTATGCTTTTTGGGAGAGTGGCCCTAGATAAAAATCCCGAAGGGCACTTTTTTAAGAAATATTTCCTATACATATTTTTCAAAGTGTATTACTTCTTCTCTAAAGGGTCAAATATATAAATTCCCAAGGGTAGTTTTCAAGTAAAAAGCTAGAAGACATGTTCTAAAAAAAGTTACGAAGGTAAAATTTGTTTCAAGAAAATTATTTAGGACAATTTTTCCAAAGGCGAGAATTCTTTTAGAGAATTTGTTCTATGGAAAAAGACTAAGTACGATTTATTTTGAAAATTTCTTCCAAGATAGAGATCCAAGTTTGAGCATGGTTTAGTTTAGACTAGAGCCAATATTTCAAAGGATGTCACCAAGATGGACATGCAGACTTTAACGATTTCATATCTAAGACCAACTACATGAAAGGGACCCTTATCCTCACCATTGGATGTAATGGTGGACTAATGAGGATAAGTTAGAACCAAGATAAAGTCCTAATAGACTGATCCAATTATTCTAACCACATTGATGGCAAAACCTAGATTAGAATAACTTGATCCTGCCATTACAACTTTTAAGGAAGATCAATGAGGGAATGATGTACTTACACAATCACTTGAGGTGACCTAAATCAATCAAAAGGTTTGATGGATCATATTTTATAGAGGAAGTTTCAACTATAATTCAAATTGAGTGGTTCTCATTTTTTTCCTTCTTTGAGTGTCAAAATCTCCCTTTCTATAGCTTCCTTTTCTTATAAATATAGCTTTTGAGATATTGTGAAATAGTACCACACCATGTATCATGAATCCATACTAGATTGATGTTATATTCTTCCTTCAAACATTAATACAATTTTTTTCTGAGTTTTGAACAATTTTCTAAGTCTATAAGTGATGTATGGTGATGAGAAGTGATAATTATCTATCCTTCTTTCCCTTATCCTTTCATGTTTGAGCAAGAGTTCCTAGTCTAATAGGTCATATAGCATTTAGTCTAGTGTGTAAATATTTTTTAAAGTGTATAATTTTCCTTGGAGTGTGCAATATTCCCTTTAGTTCATTTTCTTTATGTTTTTGCTCACATCTCACCTTTATATTGAAATACTCATGTTAGGACCCATAAAAGCTTAGAGACTGATTTGTATGTTTTGTTTCATCATGGTATATATATGATGGTCATGTGGAAGAAATTATCAGTACATCACCTCCTTTAGATTAGGTTAAATTTATGTATTTCTCTAACTCTTTTCCCATAAGTAAGTAGTAGTTTAAGTGATAAACATTTCATGATATATTCAGGGAGCTAGCCCTTAAATCTAAAGGCTCATTTCCAATATAGGTGCATCGACATACCTAGAAATGTTCCCATGTTGCCAAAATATTTAATAGACTTGAGCAACCTCTTCTAAGGTATAATATTTGGTGATAATAGTTATAACATAATTACCAATTACAACATAGTTATTAGATATAGCATAGTTATCAATTATAACTTAGATCATAGTTCTTATTGATACACCATAAAGTTTAGTAGAGCCACTAGTGAAAACGAGGTCTAATCCTAAAGGTTTGACATGTATGCATACTCTCCCATGGACACCATTAGTAAATATCCACTTGCATTAGATATATGTTATAGATTCTAGATGGCATCTGTATACTCACTTTATGCTAAGATAAGTATTATCAATTTTTGAGGTTTTTCAATATAGGGCACCTATGCCACCTATAAATTATTGTACTATATGGTTCCTAAGATGCTTATAGCTCATATGACACAAAAATTGATGCCATAAATTCCTAACACCACTACATAGGTAGATATAAATATAGATCACTTAGTACAATAGATTATGGGACTGTAATTACCCTTTCACATATCATGCATGATCATAGTTCCCTTATTTGACATAGGTCATAGTGATAGTGAGTATCCAATGAGAATCATCAATTACTATGGTTTCTATATTCTTTTACATATTTTTCCTTTTTTTAGCTCTTTGTACATAATTAATTTTCATGTTGATTTTACATAACATATTTCCAAAATACAATAAAAACATTAAAATGTTACTTAAAAACACAAAATTATAGCTTGTATGAATTTTTATGTTAACATTTCTTATATTTTATGGATGCTACATATGTTTTATATCTTATTATAGTCAATTTTATCCTACACATATTCTTCACTTATTCTTGTCGAGTGTTTACAAATTATTACAATACTCAAGTCTACTACACTAATCTAGGATTGCTATTATCTACCCACTAGGAGCATATACACCAATACATGGGTCTTCACTTGACATATTCACCCACTTAGGGTCATCCTATACATAATTTTTATTACCAAGTTCTATATTTATATACTATACATCCCATTTTTAACATTGTTATATCTTGATATTGAACATGTTAATCTTACTCAAAATTTTTACCAACTACTACTAATTTAGACTTAGCATATGTACATCCTATCTCTTATGAAGATTTGTATACCATATTCATGCTTACTTTCATTTATAACTTACCTATTTTAGACTTGATTGTATTTATATGCTTATTCTATTTGAGGGTATTTGAATATGCCATTGTTTTTTAGATATACACCACTTATATTCATAGTATGCATGTTTTATACATGTTCCCATATCCTTATGTGTGATTTCATAATTATATATGGAAATACTTGAACATATCCTCTATGTGTATCTAATCCAACTTGTTTGTTTGTTATGTATGTAGACATTTAAACATGTCCTTGTATGTCTTGTTTTTCTCAGATTTAGTGACCTGTGCCCATGTCCCTTGTATTATTACCCCTTGGCCTACTTTTCATGCCTTATGTATTTGGTATGTATTGTTTATTATATGAATAATGGTCATGAAACTTGTCTTTACTTGTTACATATAATAATTTTTGATGCCATGAGGGACCTCATGTATCCACCCTTCCTACTTGGGTGTTGTGATGGACATCATACCACACCCTATAGGTAACTACCTAGTTTTACTCAAATTTTTTTTAATATACATTTATTACATATATCTTAACACCCTTATGAAATTATAGACATGACTTACTTCTTAAATTACATAATTATGCTCAAATTATCTTATATTCTAATGTTTTATATGCACATTATATTGGTTTATCACATAGTTATCAAGGATAGTTCCCACACATGTTCAACAAATCCCCTCAAAAGAGGGGGAATTCACAAAGATTTTTTGTAGAGATAAAAACCCTATATTTCACTCATAATACGTTTTTAACACATAAGCTTAGTTATAAAAGATAAGATAGATAAATAGAGTGTGAAAATATTGACCCAAAATGTAGTATAGTTACATAGAATTTAGACCAAAAGGACACTAGAGACCAAATGGGGATACTAGTGTCACACGATTATATTGTCCAATTTATGTCACTTTTATCTAATAAACTTAGTTTAAAAATAACCTAGATTAGCCAAAATAATATGATAGGTATAAGATAGGTTTGCACAGATTTAATTATAGGTTTCTTAGTTATACTTAGTTTTTCTTAGTTTTTCTTAGATTCATACTAGTTCAACTCATATTCATATTAGTTGACTTAGATTTTAGGCATCATGAATGGCATGACCATCCCCATATTTAGTTTAGATACCTAGATATAGTTTATTATAACTTAATCCAGAATCCATATACTCAAATATCATATTTGGGGGCTTATGCATGGTACATTATTTTTGTATGCTCACTTACACACCCATTTATTATATGGAATGAAAAATTCCATGTCATTCTCTATGATGTATACAATTCATACCATATTCTAGGTTACACACTAGTTTCATGCCTTGCTCCATCTATAATGGTTGGAATTCTTGAGTGGCATCGATATACCTAATATACTTGAGTGGCTATAAAGCCAACATACATAATTAGATATACCTAGTTAGACATTTATGATATTTCACATAGTTTATTTTTATATTCGTCTACCATACATGGGTTGGAAATGATGGATTCATACCCTACTTGAGTTTTTGATCCACCTGCATGGGAGGGTTTGACACACAACAATACAATCCAAGCTATTCATAGGTTATGATCTAGTGAGTAGGGGTGGGAAATGATGGAGTTTAAATTGGATTGATTTCTTGAACAACCCACACATGAGGATTGATAAAAATATCATATCAATCCAATCTATTCATCAATTGATCACTATATAAATGCACACACATAGGTTGTCACTAGGTTTATGTATTGTTTCTTATACCTATTGAGGTGTATTCATTATTTTCCTATTTCTTATATCTTTATTTAGTTTTACATAGTTTTACTTCTTTACTTAGTTTAGTATTTTTATTTTGATATCTCTTAAGGATTGATTTATGCACATTTCATATTATAGGACATGCATTAGAGAATGATACACATACTTAAACACAAATTTATGGGCTTCACCTCCTAAGTAAGTCTAGGTATGCTTATTTTTCCTTTATACTAGTCATTTCATTTTTTTACATTTATATCATAATGGGGACATGGAATATAACCACCCAAAAGTGGTATTTGAGTGCTAAGAGTGCTACTTGAGACAATCTATCCTAGATTATCCCTACACCTATCTTAGATCTTATTTTCACACTTATCTAGCCTTTGTACATGCCAAAAAAATCCCTAATTAGAACCAAAGTAATCTTAAACCCTCATTTCCCAATCTTGGACCTTCATGCTTAGTGTTCTACCAGCTAGACACTAACACCATAATAATGACACTAGCACCACATGGTGCCAGTGTCCTCAAAATAAAACTAATGTCCTTTTCCCTATATTTTACCAAAAAAATATATTTTCAAAATTTGAATCTCCTAAAGTTGGCCTAAACATCTTTTATCATCTGCACAAGCAACAAAATAATATATATACATAAATTTTATCCCTCTAGCCAATAGATGGAAATTAGATGCAAAATACCCATTCAAACAAAGAACAATTTGAGAATAATGAAGGTTAAAAATCCAGATTCTAGCTTACTTATACATACTATAATTTACAACCACAAGCTCATATTTTCTAAATTTCTAGTCTCAAGCACATTTAAGTCACTCAAGGCCACTATCAAACTAGAATCACTTAGACTTGCACCATCACTTAGGTGGGGATGACTACATTAGGCTTCATTCCTTGTAAGAGTATGGTTTATATGTGAATCTCTTCACAATATGGTGTTGAGGATGTTCAACCTATATGTAATAAAAAATGCATCATGTGTATAAATCAATCCTAACTCAGAGAAGATAGATCATACCATACACTTCTGATTGGGGACACATTAGATGATTGAAAACATGACCAATACAAGGATATACTAGACCTAATTATGGTATCTCTTACCATAATATACTATGATATGGAGGGTTTCAAAGCCTCTAGTAAATCACAATCATGTAATAACCCTAAGAGAGTCTTATGTTTTGATATCTCACTAAACTAATAACAAGTAAAGCAAATATAATCTAGTGCTCACCAAATATTGTGGCATAAAGTGGAAGTTAAAAACAATAAAATTAAACATGCATAGGAGAATATCAATTAAGTTATGTATGATCAAGACCCTAATACATGGAGTAATAAGAGTAATATTATTCGAAGCCAATACTTATGATACTTTTATCTACTAAAGAGAGCATCAAAGTTATAGAATACTTACCTAAATGATGAACCCATTGAGACTCAATCTCTTACTTAGCCAAAGGGGATTCATAAGAGGTTATTTTGGTTTTTAAATATCACTTTAAAAGGCTAAATCATCCAAGACTTCTCCAAAATACTATATTCTCCAAGTAGAGACTCTAAACTAAGACTCCTCAATTAGAATGGTGGAAGAGAAGATTGTAAAGAAGCACAAGTGAATAAAAACTCTTAATTTTTTCATTAAAAATGATGAAATGATCTTTTATATATATGTGGATTTAACCCTTATACATTCTAAAATTTTTAGTTGATAGGGTCGACCCATTCGACCTATTATAATTAAGGACAAAATTCACTAGGTCATGGGCTAGGTTGGCTAAGAGCTGACACAGACCCTAAATGAATTTTACCTAAAATAGTACATAGTCAACCTAATTGACCTAGAAAAACCAACTATTAAAAGCGTCATAAAGTAAGGAAAATAAGGATGAAAAGTGGGAAAAAAACTATAGGATTGTGAAAAAGAGGAGTAATAGCTTAAGGAATGGTTTTAAGAGCTATTTGAATTGGTTATAAGTGGAAATAAGGGGTAACAATCTTGTGAAGCACCAATGGTCTACCTACCCTTTCCTGAGTATACCTATTAAAGGAATGCACTCATACATATTGAGTTTTTATGGGTTCCTATAAGATTCAAAGTGTTAGTATTTGATAAAAGTTTGAAAATATTATGTGTATACATATGCCCCACTTGAATCTCATCACATGTCACTAAAGTGCAATAGGGGATGATGATTTGAGAAAGAACATAAGAACACATAATGCCAAGGCTAAAAAATTTTGTAGTATTTTAAAGCATTAAATAACTAAAAGTAAATGACTAAAAGGGAAATAACTAAAAATTAAATTTGTTGCATACCTTAACTTACCTTTATCCTTGGATGGTTGTCTATTATGCTGGTAGATGTGATTATGGAAGGCACAAAGATTGATTTTTATAAACCCAAGAATATAAAACTAAATAGCAAAAACAAACAAAGGTAGGAAAGCCAAGATAACTAGTGATATGTGGATGTGATGTACATTGAAATTGGGCAATCTAGGGTGATAGGTGCTATGTTATACCAAATGACCAAGCCAAAATTTAGAGTAAACCAAGTAACTAAAAATATAAGGCTACTAAAGACCAAAAAACTAAGACAAGTAAACCTTAAGTAAGAAAGGCAAACTAACCAAGTCAAACCAAAGATGCATGTCAAAAATAATGGCAATCAAACATTTATGTAAAATCAATAACAATTTTTACTTAAACAAAAGATGGAAAAGATAAAAAAATGGTAAAACAATATTGATGAGTGAGTAGTAACAATCCTAATCTCATGTAATAATGGAAAAAGGTACATAAAAGGGAAGAATAGACTCAGGTGTCCAAGAATAAAGGTGGTGTAATAATGAAAAATGGTAAAAGGAAAGTAAAACAAGTCTAGGAATGTAAATCTATGATGCAAATAAAGTAATCCATAGTTTCTCAAACATGGTATTTTGATCTAAGGATAGATAAAACTAAAACAAAGTACGGATATCATGTTTTTAAGATGTGAATAATAAGGACATATAAAAGAAGAGAAAATAGATTTAGAATAAAAAGTTACCTATCAAGAGGGGAAATTAAATGGGTGGAGGGGACAATCAATGAAAAACAAAGGTAGAGGAACTCTTTATTGAAGTAAATATTCTCAAATTAGGTTTTTAAACATAAGAAGACTATCAACATTAAGGACTCTATGCTATCTAATTTTTGTTTTTTTCTTAAGTGTGAAAAGAATAAACTAGTTAAGAAGGGTGTGGAAAAATACCTATTTATTGAGCATGTATTTAATCCAAGTGATTTTTTAGATATCCTCTTTGTCTTGGTAGGATAACCTGAAAATAATAAAACACTACCACAAAACTATTTTGTTAGACAAGTAGTTGGGTGGATTGCTTAGCATGAGCTAGATCCTAGAAGTGAAAGCTTTCTAAGAGACTGTTAATCCACCTGATTTAAAACACTTAAGTTGGAATGATTATAAAGGTATTATTTCATTGAATTATAACAAACTGAAATTAAAAACAACAAACAACTAAATTTAATACACGATAATTAAATTCTTTGCTAAAAAAAAACTAAAATAATCAATAGTTTGATTAATACTAGTGCTGAAAATTAGCTAAGCAAAGTCATAGTTTTAGTTTGGTAATTTGACAATGGTCAAAAATATACTTGGGATGGTGTTTTTAAATGATTGATATATTAACAAGGTAAAGGTTAAATGGTTTAAAAGATAAGTATTCAAGATGGCAAAAGGGGTAAATGGGCAAAGTGCTAAGGATGGAAAATGGGCAAAGGGTTAATGGATAAGAATGGCGAATGAGCAAAAGTGCCAATGGAAAAGAAGAGGTAAAGGGGTTATGGTTTATAGTTCAATAATGAAGGATCCAAAGAATGGGGTTTATAAGTAAAGATATAAGAGGTCAAAGGGAAGGGAGGAGATAAATTGAAATTGAAAAATAACAAGGTTACCTTCCAAGCTTAAAGAAGAATGGTTATCGATAGTTGATGAAGACTTGAAGCAATTTTAGTAGAGTTATGTTTCTTTAGATCCTTATCTTCAAGATGATGAACTCCTTGATGGTGCCTCCAAACCTGAAAAATAACATGCTAAAACCAAAGACTCACTTACCACTTTCTTTGGGTGAAGGAGAGGGGGATATTTATAGCATTTGTTTTCATGAACCATGAAAAAAGAGGGAATAGTAGAATTATGGCACAATTTTTCAAGTGGGATCATAAATGACAAATGTATTATGTTTTTTTTTAATCACACCTTGTTGTTTTGTCTCACACCTTGCACATGAGTCCAATTTGGAGTGGAAATAATGCACATGGGCTCAAATAAGGCCAAAGGACTTCTCACTAAGTTATTTTGTATTTTGGATAAGTACCACATGAATTTTAGTACAATTATCCATGTGGGTGCATTAGTATTCATGAAATATAAATGATTATATTCCCACTTAGATCATATGTCTCCCACTTGGTTGGTTTGTCTCCTAACTGGCTAAAGAGTTCAAAATGGAGAGGGAATTGGTATTATATGAGGCCAAAGGAATTTTCACCACCTTATCTCATATTTTCCTAAGTAATTAAAAATATTCCCCATGAAATTTTGTACCATTTTAAAATTGGGATGATGAGAAATTCAAAATACTTCTAAGGGGCACCGTTGTGGTGCTTAATGATGTCATTAGGTACCTTGGATGAGGGTCCCATGTGGGGTATTATGTCCCACATCAAGCCACCTAATTTTAAGCAATGTAACTTGAAAAATCACTTATTATATCACCTCCCATGTCACTTGATATGTCACATACCATTTCATCATGAATAGTGACCATGGGTCCCACAACGAATAGTGATAGTGAATAGTAATTTTGCATAATTTTTTCAAATAATAATTTTAAATAGTGATTTTTGAATTGTGATGGAATAATAATGACTTGATTAGGTTAATAAGAGTTATATTAGGGGTTAATAAGGCTTATCTGGTCTTTAGTGGGGTCTCAAGGCATTCATACATCTAGGATTGCATTTGTGCTATTTTTTAGTGTCTACATTTTACCCCTTTTTGTTATGTAGCTTTGAATTAATAAGCTACAAAACAAAAATGGATCACTTGGTCAAAGGTTAGGAGGCCCTGAGCATGGGAGGAGGTGTCCCCCCTTAAACTATGAGTTTATGAGGGAAATTAAAATCAAGTAAGGGTTTGATAAGCAGTGGGTGGTGAGGTACTAGGGTAGTGCAAAAAGGATTGGGCATTTAAAATGTAAACATGTACACAAAATGAGATTAAGTGAAATAACCAATATCACATGTAAAAAAAATTTGATAGTGTTGGTAAAATAAGGTTCAAATTCTAAGAGACAAGTGACCAATGTACCACATGACTATAACTATGATTGGGTACACTTGTTAGCCTCTTCTACAAGTATAGTGTTTTGATGGGTATCTAAATTTGGAAGTGCTCCCTTGAAAATATAAATGGTATATTCATAAAAATGGGCTGTTAAAATTCAAATTTTTAACATGGAAATAATAGTTAGTGTGGTTAGAAGGACCAAATCAAATATGTCACAAACTATGTGAATAGATTTGATCAAAATGGCCAACGTTGAAGTGGACATGGTCGAATGTTTGGGTGGTTAGTTAAATTTGGTGGGTAAGGATTTTTGGTAGGGGTGGACAAGTTGACTCCATATTCACTATGAAAGTGGATACTACCTACATAGTTTTGTGGATATGATATCCAACGAAAAATTTAGGCCAAATGTAGTTCTACCATGGTGTTCAAATTGGTTGCCCCAATTTGAGGTACCACATAGTTTGGTTTGGGTTGATAGTTTCATTTTGGTTTTTTTAAAGGTAATAGTGAGTTTTTGTGATGTATATTGGTGAATAACCACCATAATTATCTCACATGCATTAGGGTGAGAAAACATAGATGGGTAAGGTAGGATGAATAAGAGGTGATTGTAATATGAATCACAATAAATTCCCTTCAATGGAGAAAATCAAAAGAAGATGTTCCTTCATGAGGAGTTTGTACCTTATAAAATTATGTGAAGGTGTAGGCATAGTGATAGTGGTTATCACTATGATCTAAGTTTTAGGATACAAGTTTTTATCAGGATCTGCAAAGTCACAATGGCAAAAGAATGTCATCACTATGAGCTAAGTTTTATTAGATATAGGGGAAAAGGGATTCTAAAGATTTTCTTCAAAGGATTTGTAAATTTTTATATATAAATAATCAATAGATTGCACCTTATTCAGGAGTACCATAATCAAGGTAGGGTAAAAGGTTGTTATGTCTGCATCCTCTACCCTATGACATCAAGACCAAAATTTGGGGGTTCTAGTAGGTGGAAAAGGATACTACCAAATGGTTTTCTAATTGGTTAGGTATAAATGGTGGATGAGATTACCTAGGATGAAATTATATGATTGCTTCAATTATGTAAAAGGAATTCATAGACATGGATAAGTAGGTTCAATAAATAAAAGTTGGTGACTTCACTCTAATGAGTGAGGAGCTGAAGGTGGAATGGGAGAAAATAAGGGAAAGACAACAAGGGAATGATGTGTAGCTGGACAGAAGATGGATGAAGTAATAGTGAAAAGACAATGATTTCATAGATTAAAATGAAGGTGGGAAAGGATGGAATAATCCAAACATGGATATGGAAAAAAAAATATCATGAAGACAAATAAAATAAAGGTGTAATAATGCTGAAATTTTTTCCACCATAAAAATGGGGAAAATATGCTTTACAAAGATTTGGTATATATGGCACCACTCAAATTGACATGGTGATCTAATGGGTTCTTTCATCACCATCTAAATAAGATGACATTGTGTACACTCCAAAATTATTTTCTTTAATAGGGTATGGAGGGGGATTATTGAATAATCTAAGGAAGAAAAGGAGTAGAGTGGGTAAATGAGAAGTGGTAAAGATTCAAACCCTTGACCCTTGAGATAGTGGGGACCTAAAATAAGTAGGCATTGAGTTTTGAGGGAATTTGGAGAAACATTTTGAGGGGTTTTGAAATATGGATAGAGGAAAATAATAATAATATTAATTGAATGAGGGAGCAAGTTGAAATAAGAAGGAAAATAAATGGTATAAATGAAAAACCGAGAGGGAAAATAGAAGAAGAATGTATGACGATTGATAGATTGGGGAGTTGAAAAGGAAGGTGGGATACATAGGTAAAAAATAGACCAAGGAGAAAATAATTTGGTAGAAGAGTAAACTCTTATAAAATTTTACTAGGTGGAATGCGATTAAAGAGTAGGGCTATTACAGTGCATAGGAAGATGTAGGCCATGTAGGGAGAATCAAGGGAAATTATTGGTTAGGAGGTAGGCCATGTGAAAGGGTATAGATAGCATCCACGTGTAGGTACCCCAAATATTTTATTTAAAGGTGGTTTTATTTTTTATTCTAAAATATTTTAGGTTTAGAGTAAAATGGGTACAAAATAGGTAAGACTAGAAGAGATGGGGATGGAATATGCATCTTGATAGCTAGTGGTATTCATGCTTTCTTATGGGTCATATGAGCTAATGAGCATGGTCGATTGTGTTATGGAGTCATAGGATAGGTATATATCTTATAATAAACCAAAATTAAATATAAGACATTTGTGGCCATAACATGTTATATGTTATGATTAGATAAAATGGGTAGAGGGTTTAAAATGGAAAAAGGTGATAGGTAGGGTGAAGGGAGTAGTTGGAGAGGGTAAAAAAGAGGTTCTAAGAGAAATATAAAAAGGTATTAAAGTAATAAATGGATGCACTTTAATTAAAAAACCTATCCAAATTTCATGAATTAAAGAAAGGGAATGGAAGACATGAGGAAGCAAACAAGGAGATGTATGTAAAATTGGTGTAATTGGTGACTACACTCTAAGGAGATAGAGCTTGAATGGGAGAAAATAAGGGAGATCCAATAAGGGATGAGGTGAAGGTAGACTAGGAGATGGATGAAGAGATAGGTAGAGAAAATAATAAGGTCATAGATAAAGATAAAGGTGGAGAAGGATGGAAGGAGCTAGGCATGGACATATAGGATGAAAAAAAATAAGGTTAGGAAAAACAAGGAATGTCATCAAGGGAGATGAAAAAATTGAAATGAAATGGAGAAAAGAGAAGAAAAATAAAAGGTATAAGATAGGGTGCTAAGGGATGCACTAAATAATGACATATTAGATAACAGAGAAGGATAGGGAGAGAAGTGTAACAATGATGAAGGGTAAGGGGAGGATGAGAAATATGGGATTCCATGAAAGTTTTGAAAACAATTCTAAAAAAAATACCAAGAAAAAAATATTTTGGTGATGGGAATGAAAAACAAGGAAACATCAAAAGGAAACATGAAGAAAAATGAGTGAAATGAAGACACAAAAAGTATGACAGAAGAGTGAAGAATTAGGTGATGATGTGACCAAGTAAGTATGGATGATGATAGGCAAGGAGAGGAATAATGAACCAAATCAGATGGTGGTGTTGGAGATAAGAATGGGATGGAAAATTGGAAAGGGGTTAATTAAAATAATGGGAATCAAAGGATGGGTAGATAATAAGTTGAAGAGATAAGCCATGTTGAAATTAGCTTGTTAGAAGAGATTAACAAGATGAATGGGTGATTAGAAGAGATTTACAATTTGAAGAGGTGAAGAGGTGGTGAATAAATATAGGAACACAATGAAAGGGAATGAGATGAAAATGAAGGGATGAGGATCAAAGATGATAACAAGGAAAAGGAAGAATGAAAGTAGGGATACAAATCATAGATACTCACATAGATGCAAAAGATAAATGAGTACCTAGATGGAAAGAATAAATGGGGAATGTGAAAGACAAAAGGAAAGAACTGATAAGAAGAAAATGTCAATTATGGAAGGCTTCTCAAAGGATAAATACCTAGGAAGAAACTAGTTGTGGAGGAGAAAAGAAGATAAAAAGGATGAAAGGATGAAAATAAAGCAGACAAGAAGAATTGAAAATGGGAAAGGTGAGAAGAGTGGAAAAATGATAGAGAATGGTGGTACACATAAAGAAAAAGTGTAGCAATAGAAGAAACATAAATCTTGTAAGATGCACAATATGATGTGGAGTTGGTGAGGAAAAGAGAGTGATAAAGAGGGTATGACAAATAGCCAAGGGTGAGGGAAAATGTTGAGGAAAGAGAAATAAGATAAATGAGATAGATGGAAATGGTGGTAAAAGGTAGAGAGAGGGACCAACAACATGAAAAATAGGTGGTGAAGAAAGTAATGAGGCATGCATAAGGAAAGGGGACTAGGAGGCCAATGAAATGGAGTAGATGGTGGTTTGAGGGGAGATAAGAGAGCTAAATGAGGAAGGCTATCAATATTTGTGTTAAAAGAGATAGATAAGCTATAAAAGTGATTAAAATGGATTGAAAATATGGAAGGAGGAAGAAGATAAAGAGATGGGTAGAGAAGTAAAGGAAGATATATTAGGTGAGAAGGGAAACATAAAAGGATGCAGTTGAGATGACCATAGTAACTGAGCACACCTACATAGTCTAAAAAGACCTCAGGTTAATGTAGTTCTCCTAGCACTAGGGGAAAACTAAGAGGAAGTATTATATGGTGTTAAAACATAAGGATGCTTAAGAAAAAAATTCAAATCTTCCCTGATGTAGGATTATGTAAGAAAGAGGGTACTATTAGCAATGGAAAGGGTGAGAAAAAAAGGGGACGGAAATGGGTTTTTATTGGCTAAGCTACCCTTAAAATTGAATTGGTGCCTACATATTCCATGGACATTAGGCTAATGTAGTTCAACTAGGGTTAGAGAATGGTGCTCAAATGGGTTACCCCAATTTGATGGTCCATATGGTCTAGTTTTTTTGAAGGTTTGTAAAGAAAGTGTGTGCATCAAAGGCAAGTTTAGGTTGTAGAGAAAGATATCCCTAGAAGGTGGGCTGATTTATTTTAATATTATTATAATTATTTTTATGGTTTGGATGGATAATAGTGTTGGCACATAAGTAGGTTAGATGACCATACTAGATGTGGAATAAGACATGAAAAATAGTGAGACATAGGTCCAATAGAATACATAGCTCAATGAGGAGAGAATAAGAAATGAGGTATAATGTCTATTTATTGAAAATTAGAAAGTAAAATGAAACCCAAAGTTTGATTGAATTAAGGAACATAAGCCTTTCAAATGCTTTGTGTTATTGTGCATTAGTTTGTAAAACAAGTTTCTCAATCACAGTGTGCCAAGTAAGCTTGAAAACCCTTGATTTATAGATAGTATAAAAGGAATATGGGTGATAGGTGGTGATAACGGTGTTACGTTATATATATGGTAACCTTATGTGGGCTAGTTTTATCCTTCTATAAGTAACTGAAGAATGGTAATAGATAAGTCCATGTCATATTCTAGATGTAGAGTAATCAATACAGGAAGTCTACATGTGAAAGCTGATTACAGATTCTACCTTATTATGTTGCTTGAGAGCCAATTGTGGATTTCAATATTATTTATAATTTTCTTTGATTATGATAGTGGGTATTTTACTTTATATATGGGAGGCTAATCGATGTGGTAAGATTATAAGAAATTGCTCTACTTTTTGACAAAGTTAAATTAGCCATCCTTCAAGGGAGTGGTATATGTTTATTGGCTTTGTTTAGTGTTATTTATAGATATCCTTCAAGGTATAATTATGCCTTTAGTTTAAGAAAATTTTATTTTTATTGTGTTTTTCAATAGCTATCCTTCAAGGGAGCAGTCTATAATGATAAAGATATTGACCCAAATAATATTGTGATATCTGAATTATTTTTTAGAGGTAATGTTTTTAGACATGGAAAAATCTAATTAGGTTTAGAGATTTACCTTTATGATGGAAAAATGTTAACACAAAAATGTTAAGTGATAAGTGAAAGGAGTTGTTTTGAGAGACAATGACCATGGGATTTCATCTTGTTAAAGTAAAAAAGTATCCATGAGAACCATCTTATGGGTAGAACCATGGTACCCATATTTAGGATTAGGCAATGATTTTGATGGTTAATCACATGGTTATATGTTGTAATAAATTTTCATCAAAAGGAAAGGAGGAAGATGGGTCAAGTTGAAAATCTCAAAATCAAGGGATGAGCTTAATGTAGACAAATAGGTGAGGTTGATCCTTCTTTAACAAAAGAATAAATTCAAATGTGAAGCACTGAGAGGTTTAGGCTTTATTTTTACTTTAAGATAGGATAAATGATTAGCTCATGATCCATATGTATGGGTAATGATGTAAGGTCCAAGCCAATTGAAAGCAAGCTTTCCTCATTTACTTTTCTCCATGTTGGTCACATGTCAATTTTCCTTTAGGATGAGGTTTCCAATATTGAAGTCTCAAGGTTTAAGGTAAGGTTGGTTAGGTTTGATAGAGATGGGTAATATCTAATGTTTTGATGGGAGAATTTCAATCCTAAATAGGTCGGGTGGTGTCCAAATGGGTTTCCCTAATTTGATATACCACTTGGTTCAAGTTGGGTTGATGGATAGGATTGATTGAGGGTTGTGGAAAAAGAAACCAAAGGTTAGTTCAGTAAATGGTTAAGGTATGATTGAAGTTAATAAAGTGTTAAGGCATTATATAAGGAATGTTTCTTTAGTTTACTCTTTGCATGAGTGGGAAAAAGATCCCAAAGTGAAGGTGTTTGTGGTTAGGTTCAGTTAGAATGTTGAGGGTTTGAAGGGTATGTCCATGGAATTGAAACTTTTGCCTTTCCCTTACACTTTTGTTGGACTCGAGAGTGGGAAAATCTATATATGGTGTGGATAAAAGGAAGCCTTGGTTTAGCTTTTTTCTTTGGATCCTCCTCACTCTTAGGTGAGAAAGGGGAAACACGTAAGTGTTGGGTAGGTTTGGTTCATAGTTGGGTTGGTAATGGGCTCAAAGGAGGTTCATTAAATAACTTATTATCCTTGCCATAAAGATAGTGGATAATGGTTTTAAGATCCTTGTAGTGCTTTGTATCATGGGCAAGTATCCTATGGTAAGAGCACACATGGTGGTCATTGTACCATGATGGTTTTGGGCATGAAGGGTAAAAAGTTCTTATTGGGTTAAAATGTTTGATAAGTGGTAAGGTTAAGGAAGAGGTTTGTAACAACCTTTGTAAATTTTTTGAATAGGATTCATGCAAAAGTGTTAGAGGTGATAGGTTTTTAGTTTTGGAAGCCTTCCTAAAATTATTTTTTACTTCAAAAGTTATGTGTGGTGGGGTAGTTTTGGTTTGTCAGTTAGGTTGGGATGGATTGGTTAAGGGAGGTTCATCTGATAATAGAATATCCTCATATAGTTTATGGATGTGTTCTTGGAGAGATTTTCAATTCTATATGTCATGTCTAGGTGTATTATGGTATGCATAGACTAAGCTGACATTAAACCATTTTGATTGAGGACGTGAAGGGTCAAATTTTTTAATAGGCTAGAAATGTTTGAGAGGTGGTAAGGTTAAGGAAGAGGTTTGAAAGAAACTTTGTAACAATATTTGAATAAGATTCAAGTAAAGGCATTGTGGGTGATGTATTTTTGGGATTTTGAGTGGGATCCTTCTTAGGAGTAGGCTTCACCCTAGAATTTCTTCGTTGTGGAATGGTTTTAGTAGATTGGTTAGGTTGGGGTTGATTGGTTGGTTTGGAATTATAATATTTTAGAGAAGGGGGAGGCATGGGTCTATTTCAAGATGGTTTAAGAGATTCCACCCTTTTAATAGTTTTGGTCAAGGTTTTATTTGATGGACTTGATGGAGTTAGGTCCAATTTCAAATGTCAGTGAGATATGTTAGGAATAGGAAGTATTCCTAGATTCTTGATGGGTTTGGTGAGAGAGGTGTAAGGATATTTAACAATTTTAGATGGAAGTGGGTTGGATGGTTCCAATATGGTTTTGGAAGATGCTGTGTCTAAAGATGGGGTTTAGGTAGTGATAGGTTTGAGGGTGGATTTAAGTGAAGCTAAGGTTTCTTGTTTGTTTTGATAGGGGTGGCCAAGATGATGCTAGAAAGTGGCTCTATCGATATTGGGTTGATAAGTGAACTCTAGGCTTTGTACTAGCCTATAAAAAGGCTTGTAGATAGGTTTTATTCCTTTATAATTTATTTCGAAGATTAAAACATTGGGTGTAGAAGAGGGAATGGTTTCCCCATATATGGTTTTTAAGGAAGGTTAAAAATTTAGAGAAGATGTTTCTTCCATGGATGGAGTGGATAAGGTGACCTCTTCTAAAGGAATAATTTGCAAAGGAAGAGTAGGTGAGTCTATGGTGGGGGAGGAAGGTGTAATGGTGTCAAGTCAAAGAAAGGAAGTGGTTGATTCCTTTGTTTGGTCATCCAAAGGAATGGGAAGTGATTTCCCCACTTCAATGAGTGGGTGGAAGAATTAGTAGCAATAGGTTTATCAATAACAACATTGATCATGTGCACCTTATTAGTGTGAGATGATTTTGGTTGCCTTTGATTCACTAAAAGGGGAAGTCGAAGAGATTGTTTGGTTTCCTTAATTATGGTTTGTAAGGAAATTTTTAAAGGTTCTACTTGGTCAACAAGTGGATTGGTTAAGGTTGGTGTTATTATAGTTTCTTCAATTTTAGGTTTACTAAGGGCTAGAAGAGGGTGTACCAATGTCTAAGTTATCACATGATGGTGTGAAACTATTTATAAGTTATTTCTTTGGATTGAAAAGGATAGTTAAGTTGATAAGTTAAATAGTTAGTTTGGTTGAATAGTTGATTAATAGGTTGGTTGATCGGTTAAGGTTGATGAAATTTATTGGGTTAAGAAGGTGGGTTGAGGTCGATATGATGGTTGGGGGAAATGGCCTAAGCTTTCACAAGGTTGGGGTGATTGAGACAATAGATGTTGATAGGTTTTTGGTTGGGAATGATAATAATTAAATGGATGATGATAGGCTATTGGTTGCTTGTAAGTGAGTTTTGATTGATCACGGATACCAAAAATACATGGCCTAAGTTTTGACTCTAATCTAGTTATCTGATCTGTTATCACTACAATAAACTTAGGTGGTACTTTGGGTGAAGGTTGATAGTTTGTGGGTTGGTTGAAGTTGGATTTTGATGAGTTATAGGTAAGGTTAGTTTGATTGTAGATATGTTTGAGTTGGTTATATATATACGTTTGTTTTTATTGTAGACAAGGTTGGTTTCATTGTTGACAAATAAGGCAACATAAGTGGCTAGCGATGCAAGATACCACTTTAAGGTAAAATGATTTTTCTCCAATATCCTAGAAAAGTTAGGATATGTAGGAGATAAAATAGGAAATATCTCCATTAAACAAGTTAGTGGAGATGAGGTATTCAAAAATAGGTTCTTGGTTAGTTTGATTCTTCAATTTGTAGTCTCATAAAGACTATGTGTAGAATGGAGAGAAAAAAAGCTCACACCTTAAACAAGAAGTAATAAAAAGGAAAGACTAAAGGAAATAAAATCAAAACATACACTAAGATACATTAAATATTAGAGTTTTAATTATCTCTCTTTTGGCTTATGCCTTAGAAAGTGTGAAGAATAAATTTGGTTCGTAGAATAGGTCTTGAATAAGGTAGTCTATGTTTGGTTTCAAGTTGTGTTTATGCACTCAAGAAGAATTATGTATTAGATTTCAGTACATGGATTGGTACTTGAGCCTTAGTCCCTTCACTTCATGATAACATAGTTAGTGTGGTGTCTTATCCAATATATATTGATTTCCAAGGCTTATACTCAGTAAGAGACTGAGTTGGTTATCCCCTTGGTGATCAAATCCAAGTATGATAGTCAAAAGGGGTTAAGATGATCTACTAGGGGGTAAAATCATATTTGATCCTTATCTCAATCATGTTTGATATTTATTTTTGTAAGTGGTTTGGTTTTTTTAACATTTTTGATGATATAGTTAATGTGTTTGATTAATTAAACTATGTGAGCTAACCAACACAAGCAAACAATAGATGTTAATTTTAACCAAAATGAAATTATTTGATTTTTTTTAATGAAAACAAAAAAAAATTCCTAAAATGAACGTGAAAATGAAATCATATTCCTAGGATGAATTCTCTTTTTGATTTTATAAATACAAGAAAAAAATGACAATTTTCTTTTTTTAATTTTTTTTATTTTTAGAAAGAAAAAGACACCAAAACTTATGTTTTTAGAAGGAAAAAATGAACGTTTAAATTTAAAAAATAAAACTTTAAAATAAATGACATTTTTTTAATTCAATTAAATGTCCTAAAAAATCTATGAATCCAAAAATAAACTCAAGGGTCCCATCAGGTGTGCTAAAATGTTTCTATCTAGTTTTTGCTTTTTCTTAAGTGTGAAAAGAAGAAACTAGTTAAAAAGGGTGTGGAAGAATACCTATTGAATGTGAAAAAATTTAATACAAGTGATTGTCGAGAGATATATCCTATTTTTATTGGGATAATGACCTTCAAATTAGAAAACACTACCACAAAACTTGTTTGTTAGACAAATAGTTGGGTGGATTGCCTAGCGCGAGCTAGATCCTAGAAGCAAAATCTTTCTAGGATGCTGTCAATCCACCTTATTTAAAACACTTAATTTGTAATTATAAAATAAATATTTTCACATCAAATCATAAAAAACTAAAATTAAAACTAGAAAGAAACTAAATTTAATATAAGAGAATTAAATGCTTTGTTAAAAAATACTTATATAAAGCAATAGTTTGATTAATACTAGTGGTGAAAATTAGCTAAAGCAAATTTAGGGTTTTGGTTTGCTAATTTGGAAAGGGTCAAAAATATATTTGGGTTGGGTTTGGTAAATTATTAAGATATTAAAAAGGTAACAGTTAAATGTTTGAAAAGATAAGTAGTCAAGATGGCAAAATGGGTAAATGGACAAAGTGCTAAAGATGACAAATGGGGAAAGGGTAAATGGATAAATGGATAAGGATGGACAAAGGATGGGGTTAATAATTCAAGAGAGAAGAATTAAAAGGGTTTTAAAATAACAAGGTTATGTTCCAAGCTTGAAGAATAATGGTTGCTAATAGGTGATGAAGACTTGAAGTAATTTTAGTGGAGTTATGTTGCTTGAGATCCTTCTCTTCAAGATGATGACCTCCTTGATGATGCCTCCAAACCTAAAAGATAGAATTATACAACCAGAGACTCACTTACCACCTTTTTTGGGTGAATGAGAAGTAGGGGTATTTATATTATTATTATTTTATCAAGAACCATGCTAAAAGAAGGAATAATAGAAGTATGGTGCCATTTTTCAAATGGTTTCACAAATGACAAAGGGGGTAAGGTTGGTGGTATTCCCACCTTGTTGGTTTATCTCCCACCTTTCACATTATTCCAATTTTGAGTTTGAATCATGCACATGGGCTCAAATAAGGCTAAAGGACTTTTCAATAAGATAATTTTTCTTTATGCTAAGTACCCCATGAATTTTGGAACCATCCTCCATGTGGGTGCATGAGTGGTCATGAAAGACAAAGGGGTGAGATTTCCACTTATATCATAAGTCTCCTACTTGGTTGGTTCATCTCCCAAATTTCTAAAGAGTCCAAAATGGAGAGGGAATCATAAACATGGGCTCATTTAAGGCCAAAGGACTTTTAACCACCTTCTTTCATCTTTTCCTAAGTACATACAATGATGTCCCAGGATTTTGGCACCATTTTCCAAGTGGGATGAGGGGAAATTTTAAATACTTCCAAGGGGTACCCTTGTGATGCTTATTGATGTCATTAGGTACCTTGGATGAGTGTCCCATGTGGGGTATGATGTCCCACTTCAAGACACCTCATTTTTAAGCCATGTCACTTGTTATATAACCTCCCATGTAGCTTTGCATGTAACATGCCATGTCATCATGAATTGTGACCATGGTTCCCATAGTGAATAGTAATTTTGAATAATACTTTTGCATAGTGTTTTCAAATAGTACTTTTGAATAGTGATGAGAGAATAGTGACTTGATTAGGCCAAGAAGGGTTGGGTTAGGGGTTAAGAAGGCTGAGGTGGTCTTTGTGGGGATCTCAAGGCATGCTTACATATAGAATTACATGTGTACAATTTTCTAGTGTCTACACTCTAAATAAATTCTCTTAGCCACACAAGTATTAGATAAAAAAATGAAGTATATATATCATCCCATGAAGGTTATATTCATGGAAATTAAAATGGACCTACTTTCTCACATTGTATTAGCCATTCTTCAGGACACCTTGTAGAGAAATCCATCTACTAAAAAGATTGGGTACTTATGTGAGAAAGTAAGTATCACCATAGAGTTTTTAAAATTCTCCTATTCCAATCTATTAGCCTAATATACTCCAATGGACTTTAGATCAATGTGAGGAAATATATATAGTTTGAGCTTCAATTAGAGATAAGAGATGTGCTTGTAATCACATATTCTGGTGTGATATTGACTTTGAGATTTGTATGTTGCCTTTTATATATCATTGTCTTTTGTTTTAAATGATTTGGCTTTTAACTTTCTTGATGGATTTGTATATTCCTCCTCCATATGGATTTGGAAAAAAAATATGGGTTATAAAGAGGAATTTCATTTGAATACTTGAGACTTGGCTACTAAAAGAGATAACTTCAAAGAGCATGGTGTCTAAGAGTCTCATAAATCTAGGTGAAATAAAAGTGATGTCTTGACTTCAACATTGTCTTATCCAATATGGAGTGAAATGAAAGGAAATCAATAAAAATGATAAATGAAAAAACTTACATTACTTGAAATCACAAACAAATGTGACAAATGATGAAAGAGAAGGATTCAATGATAGTAAAGTGTGATTCCTTATTATAATAATGAGTGAAATGGAAGAAAATCATGGTAACATATATTGTTGTGCAAATTCCATCTACCAAAAGAAGAACCTAAAGTTGAGAATAAGGATCAATAATACATTATAGAAAATGAATGACATAGTATTTGTATGAGGAAGGCCTAGTCCTATCCATGTCCTTACACTACAACTCATAAAATATAAACCCAAAAGGGTTCTAAAAAAAACATGTGAAAATTAAATGAGATAAGAAAAAGATGGTATTTTGTGAGGAAGATCGGGTCTTATCCATGGTATTACAATGTAACCCATAAAATAAAAATCCAAGGGGTGTCAAAAAGTGTGTAAAAAGATTATAAATAAGACTATGCTACATCATGAGGAAGATCGAGTCCTATCTATGGTTTTAAAATGCAACTCATGAGAGAAAACGTGAAACCAAAAGACCAAAAAAGAAGGGGGGACTAAAGGTTTGTGAAAAGAGAGAACTATTGCAAAGGGAGAGACCCATGTAATAAACCTACAAAATGTGCTATATAGATAGAATATATAGAAAACATGAAAATAAGGAAAGGTTTAGTAAAAGTATTTCTTAAGTAATTGTGCATTGGCGGGCTCTTTGAAAACATGACCTTCATTAGTTTAAAGGTGATAAGTACTTGGACCAAGAAAATCTTTGACTAAATAGGGGCCCACAAATTTTGGGTATGTTTACCTTCTTTATCATGAGTGTAATATAATCTAAGTGCAAGATCACCAACATTAAATTTGTGGATTTTAACATGTTTTTTACGTTGTTTGGTAATATGAGCCTTATATTGTTGATTATGTTGCAAATCATAAACATAGTTTTCATCAAGGAAATTAAGGGAATGAAGGCAAGCTTCAAATAATTTTTGATTTGGGATGATACCATGAAGAGAGATATTAGGAGAGGTGAGCTCTACTTCTATTATAAGGACTAAATTATAACCATACACTAGAGAAAATAGTGTTTTCCTAGTGGTAGTTTATATGCTAGTCTGATAGTCCCAAAGAGCAGGGTAAAAATGAAGGTGCCAATCCATGTGGGCTTCACAAATTATCTTTTGGATAACTTTTTTGAGAATTTTTTTAGTGACCTTATCTTGACCAATACATTATGGATGATAAGGCATGTAAAATTTGTGATTGATCTTGAAATTACCATAGAGTTATTTAACATCCTTGTTTTTGAAATTACCACCATTATCTAAAATAATAGTATGGGGAACACCAAAGTAGTAAATGATTTGATTAATAATAAATTTGGTGATGGTGTTACTAGTGACATTAACAAGGGGAATGGATTCAACCCATTTGGTAAAATATTTGATAGCAGCGATGATAAAAACATGCCCATCTTGGGAGTGAGGTAATTTTTTGATGAGATATAATCCCCACATGGAGAATGGTGAAGGAGTTTTGATAGTTTTAAGATTAGTTGGAGCTGAATTAATTATATCATAATGAAGTTGTAAACGAGTATAGTTTTTAGTGAATTTGATTGCATCCTTTTCAAGAGTAGGCAAAAAGTATCCCATACATAATCATTAGTATTTTGTATCATGTCTACTATAGTGGTTACCACAAATGCCCCAATGTGCTTGTTCAAGAAGATTAGGGACCTCATCTTTTCTAATACGAAAGAGTAAAGTACCTTGAATATTTTGATAATAAAGGATGTTATATTGAAATAAATACTTAAAATATTGTTTACGAATACATGTATTTTCATGAGAGCCTAAGTTAGGAGGATAATTTTAGTGTTCTAAGAAATAATAATGTATTTATACCATGGGCTTTATCAAATGGTGATAACCTCAATGTGATAGATAAGTTAATCTATTAGTTGAGTAGAGGATGGCAAATTTATTATTTAGATAATAAACATGGGATTATAAAGAACTTGGTGGTGTTGAAAGAGAGATGTTGAGGAAACAAGGGAATCAGTAAAGGAATTTTGATCTCTAATGATAGGATAAATAGTGAAAGAGAATAAACCCTTATTGATATTATTTACAATTTGATGATAGGAAATGATATTTTATCTTTTTCATTGGTAATCATCATTGACTTAGAAGAAAAGTATGAACTATGAATTTGACTCAAGAGAGGATGGTTAGTATGTATGTTAGTTTCAAAATGAAAACAAAATGAAAGAAAAACATTAACTAGCATAACATCTCTAGGCCTAAACACTAGGGAAAGTTTAATTAACAAACGTGAATAAAAAACATAACTAAAATGTAAAATAAACCCTCTTTTACCTTCCTTGGATGCTCCAAAATGCTTGTTGTGGTGGCTTGCTCAGATTATGCTCATGAATTCCTTGGAAATGGAAGCTTGGCTACCTCCATCTCTACTTGACACCTTTAGCTTGTTGCTTGGATTGGATTAGAATCAATTTGGCATGGTAACACTAGTTTCCTAAAGCTTTGTAATCAATTTTGAATTATAACTTTGCATAATCATGTGTTTGAAATGATGTGGTAAGGCCTCCTATTTATAGATTTTTAAGATTGATATGAATCAACCTGAATGGTCCATTTCAAGATTAAGATGTGTGGCTAAGGATTAATCTAATTTTGTAATTAAAATTGATAAATATGGTCATCAATATTTAGGATAGAGGAGCAATTAAGAGGTATGGGGGGCTTTGATGAGGCATGGAAGGCATGGATCCTAATATTTGTGGCATTTATGGCCTAGGGATGTCTTCCCAAGAAATGAGGTGACCCGATGATGTAAATATTCAATATTCATTTCCAAAACAAATTATTCAACAAGTTTCCATGGAATTTTTAATTAGGCCTTGATTTGGGCTAATTATCTCTTAAGCATGATTAAGTACTTTTTGCACAAATTACTCAAATTGATCAAAATGCCTTGTTATTGGTCCATAATTTAATTATATTAGAATTGGAAGGTGATGTTAGATGCATTGCATCTGTTATCCCATTTAGGATGTTATTGATAAGAAATCACAAAGGCATGCATCTAGTGTAAAATATTTGATCGAAAAGAGCAATTTAGAGCACCCAGGTGCAAAATTAAAATTTTGACTTGAAATGATCTATTCATAGTTAGTTGGCCCATAAATTGTATTGCCCCATCTATACCTTGGCTAAAATCATAACTTTAATATGTTAATTTCACATTATTTAGCATTTTTTAGTGTTTTTAGGCCAAATTATGTATTTTGTGTAGAACTTGGCCAAAATCCTTATTGGAGGTTATCGGTGGCTAGATTTAGGTGTCTATAGTTTGCCCCTATTTGTGAAGATGTTTCAAACCATAGGCTAAGTAGTGTCTTCTCAAATAATGAGAGATGGCATGTATGCCAACAAGAAGATGATGACTAAGAAAAAAGCTCCAAATGATTTTGGGAAGCCTATGATGATGCCCCCTTGAAGGAGTGGCCATCACATTTGTTCATGGATGGTCTCTCAAAAAGAGATATGAAGAAAGGTGTAATTAGCCCATGGTTGAGATTAATCCAAATGAGAGAATACCTTCATACATTGACTTAAAAAGGATTTTTATTTTCCCAAAGGTGGTTATAATCAAGAATAAAATTCAATATAATGATTTTCCCATAGGCAGTTATAATCATTTAAAAGGACCTAAATTAGATAAAGATTATTTTACCCTAGTTAGGGCTAATTAGCAAGCATAACTCAAGGATATAACCTTGAATATATATTAAATATGAGTGGGTAAAAATTGATGAAAGAGATGGATAGAGGAATAATATTGATCATTAGAAATGATTCAATTATACCTACCAATGAGGATATTCTCATCATTATTAGTAATGATACAACTAGAATGGCCAATGGGTTAATTTGATAAAGGGTGGGATGGAAGCGTTTGCCAAGGTGCCAAGGATAAACTTATGTGGATCCATTGATTGTAGAGCTTATTGAAGCTAATTTTTTTATAGCATGTGATGGTAGGATTTATGATAGAATACCATGAAGACTATCCGAAAATATGCATAAGGACTGACTCTTGATCCAATAAACACTCAAATATAATGTGCCAATGATAAAAACCATGATGACAATGTTGATGTATGAATATAGATGGACTCAAGAATAATGTGCTTGAATAATCACCCATGAATGCATATAGATTGATTCAAGCCAATAGTGCTAAAAGCAAACAAATAGGCAAGTGAATAAACAAATAAACAAACAAAAAATAAAGAAATAAAAACCTAAAATAAACAAAAAATAGAATGCTGAAAAATAAAACAAAAATAAAGCCTCCTAACAATGACAATGCCCCAATAAGGTGGACTGAGGATAATTAACTAAGCTTAGATAGGACAAATATTTTTGAATTTTTTGAAATTCTATTTTTTTATTAGAATTTTAAGGTTTTTTAACTCTTTAGAGAATGACAAGATACCTACTTGCAAAATGATGAGAGAATTTGGCTTATGTTTCTCACAAAATGGTGAGAACGTATAAAAAGGGGGACTAAGGTAACCTCAACATGAATTGACCATGACCCACATAGTCCTAAAATAACCTCAAGTCACAGTAATTGCATCCACACAAAAGGTGAGGAAAAACCAACTAGGTCTCAACAAGTTCTCAAATATGGCAAATGGTTAGATAAATGAAAACAGTGATGGCAAGGTGATGCGACAATGCATGATAAACAAATATTACCCATATTTTACCCATAGGTAGTTATAACTAGGATACAATGGCATAGGACAATGATAATAATTTTTCCATAGGAGGTTATAATTAGTAGCAATACTGGTGAGACACTGATTTACACATAGGTGGTTATAATCAAGCTCAAATAAACAAACTTGATAGGATGAAAATATCCTACCAGATTAACTATCACACTACTTTCATAGACTATTATTGAAACATGGATTGGATTAATTATTGAAACTTGATTGGAATCCTCCTATAAAATGTGTAAGAATAACAAAATGAACCAATATCAAAATAGGATTGGGTAGGATCACTACAAATAGACTTTAGTCTAGATAAGAATGGAATGGTTAGATAACACAGTCTTGCTAAGGATAATGACAATTTGATAAATTAGATAAAATGGTAAGAGTGTTGCCCCCAAGTGATGGTGTGAATTGAAGGATATTTGATAATGATAAAATAATATGTAATAATGGTAATGGCATAAGGAAAATGAAATGGTATGGTACATGTTTTTGGCCTAGGTATGATAAATGGCATATAATTCTATTGTTCTTACTAATATGAAAATGTACATCTTGATAGGTAAATGATACAAATAGAATAATAAATCATGCTAATTACTAGCCCACACCTTATTTGAATAACTTCTTTGTTAAAAACTACTTACAAAATGTGATTATGAGAATGTTGTTGTGATCTTCATTGGTCATTGATTTTTATTCCTTTAAATGTCAAGACAAGGTATCTTTTTAGCCTCTACAAAGGAAAGTATGACCATAGATGGTAAATAGGGACAAATAATGGATGGTAGGCCTGATTTTGAAATGTAATGGTAGATGATAATAAAATGTATAATGGTGGGGAAACAAATGAATATCAAGACTTTCAATCGCATGTAATGTTATTGATGTTGGATTTGATAGAATTTTTGTTGTGGTAGGACTAAAGACTTGTTCTCTTGATAGGACCACCATATTTTTCTATTATTTTATCTTAAGAGTAACTACCATCTAATTAATTTGTAGATAGAAAGCTATTTTGATTTGATTTTTGATTTTTTCTTCATCAAGTAGTGAAGAACTTTTGTGCTTAGCTATTGGTGCCTCAAAGAGGTTTTCACCAATGAAGTTGTCTTGATTTTCCCGTAGCACCTTTGATAAGGTTTCACTAAGGAGTGTTGGTTTTTTAATTTGATTATCTTCTAGTGTTTTTTAAAACATTTCACTAGAAGATGCTAAGTTTTGACTTTTGTTGTCCCCTAGCACCTCCAAAAAGATATCACTAGGAGAGTGTTTTTCTACTATAAAAATATGGTATTGGCCTCCTTACTCTTCTTCATTTTCTATGTCACCATGGATGAAATTTAATAAAGTGTGATTCTTTCAATCCCAATCAACATTTATGGGAGATGGAATGTCAATGATATGGTTATTTTAGTTGATGGTAATGACCTGTGGAATGGTAATGGAATGGGGAGAGGTTATACAATCCTTGTAGAAGATACTAGGATAACTTATATCAACGTTGAAGTACTTATCATCAAAAATAATAAAAGGATCACAAATGTATTCAAATTGATCTGCAAGGCAAGTGTAACCAATTTTTTAACAACCGTGAACTTATTTTTCTTTTGAATCTGATTTTAACTCAAGGGACTCTAAATCTGATGTTGAGGTTGATGTTGATTCCAATTTTGATGCTAAATCTGATGTCAATTGAATAGTATAACCTAACTCTAATTATGATTATTCATCTAATGGGTACTCTATTTCAATGATGTCTTATTAAATGTTTGGTATTAGACAAGTAATGACCTATGATGGCATAATGAGTTACACAAAGAATGGATTGTTAAAGTGAAATTCCTCTATGATGGGAGAAAGGTCAAGAGATAACTCCTTAGGGACTAGTTTGTCAATATGGTGATTTTGAAAAATAGGCACATGGTCAAGGTAATTATTTACCCAATGGTAGTTATAATCATTAAGAAGTGACTCCATAAAGACTGGATCATTAGTGTGAGACTCATTGACAACTAGTATAGGATCAATAGGTGATTCATCATAGGTTGACTTATCATAAGGGGTTGGTTCAAAAAAAACATCTTGGATTGGTTTTTTGTGTAGGATTTGGTCTCTAATGAGTTGGAAAATACCAATTTTGAACACAAATTGGTCTTCAAAGGATTAGATCAACTAATTTTTGGATGGGATTGGTTCTAGAAGAGGAATGACTTGTGGTTGTATAATGGTATAGCCTTGGGGAGCATGATTGCTCACACGAGGCAAAGGCCAAAGTATTGAAATGGTAATGATAGGGCATTATGGGGTTTGATTGCTTCAACAAGCCAAGGGACTAGGTCTTAAAATGATGATGGGGCATTATGGAGCTTGATTACTCACACAAGCCAAGAGATGAGGTCATAGTATATAAATAGTATGATGTGGTGGAGCCTAGTTATTTTCACAATACAAAGCATATATGTCTTCCTCATAAACCATATCATCCTAGTTGTGATTTGGATCATAAGTTAGTTCTTGATTGTGTTCCATGTACTAATAATTGCAAAGAGGGTATCGACCCATATCCCAAACAACATTATATATGGTTAGGTCTTCAAAATCCTCCTGATAAATCTCTTCATGCCAATCAAGGTTTTGATTTGGATTTTTTGGATTTGACTATGTTCCCCATATGGAGTATTATAGGGAGAATAATAAAACTCCTTAGAAAATCTTTCTCTATAAGGGTTCCTAGTGGGATTTTTTTAAAACCATTATCTCATAAGTTGGATTGTAAGTGACTCCACCATAAGTGTAGCTAGACATATCTAGATAAACAAATAAATATCTGAAATAAAAAAGGGTTAGATTTTTATAAACTTTGAAAAACTATGTCCAAAGGGCAAATGGTCCAAACTTGGTCTAAATTGTTCAAAGGGGTGGAGTTGTATCTCCAATATGGTCTCAAAGTGGATTTGTATCTCCAAAATTATTTTTACTAAGACTTGGCATAAAATATCCTAACATTAAATTTCTAATGTCAAATGTCATATGCATAAAAGGTCAAGTGTTTGAATAAAAACTGACATGTCAAAGGTCTAGGTAAGAGTGTTCCAAACAAGGTCTAAACAAGGAAAGGGAAAAGCTAAGTTACTAGGTCTTTTATCCAAATATAGAGTCAAAATATAGGCTCAAATAAATAGGCATATGCTAGGAATTTTATCCAAGTGGCATCAAAATATAGAATTAAACAAGGGTATAATGTTATTTGATTTAATATAACAAGTTTGGAAACAATTTTGACATAGACCCGGCACACAAAATCAAACATAAACATGATCAGTTGAAATAAGGTATAAGACAAAAGGATCTTTGAAGAAAGACTATGTTCTCCCAAATAAAGTCACAAAAAATGATAAGGATAGGTATTGAACAAATAAACAAACCATTAATAGTTTTCAAATTTGGGTAATCGATTAACCAAAGTTATGCAACCCAAAAGAGAAAGATCTATGTATCATCCCCATGAATTAAGGCTTAAATAGAAATCAATCAATGTTTAAATCCATATAGGACAAGGCTAATTGAAAACTCAATGGTGAAAACTAGTATTTTACCAAACAAGCTAGACAAGATCAGACAACATGACGACACATGACAAAGGTCTAAATGTTATACATGACATGGTTTTTAAAAAAAAAATTTGATATAAGGTGAAACAAGTCTTGAAACAAATTAATTATCTTAATGGTGTAAACATGCTCGAATGATTTGATTTATGTGATGCTTCAAAAGAATCAAAGGCAAAATGGTTTTAATATATTTTTGGCAGCATAACACTACCTTCCTTAGCGCAAATGACACACATACGAACAAGTTTGGCAAAAATTTCAAGGCACAAGTGTGGCATAAAATGGCTAGCATAACACCTCTTAAGACAAAAAAGTGACGTTTATAAAAATTGGTTCTGACATGGGTTATGAACAAAAAAACAAGTTTTAGTCTCAAGACATACCAAGTAAAAATGACCATAATATACTAAGTATACTCATCCAAATCGTAGCAAGGGTATGTCAATGTGGCGTTGACTAAACTATAAAATTTCATACATTTCTAGGGGAATCGATTACAAGATGAGCTTCACATCAAATAATGTAAAATACAAGCATAAAAATTAGGTGACCATGGCATTAGCTAGTTGTAAAAAGGTTTAGTCCTTTTTACAACCACTACATCCTAGTGTTCGCTCAATGTAGTGTGATCTTGAAATACAAATACATCCCATGTGTATCTCCAAAGGAGTAAATGAAGTTAATGCTGGGAGATGAAACTCTAGGTCAAAGTTTCCCTAAAAACTCATGGGAGGTAATGACATCCCCATTGCAAGCCAAATTTACATGAAAATAAAAGACTAAAATAGAATACTTTAGGGTCATTTTCAAGGTCACCCAAACTTTGATGAGTTTTTGGGGAGTGATTTAGATGACGTTATTTCTTCGCCTTTGACTAGGATTTTTGTAATAGGAATGGCACCTTTGATTCTAAGGTTTCCCTAAAGGGGACAAATGGAAGAGCATACACGTGGATTCCATCTTTTTGACAAACAAAATCTAACTTAAATAATTAATTGAACACAAAAATCATAGAAAGGTGAGTTCATTTTTAAGCCCAATTTTAAAAAATGAGGTGGTGTTCATTTGACCCCTTGGTATTTGTTGTAACTTTTAAAAATAATGATAAAAACACTTATTTAAGCACCTTAAATGTTAATTTAAGCACCAAAATAATGTTCCTAATTCATTTTTAAGCATGAAAAAGGTGATCTAAACATGTTTTTATAAAATGTCAAGCTTAGTCCTACAACAAAAATGTTAACATGTCCTTTAGTCTTGATGCTATTTTAGGTTTGAAATAATGAAATTCAAAAAAAGAGCTCTTGGGTTTGTATTTTAAGAAAAACATAGTGACCAACATCGGTTATATAATTGATGATGGTTACACTTACTAATTGATGATGGTTATCTAAATGACATCATTTATACCAATAGTAACCAATGATATCTATCAAACTAATTATGGTTTTACTAATCGATGCCAATTACGTTGTAAACCCATGACAAAGGAAAATGTCAAAACAAAGTTATAAAATCAAATTGCTAGAGTTTTAATGATGCAAATGATGATTTTGAAGTTGCATAATTATCTTCTTTAGGTGTGAGATGCATTCCATCCCATTGAGTGTGCCATTATGTGAACTATGAATATGAATCAAGAGATGATGGTTATAAGGTGTTAGTTTCAAAATGAAAATAAAATGAAAGAAACACACTAACTAACATAACATCTCTAGGCCTAGACACTAGGGAGAGCTTAGTTAATAAACATGAATAAAACACACAACTAAAATGTAAAATAAACCCTCTTTTACCTTCCTTAGATGTTCCAAAATGCTTGTTGTGGTGGCTTACTTGGATTGTGCTCATGAAATCTTTGGTAATGGAAGCTTAGCTCCCTCCATCTCTCCTTGGCACCTTTGGATTGTGTCTTAGCTTGGCACCTTTGGCTATCCCATAAATTGCATGGCCCCATTTAGCTTGGCAATTTAATTATAAGGAGGATGAAGTGTTGGTGGGTGAAGTAATGACTCTTTCATGTTATCAAGATATTTTTGACAAGGGTCCATCCATTCTAAAGCAATACCTTTAATAAGAATACAATTGATGGAGTAGATGTGGTAAGCCATTTAAGGTACAAATCATCTAATTTCCCCAAGTTTGCCTAAGTATGTATGAATTTAAATAATATAATGAGGAATGGACATGTTGATGATAGCATTAATCTTAACTAGGTCAACATTGATACTATAGAGATAGACTAGGAATCCTAAAAATTTCCCAGATACCAAAGACACATTTGTAAGGATTTAGTCTAACTTTATATTTAAGAAGATGGTCAAAGATGATAACAAGATCTGAAAGATGAGTCTTATGGCTTTTTTATTTATCAATGAGGTCATCCACATAGGTTTCAATAATTTTGTGGATAAGATCATGAAAGATGTTAGTCATCTCTCATTAGTAAGTGGCTCTGGCATCTTTACGGCTGAAGGGAATTTTGACCTAGAAATAGGTGCCCCATTCCATTATTAATCTTGACTTATGTTGGTCCTCGAGGGTGATATGAATCTAACTTTATCTTGAGAAGCCATCCATAAGAGATAACATTTCATAACTAGATGTGGAATCAATGATTGCATCTATTAAAGGTAAAGGAATGTTGTCTTTGGGATAAATGAGGTTAATATTAGAGAAATAAATGCATTTGAATGACCATTTTGACCTTTTTCCAAATTGGAATAATGTTATAAACCCAATCAAGATATTCCATTGGTTTGATAAATTTAGCATTGAGTAATTTAATGATTTCTATGTGACAAAGTGTAAACCTCAAGTGAAATTTCTTTTTCTTTTGATGCATAGGCTTGGCATCTAGATAAGTAATGATGTTATGCACTACACTACTAGGGTCAATACCATACATTCCCTCATAGGACCAATTGAATATCTCACGATATTTATCAAAGAATAATCTAAAACTATCATCTTTTGTAGGTGTGAATTCATGAAAAACTTTCATTGGTTGAGGAAAGGATGGAGTACCATACTCAATGCAAGTGGTTTATTTGATAAGCATGGAATTTCCATCTTGTAAGTTATATGGTAAATTTGGTAAAGAATAAATTGGATTAGGTTTAATATAAATGCTATTAACGAAGTTATTAAAACAAGGGGTTTTAGTTTTGAAATTCCAAGGTTTATGATGTTGTTAGGGAAGATGAGCTTCTCAAGCATGAAGTGTTTGAAGAATAACTTCATCACTAGGCAAGGTGGGAAGAGGACCATAATATTAAACATATATTTCAAGATCTAAAATTTTATTACCATGGCAATCATACTCACAATGTATCTGATGAACATTGGTTTCCTTGTCGTCTAGTGTAATTATTGGTCAATTTATAGAACTAGAAATTGGCCAACCCTATAATTTAAGGGGTCATGGCCTATGTTCAAAATTTTATTGCTATTAGTGTTTAAGACAATTAAGACATATTTAGTTAGTTTTTTGCATATTCATATTTTAATCTTATCTTAGTATCCTTTAGTGAAGGATTAAATGTAAATGATGTATTTCATGTTATGTCTTTACTCTATAAATTTGGTGCCTTGGTGCATTTTCTATCTTAAGATACAAGATTTTAAAATTGATTTAGAACTATATGATGTGCCTAGGGACATTAAAATTGAGCTTTTAAAAATATCCATTTGGATTCAAAAAATCCTTAATGAGCTCATAGTGAATGCACTACTATTAGGTGTCGACATATCACTTAATCAGATCATAGATCAATAACATGTAGATAGAATATTGAGTCAATGGGACCATCAAGATAAGCCATAAAAAATTAGATTAATTACAAGCTCATAGGTCAAAAATTCAAATTTTCCAAGTGGTAAGATCTTGGGTGCACATATAAAGATCTAACCGTGCATGGAAAACTGACAAAGCTAGTAGGTCCAACTAACATCAATGGTGCACAATACATCATACTAAAGTAGATTAATACAGAAAAAAGGTAAAATATAAAGGATCATAATGATGAATGAGTTATTTCCAAGTGTTACAACCATGGCAGGTTATGATATCAATAGTGTGCATTTGATCTTATAGACTAAGATTAGTGGCACATAATTAACTCAGCAAAAGAAATCATTATTGCATAGGTCAAGGAGATAAAATTAAACATGATTCCATCATGTGGCTCAAGAGAAATAACCAAATGAATTTGATATAAAATTGATAGAAAGCACATAGTGGTGATAAGTGTCACAATCTATGAAGCCCAGGTTAAGCATCATAGGCCAACATTGAAATCAAACTTTTAGGAGTGAACAAGATGATGCCATTGTCCAAAATATATGGTATGGTCATGTTTCTAGTAAAGAGTGTGTTTCATAATGTATATTGATCATTTAATACCTTTTAAAATAGAATTAATGCAAATAGGAATGGGAGAAGGAATGGTGCGACCATTACAACTATTTTTTAAGGTGGCCCTAATCAATTAAGAGTTTAAAGAGCATAAATGTAGGGTGGTTGTAACTAGTATTATAAGTGGAATTTAGATCATTAATTACCCCTTTAGTCCAAAATTTCTCTCTCTATCTTTTCTTTGTTCATATAAATGTAGGCATTAACATCTTTATTTTTATCCCTCAGTTGGGTATAGTAAATTGTTGCTAAAATCACTTTGTAAATGCTTTTGAAGCAATATAAGATAATTTAAAATTTTATTTGAATTTTATGTGTAATTTATTAGAGTTTTATCTATATAGTGTATGTTTTTTATTCATCACCTATGTGTCCTTCATGTACTTTGCTTTTAGACTATTAGTTTCTTGTAGGTTATGTGAAGTGTTAGCTAGTGAGGTTTCCCTTGATGTGTCATAAGTCCATAGTGTCTTGTATAGACCTATCTCTTTTTATCCTTCAATTTTTTGGTCTCTTTTCAACATTCATACAAAATACTCATATTTGGAACTTTGTTAGTGAATGTAATTAGTTCTTGTCTACATTAGATACATTAGTAGTCAAGAAAGTGTCAAAATTGAGAGTGAATCATTGAACATTTAGTTCATCACCACTTATAATGGGAAAATAGATTCAAATTATCATATATAGGGATATAGACTCATTAAAAACCATAGATGTCTAGCCAAAAATTGCATAACCCACATCCTAGGGTCATTCCCATGTTAGACTAGGTTTGAGAGTAGGACTTGAACACTTCTACTTTTAGCTAGGGTGTAACCTAAGTCTCTTATATTTTTGGCATGCCTGGTGGGACTTTAATTAAGTCATTTAGACATTAGCTTGGTATAGATTGGCAATGTGTGATAACACTTGAAATTCTTGGAGTAGTCATCAAAAAATTATAGGGAAAATTCATGTATCAAATCTCTAGAAGGTCTACATAAAAAGGTAAGCAAGTTTAGTTCATTGAATCTTGGATATTACAAGGAGGAAAAGGGAACCTATTTTAAACCCCAACCTAACACCCCCTAACTATCCCATATCTCCAAAATATCCAAATTTTGCTCATATTCAATCCACTAAAATTCCACTAAAATAAGTGTAAATGGAAAGGCCTAGATTTCAAGATTTTATATCCTTTAATGGTGGAATCCTTATTAACCTTTAGCAACATGATGATATCCCCATTGCCTCTTTGAAGAGTCTACCATAATTTATAGGATAAAACTCTACCACTCTTGTATAGCACATAGATGACATTGGTAACCTTTGCTCAATGCATAACATTACACAAGATAATATAGCCATGACACTACTAGCCACATCCTTAAAAGGAAAATCTCTACAATGGTACAGGGGTCTATCTCCAACCTGAATAAATACTTCGGATGAGTTTGGTGAGTGCTTATGTAAGAATTTTGAGGATATAAGTGACCATGTGTTACATGTTAAACATATCACCTTACTCAAGAGGGCATCCTAAAAATATATGGTTGATTTCAACTATAGATTCCAAGAAAATTTAGATAGGATCCCTGTCATCATTAATACCACACCCAATTATGATTTTATTTACTATTTAAGATCATTGAAATTAGAAATTTTAGTCATGATCCAATCTATGGGTGGGACAACTCTACCTGAGACTTATGAGATATCTATAAGGGCAAAAACTTATTTTATACAAGCAAGGAAACTTATGCCAAGACATCTCATGCCACTTTTTATTGAGATTCAATCAAAACCACCTATCATTGTTGCATTCCCACTCCAAATAATGAAGCTCAACCTGATGATAGTGAAGTGGACAAATTTAAAAATATTGAAATCTTGTTGAAGGAAAAAAATAAGAAGCTAGTGGATATAGAGAGACAATGACAAATTTCATATATGCCATACCAAGGTACATTCCAAGCCTAATAACCTTATTAATCCTATAATAGACCCCCTTATCCATGAAATAAACAAGCCCAAGGCCAAATTACTCCAAGGTAGATCTCAAATAGCTACAATTCTACAACTTCAAGTAGCTAAAGAGCCTTGGTCCCCATGTAAAAAAACCTTGCACAAGAGGGTCAATAGAAATTAAGAGGGTAGTCCAATGAGATGGTAATGGATACAAGTGGAGAAATGTTGAATGTGGAGCCCATTTTAACACCCCTAAGGTAAAAATAAAATTATCAAAATAATTTCAACATGTAATTTTTTATTTCATAAATGGTGGGGTGTATTTTTGAGTATGTTAACCACTTCCCCCATTTGGGACATGTTTTATGGAGAAGTGGGTAAGGTGTTGAGAGAATTGGGGGATTATGTTTATCCTGGGTCATTGTAACCTCCCTTATTTGATGGGGATATGGTTATCTCCATGGTATGGTGAATTTTCAAAGGCTTTTGGATAGTATAAATAGGGGTGAGGGGAAACACATTAAGCATTGAATTTTTCATCTCATTTTGAGTTGTGTATTCTCTGTTCAGTTGATGTGATTAGGTTTGAGGTGTAGTTTAGCATCTCAAAAACTATGGTGTGAATTTAGGTTGGAGAAAGTTATCTCTATGAGATGTTTCTTATTGAGAGTTGTCTTTTACTCTTGTTTATAATATTATAGAGAGCTTCTTCATAGACATAGCCCATATTGGGTGAACCATGTTTTAGATTATGGTAAAAGCAAGTTTTTAAGGGACCCTAAAACCCTTTCATAGAATCAAGAAAGATAAAGAATTAAATACCACTAGGAAAAGTAGTCCTAAAACCTACTGAAGAATAATATCAAAATCAAGTTTTACAAGGACCTAAAACCATAAACATAGTCGAATAAAAGTACCCAAGTTTTAAAGGACCTAAAACCTCAAAGAACTTATAGCATAGGGTAAAGAATGCTAAATATATATATATCTTTAGCATTCTGACCTGGCCAACAATGTAGGTTGCCATTGCAATAAATAATAATGACACATAAGCATTTATCGAGACATTAAAATTATGCAAAATACCATTGGTTTCTCTATCCCTTTGATTTGATAGAGACACCATTAGATCCAGTAATAATGATGGCCATAGCCAAGTTGAGAAAAAGGTTATGCTCCACCATGCCCTCAAACACTAAAATTGCACTACCCATAGCCCTAACATCCTTAATTAGCATCTCAAAATATAAATCCACATAGGAATCTGCAACCACCATTGGAAGTAGGTGGATCCTTTCTTGCCCATGCTCACGATCATGTAACCCATGCCTACCTATCACATCTCCTTCATGTGCTTCTCCACTCACTTTAGAACCATGTTGTTGAAGCCACTGCAGAGGCCACGGTCACCTGTAACCACCACTAGAGCCACCTTCTACATGGGGCGCACTTGTGTCAGGGGGATGTTGACATCCTCCATCTATAGCTGCTCATTGATGTTGTAGAGGACCTGGACTAGTGTCTCCAAGAAGGGGCACCCCTTCTTAGAGCACTGAGCATCTTCTTATGGGAGTTGCCAATTGTTATTCTCTATTGGGTGAACCATGTTATATCAGTGTTATGTGTGTATTTTCTTAGATTTTAATTTTCTTTCATATGTCTCTACTACTTTTATTTTAAGGAATGCATTTTGTATTTCATGTTATTGCATAATTAATTACATATTCCTAACAACTAGTATCAAAGCTAGCTTTAGTAGTTTTGCTAAAGTGGTGAATCATAAGGAAATATATTAGCTTGAGTGGGAGCTATGGTAGATAATGGTAGATCTAGAGTTGAAAAATTCAATGGGTAGAATTTTGGATTATGGAAGATGAAAATGGAGGATTAATTTTTTTAGAAGGATCTACATCACCTTTTGATGGGGAAAGCAAGCCAACCTTTAGGTATGGATCAGGTATATTAGAATTTACTTGATAGGAAAGCACTAAGAAACATATAGTTGTGCCTTGCATCTTTAGTTGCCTTCAATATTTTAAAGGAGATAACCACATTTCATCTGATGAATAAATTAGGGGAGTTATATGAAAAACCCTCTACCTCTATAAAATATTTCTGATGAAAACGTTATTTAATATGAAAATGTCTAAAAATAGTTATACAGGTAATCATTTAAGTGATTTTAATATGGTTTTGAGTATGCTAACCTCTATTGGTATTAAATTTAAAGATGAAGTTAATTCTTTATTGATTTTTTTCTCCTTACCTAATAGTTGGGATAACTTGGTTATGGTTGTGATTAATGTCATCCTTAGTAGGGTAAGTTTAAAGTTTGAAGATGTTATAGGTGTGATTTTTAGTAAGAAAATGCAAAGGAAGAACACTGAGGAATCATCTTCAGGGAATGATTTGATGGTGGAGACTAGAGGGAGATAAAAAGATATAAGCAAATAAAATTATGGAAAGTCAAAGGGTTGGGGAATGTCTAAATCTAGAGCTAAGATGGTGTGTTGGCATTATGGGAAATGTGGACACACAAAGAAGGAATGTTGGGAACTTTAAGATAAGAAGAGCAAGCATGATGATACCAAGGAGGTAAATATGACAATAGGTACTATTAGCTGGTATACTTTAATTATTTCCTTGGATAATATTTCTAAATCTTGGGTATGGGATTTAGGGGATTCTTTTCATGCCACCCCACATAGGCATCATTTTACTAACTATGTTTAAGGATATTTTGGACATGATTATCTTGGTGATAATGAACCATGCAGTATAGTAGGGAAATGTTATGTTCAAGTAAATATGTAAAATGAGAACACATGGGTACTAAAGGATGTTTGACATGTCCCATAGTTAAGGTGGAATTTAATATCAGTGGGGTAGTTGGATAGTGAGGGCTATTTGGTGATGTTTATCATAGACTCTTGGAAATTTATCAGGGGAGCTCTGATGGTTGTGAGAAGTAAGAAAGTTTGAACTTTGTATTTGAATATTAGTGTTGATCACAATAGTTTAGTTGTTATAGATGGAGAGGCAACTTTATGGCACTACAAGCTTGGTCATATGAGTTTAAAGGGCATGGAGATATTGAAAGACAAGTTTCTTAGATTGAAATAGGTTGATTTAGGATTTTGTGATGATTGTGTGTATGAGAAGAAAACTTAAGTTCAGTTTCTAAGGGTTGAATCTATGGAAAAGGAGAATAAGTTGGAGTTTATTCACTCAGATGTATGGGGGCTAACTTAGGTATCTTCTATTAGTGGTTTAAATTATTATGTTATATTTATTGATGATTCAACTAGGAAAGTTTGTATTTATTACATTAAGAATAAATATGATGTGTTTAAAAAATTTAAGATATGGATATATTTGGTTGAGAATGAAATATGTCTCAAGTTGAAATGTCTCAGGTTAGACAATGGAGGTGAGTATTGTAGTAAAACATTTGATGACTATTGTTCAAAATATGGAATTCATAGGAAAAGGATGGTTTTAGGGATTCCATAGTAGAATGGAGTGTTAAAGAGGATGAATATGACAATCATAGAGCATGTTAGGAGTATGAGGTTACATGTAAGGTTACCCCTAATGTTTTGGGTGGAATTAGTTAGCACAATGGTATACATGATTGAAAAATGACCTTCAGTGCCTTTGGATGGAGGCATACCTAAAGAAGATTGGTCTCGTATGAAATTTAATTACTCATTTCTTAGGGTCTTTGGATGTGAAGCATTTTTTCATGTTTCCAAGAAGTATAGGACAAAGTTAGAGGCTAAGTCTAAGGGATGGACATTCAGTGGTTATGGTGAGGATGACTTTGGTTCTGGGTTTGGAGTCTTAGAGATAATAAAATATTCCAATCTAGGGATGTTGTCTTTAAGTAAAAAGTCATGTATAAGGATCAGTTGTAGGAATAGGGACAAAAAGAGTACATAGTGTTGGATGATTTTATGAATGGTAAGGTGTCCAAAGAGAGTTTAGGAACCTCCTACATAGGAACCCCAAATTCCTATAGTAAGAAGGTCTTCTAGGGTAAGAAGATATCTTGAACATTTTTCCCCATATTTAAGTTATTTGTTACTTACCGATAGTGGAGAACTAGAATTTTTTGAGGAAGCAATGCATGTGAATGAAAGGAAGAAGTAAGAACAAGCCATGGAAGAGGAACATAGTTCTCTCATAGAAAACTAGATGTGGGATTTGGTGAAACTACCCAATGGAAAGAGAGCATTATAGAACAATTGGGTATACAAAATCAAAGAAGAGGATCGAGGAAAGAAATGGTACAAGGCCTAGTTGATGTTCAAAGGGTTTTCATAGAATAAATGTATTGATTTTGATGAGATTTTTTCTCTTATTGTTAAGATGACTTTTATTAGAACTATGTTTGGTATAGTTGCAGTAGAGGATTTGCAATTAGAAATAATTAGATGTGAAGACTACATTTATTCATGGTGATTTGGAGGAGGAATTATATATAGAGTGGCCATAGGGTTATGAGATTGAAGAAAAGGATAAATTGGTGTGAAAACTAAAGAAGAGCTTGTATTGTTTGAAATAAACTCCACAACAATGGTATAATAAGTTTGATAGTTTTAAGTTGGAACAGGGTTACTCCAGGTGTCATTCTAACCATTACATGTATATAAATAGATTTGAAGATGTAAATTATATTATCATATGATTATATGTAGATGACATGTTGGTTCCAATAAATAACATGCAATATATTCAATTACTCAAGAAGTAGCTTGGTGCTTGCTTTTATATGAAGGATTTGGGTGTAGAAAATCAAATCCTTGGTATAAGGATAACTCAAAGGATAACTCGAGATAGGAAGGAAAGGAATATGATCTTATCCTAGGAAGAGTACTGAAGAAAGTTTTGGAGAGGATTAGTATGCAATATGCTAATCTATTTGTGACCCCTTAGGTAGGCCATTTCAAATTATCAAAGGAGCAATGTCCTAGATAGAAGAAGAAAATCTAAAGATGTCCAAGGTACCTTACTCATCGATGGTTGGTAGCCTAATGTATGATATGTTTTTTGCTAGGCTATATATTTCACATATAGTGGGAGTAGTAAGTAGGTACATGAGTAATTTAGTTTATGAACACTGACAAGTAGTGAAGTGAATTCTTTGATTTTTGAGAGGAACCATGGGTACAACATTGTGTTTTGGTGGATCAAACACCACATTGCATGGTTATGTGGACTCATATATGGCTAGGGATTTTAATAAGCACATGACATGTTATGTATTTACTATCAGGGATATAATGGTTAGTTATATTTATTTTATACATAAGGTTATGGCTTTATCAACCATATAAGTTGACTATGTTGCTATTATAGAGGCTAACAAGGAGATGATTTGGTTACAATAGTTACTTAATGACTCAGGGCATAATTAGGAAGCTGAGGTATTACATAATGATATTCATAGTGTTATACATTTATCTAAGAAATCTAATTTCAAATTTAGGATGAAACACATACAATTATGGTATCATTTCATCAGGATAGCTTTGGAGGAAAACATGGTGAAGCTAAAAAAGATACATACAAGTTAGAATCCTATGGATATGATGACCAAGGTAGTCACATTGGATCATTTGAGTTTATGTTAGGCTTTGGTTATTCTTTGTGAAGATAATGGATAAGTGTTAAAAAAATTTCTAGGAGAAACGAACTCCAATTGGGACATTATTGAATGTGGAGCCCATTTCAACACCCTTAAGGTAAAAATAAAATTATTGGGGAAATTTTAACAAGTAATTTTTAATTTCACAAATGATGGGGAATATTTTTGAGTATACAAACCACTTCCCACATTTGTGTCACATTTTATGGATAAGTGGGTAAGGTTTTAAGAGAATCAAGGGCTTATGTTTAGCCTGATTAGTTGTAATCTCCCTTATTTGGTGGGGATATGGTTAGCTCCATGGTATGGCACATTTTAAAGGTATTTTGGAAAGTATTAATAGGGGTTAGTGGAAACACATTAATAATTTAATTTTGTGTCTCATTTTTATCTTTGTATTCTCTCTTAAGTTGATGTGATTGGGTTTGAGGTGTAGCTTAGCATCTCAGGAATTCTAGTGTGAATTTAGGTTGGAGATAGTTATCTCTATGAGGAGTTCCTTGTTTAGAGTTATCTTTCACTCTTGTTTATAATATTATATATATCTTATTGGGGGGTGTATCCCACATTTGGTGAACCACATTATATTGGTGTTATGTGTGTATTTGTCTAGATCTAAATTTTCTTGCATATATCTATATTATTGTGATTTTGAGGAATGAATTCCATGTTACATGGTATTTTATAATTAATCACTTATTCATAACATTAAATGTATTAGGATCCTAGTTAGAAGAATCTTCCTTCATTCCAAGGCCATGCCACAATGCCCTTCCACCATAAGGCCCTCTAATGAATGAAGATAACATGCCTAACATGACTTCATCAAAAACTCAAATTCAATAGTAAGGGAGCATGGGTAAGGCACAAACTAACACCATGTGCATAAAATTTAAATAAGGGGAGTATATGTTTGAGCATGTAGTAGTAAACATGGGATAAACTACATAAAGGGTAGATGGACCAGTTGTCTCCAATACAAGGGCTAAGACAAGGATGTTAGATGATAATTTGGGGTAGCCTAAGACTTCTTCAACACCTTCACAAGTCAGTCCATATTCTACCACTTAAAATATATCTATTAAAGCTCCTAAAACTCAAAAAATACATTAACATCATAGAAATTAGTAGAAGTCTCCTTTTGTTCCTCATGTAACTCAAGTTCTAAGTGATACTTTTACTTCTAAGTTGTAGTTTAAAGGTATTAGTGTTCCTTTAAATATTGTTGATCATATGAAAAAGGATAATGTCACTATGTATATGCATGATGCTTTGTATATTCTAAGATATAAAGAGATACTTTAGTAGAGCTCTCTAAGCTTTCTCATGTGAATAAGACAACTAATAAGGTTAATACTATTTTTTCAAATAATAGTTAGCCTAGTCAAATTCAAGTTTCTAGTCAATCTCCTAGTAAAGGTCAAGTTCATAATGTTGTTCATCCCCCTAAGGTTGTCAATCCCCTTCCATTATATTTGTCAATAATCATAGGGGACTCTTTAGTGAATAATTATATGATAGATTTAGTTGCTTCAACCTTAGTTATGCCTAAATCCATAACAAATAAACTTGAGCTTAAGTATGTACCTAATGAAAAGGGTGTTCACTAGTTGGATGGTTCCCCCACTAAAATATTAGGTATCTTGAAATATCTTAAGATCACATTAGTAGCTTGACCAAATTATGTCATCACTCAAGATATAATGGCTTTAGACCTACCCCCATATTTTCCCCTATGCCTATCTAGTGACTTTACTACAAAAACAAGGGGTTATTTTTCCTCTTACTAGTCCTACATGGTTTTCAAGACTAGATATGGGACTAGGTTCACTATTAGGTCAAAACCTATCTTTAGGTTCCATCTAGAACCCTATATGCCTAACCTTGAAAATTTCAATTGTATTATGTTTGATGAGGATAAAAATGCTAGTGAACAAGAGCCTGATGATGATCTTGAATGCATTTTATACCTATAATTAGATGAGTGGGTAGTTGACAATCATGGATTCAATCCCTATAACAATATTTTACAAACATATTTATGGGTGTATTATATGCATGAGGAGGGTATTGTTATACCTTTCTTAACTAACACTAATCAAGAGGAAGTTTGTCTATGGACTTTATTATTTGATGGCTCAAGGTCAAAGAATGGTAGTGGAGATGGAGTCATGTTAGTTTCATCATTATATCAGAATTAATACTTAGTTGGAATATTTAAATGCAATTTCAGTTCAAACATAGCTAAATTTGAAGACCTTCTACATGGTTTGTAAGAGTCAAGAAGAATAGGTGTAAAACATCTTAAAGTCAAGCTGTCAGTGATCTCATTATGAAATAAATGAGAGGAATTAATTTAATCAAGAACCATCATTTGAAATCTTAAAATCATCATATATAGGATCTTATAGAGGACTTCTTGACATTCAATATACATTCCATACCAAGAGAGGTAAATCAACATGTAGATAGGCTTGCTGCCATTGGAGATTAGTATGAGATTATGAAAGGAGTCAAAGGTAGCCAAATTCAAGACAAGGTAAAGGTCATATGTAGGCTAGCTATACTTAAAAATGAGGTGAGTTTTTAGGTGTTTGACAATGATCAAATTATATATTTTTTGATGCAAGAGGAAAAATTCTACCATAAGAATTGAAATAAATTCCAACATCATTATGATGATTAGATAGTTTATCTAAGATATAAAAATATGCCTAAGGGATTTTGACATTAGAAATAATCTTTAATCAAGATGACCAAGTGAGAAGAGGCAAGTCATGTATCTCATCCAAGGAAGAACACTATGAGAGGATAGAGATCTTGAAAGGTAAATTTTTGAAGTTAGGAAAGATCAAAAAAATAGAAGAGAGAGTTGAATTTATTGTTTTATGTCAAGAATTATCTAATTTATTTTCATCAGAATTCAAAGATATGAATGGATTTAATCCAAAAATTTCACAACATACCATTGAATTACATAACAATACAAATCCAATTAGTTAGAAACAAAGGCCTCTCAATCCAAAAGTGGAAGAGTTGATGAGAAGGGAGTTATTTAAGTCAATTGAATCAGGATAATATTCCCCATTAAACATTCCTCATGGGTGTCAAAACTTTTTCTTGTGAGGAAAAAGAATGGGGAAATATGTTTATGTGTTGATTTTAGGGACCTCAATAAGGTGTCCCTAAAAGATCATTGCCCACTACCCTCAATGGATACAATTATTTTAAAGGTGGTAGGTTGTCAGAGGTTATCATTGTTTGATGGATAATATAGTTATAATTATATTATGGTAAATGAATAAGATAGGCATAAGATTGCCTTCACCATAAAGTGGGGCACGTATGCATACATGAAAATACTCTTTAAACTATCCAATACCAAGGTAAAGTTTTAGAGTGAAATGGACACCACAACCTCTAAGATCATTAAATATGGGTAATTTTAGCCCAAAATGCTTATATATGCACAATATTTGGTAAATAATTTCCCAAAATGTTCAATGTTTGTTGGCAAGCAAAACCTAGCTACCCTTCCCTTGTAACCCATACAAGTAGAACAACCCTTCATATAATGGGGCTTAGATTTCATAGGTATGATATACCCCCATTAAAATAAAATAAATAAATGGATCATTATATCTATATACTAATTTACAAGATGGGTTGAAGTAACGACTCTCAAGGAAGCTAATGAATATTCTCTTTTGGAATTTTATGATAGGCTTGTGACCAAATTTGGTGTGCCTTCTACAATCATTTATGATAATGCATTGCCCGTCAATAGCAAAAAGGTATGTGAGTGGAATATTGTAAATTGAATTTATCTCAAGGCATCCTCTAACTATTAACCATAGGGAAATGGACTAGCAGAGTCCACAAATAAGAACTTGTTGAGGATTATCAAGAAAACTATAAAGGATAGTTAGAAGGAGTGGCACACTAGATTGAGGACTATCCTATGGGTAGACAAAGTGATACTTAAGAAAGCTAATATATACTCATAATACCTTATTATTAATGTTAAATAAACCAAACATCTTGTTTCTCTTGAACTACCTGCATTAGAGCTTGTACAACAACTTGATCTCTTAGAGGATGATGATATGCAAATAAGGTTAAATGAACTAAGACAACTAGAGTAGATAAGGGACTCTTATATGCAAATCATGTTGTATAATAAACACCAATTTAAGAGGTCATTAGACAAGGTATCCTTCTCAAATACATTATAGTAAGGTGATATAGTCCTCAAATAGGATGAGGACCTTGCAAAAATAGGAAAGCACTCCAAGTTTTATAGTCTTTGGAGTGGGCCTTATGTTATCACAGGTTACAAAAAAAGCAATGCCTTTGATCTATCTAGATTGAATGGAGAGAGCCTTACCATATTTTTCAGTGATAGGTATATTAAATTATACTACTAGTTTATCTCATGATATTTGTACATACATAGATAGGTCTATCTTTACCTCCAAGTGATCTTGCACATTATTGTGTTTATTATTTTTTCTGTTGTTCAAGTAGTTATTTGGTGTGTTTTTATATTTATTATTGTTTATGTGTGTCTAATTATTTAAAAGTGTTATATGATTTAGGTAAAATCCTTTTTTTAAGTAATACTTCATTTGTCTAGTCATCATGAGCAAGCTTGATCAAATTTGACATTCCATAACCAGTAGGCATATCAAGTGACCTAACTCACCAGAAATGTTGGTCAATTTCTAGAACTAGAAATTGGCCAACCCTATAACTTAAGGAATAATGGATTAATTTAAAAAATTTATTGTTATTCATTTTTAATACACTCAAGACATGTTTAGTTAGTTTATTTTATAGTCATATTTTAATCTTATTTTAGCAGCCTTCAGTGAAGGATTACATGAAAAGGATGTATTTCATGATATGTCTTTATTCAATAAATTTCATGCCTTAGAAATTTTTATATCTTAAGATATAATATTTTTAAAAATATTTATAATTATAGTATGTGCCTAAGTATGTCAAAATTCATCTCTAAAAATTATCCATTTAGATTCAAAAAAATCCTTAATGAGATCTTAGTGAATGCACTACTGCTAGGTGTTGACATCTCTCTTGATCAGATCATAGATCAATGGCATATAAATATAAGATAAATTATTGGGACCATAAATATCCATCATACCAAATAATATTAATGGTGAGATAAAAATTTAATAATTCAAATGTTTCAAGTGGTAAGACCTTAGGTCCTCATACAATGATCTAACATCATACAGTGAATTGATAAAGCCAGTGGGTCCAAGTAAGATCAATGGTGAATGATCCATCATAAAAAAGTATATTTATGTTGATTAAAGGTTAAATATTCAAATAATCCCAAGTATGAATGATTTTTTCCAAGTGTCATAACGATGGTGAGTTATGATATTAATGGTGTGTATTTGATCGTATAGACTAAAATCAATGATATGCATTTAACTAAGTGAAAGAAATCAATAATACATAGGTCAAGGATCTCACATTGAATGAAATTATTCCACGTGGCTCAAGATCACTAACCAAATTAATTTTATATTGAATCCTTAGAAATTACATGATGGTGACAAGTGTCTCAATCTGTGAAGTCTAGGTCAATGATCAATGGCTAGCATTGAAAGAAAACTTTTGGGAGCAAATGAGATGATGAAACAAGTCCAAAATATATTGTATGGTTGAGATTCTAGTAAAGAGTGTGTTTTTTAATGGATCCTAACTACTTAATATATTTTAAAAGAGGATAAATATAGGGAGGAGTGGGATACAAAATGGTGTGATTGTTGTAACTATTTTTTGAGTTAGCTATGATAAATTAAGAGTTTTTAAGGAGCATAAATGAAAGGTTGTTGTAACTATTATTATAAGTGGAATTGGGTTAAATAATTACCCCTTTAGTGCCAAAATTTCTATCCCTATCTTTTCTTTCTTCCTTTAAATGTAGGCATTGAGATCTATATTTTCATCCCTTGACTAGGTATAACAAACCTCTACTAAAATCACTTTGTAAATTCTTTTAAAATAATATAAGACAATTTAATATTCTAGTTGAATGTTAAGTTTACTTTATTATATTTTTATTTATAAAGTGTATGTTTATTATTCATCACCTATGTGTCTTCCATGTACCTTAATTTAAGACTATTAGTTTCTTATAGGTTGTGTGAATCAGTAAACATTCAGTGCATCACATCTTCAAGTAGGTTTTCATTACTATATTTTCACCACATTTTCATCCCAATAGATTAAGTTTCAGGAAAAGAGATTCAAATTTTCATATCTAAGGAGTTAGCCTCATTAAAAACCTCAGAGGTTTGACCAAAAATTAGGTAACCCATAGTCTAGAATCATTCCCATGTTAGACTAGGTTTGAGAGTAGGACTTGAACACTTCTAATTTTAGATAGGTTGAAACCTAAGTCTCCAATAGTGATGTTGGGTGTAGGAAAATTAGATAGATTTTAATGGATTAGAGTATCATTGGTTTTGTTGATAAGGGAATGATCAAATGCAATGATGGGATCTCTAGGTGGTAAAGGAGATGCAAGAAGTTCCAGATATTTGAAAGGTATAAATTTATATAACACCCATGGAATATCAAGAAGTATATAATTGGTAGGAGGAATATATCCTTAAAGATTGAAGGCATGATCTATATAAATAGTATGAACATCTTAATTAAAATCATGAATTTGAGCTAAGGTTTTCTGGTAATGCTGGACATCCAAGTCTCGATATTGGGCTTGGGCCATTTTGTAGTTATCATTGTATTTGGGATAAATTACACATTATTGAGATTCAAGGGGAGTTTTATACGGTGAAATCTTAATATTATTGAATTTACATGGAGACATGATGAGAGGATCTTGGAATAATTTGGCCATTCTAAAGTCATTAAATGTGAAGACATATTTAGGTAAAGAAGGATCTTAAGCATTACATGAAGGGGGGAAATTAGTGATCTTATCACTATGAGGAATAGTATGGTCCCTAGGTAAAAAAGGAGGAATCCATTATAAACTATAGGGAGGTAGCCTGGTAGTATTGCAAATGTGTTGCAAATCATTAGGTTCATCATCATATAAATCAACAAGAGTAACTTATAAATTTGGATTGATGTTGATGAACTTGGACAAATGATCACTATTGATCTTATGAATTGTAAGAATATTATACTAAGAATTGGGATTATGAGGTTGAATAATCCATGGGTTGGGATCAACCTCATTCTTATACAATTTTCCATTATATAATAATTTAATGCATTGGCTACTAGAAGAAGCAATAGCCCTCATTCTATGAGTCTATGGGTGACCAAGGAGTATATTATAAGATAAGTTTAAATTAAGGACCATAATATTAGTTTGAATGGTCTTATATGTATAATGGTTAATGGAATCCAACTAAAACCCAATAGATTTTGATTACTCTTATCAAAATTATGAAAATTAAGATGATTTTGCTTTAGATGATCCTTGTTATAACCAAGTTGTTGGATTAGACACAAATATGTGACATTAATATCAAGTCCTTCATCAAATATAACTTTATAGATAAGGGTATTATTAATGTTTATTTTAATAAAGAGTGGTAGATCATCAACATGAAAGATAATTTCATCATTAATCATGTCCTATTCAATAAATTCAATAGGAGGCTTGAAAGAATGACACATAGTTTTAATGGTATGAATGGTGGTAGATTGAGGTTCACTAGAAGATGGTTATTTATTTATAGAGTATGGATCTTCAATATCTTATAATTATTTCATAAGGAACTTACGATGATATGGTGAAGTATGAACCAATTCCATGAGTGGAATATTACAAGGCATAGAGTTAAGTTATTCAATAAAGTTACAATGGAATTTAGAAGAATCAACATGATTTTTAGGAGGTAAGGTATATTTTTAATGGATATATATGGTTGGATGTTTGGAAGGAGGAAATGGTTCATCATAGGATTCCAAATCTAGATTAGTAGTTGTAGTGTTTATGACAATTTTTTCTTCTAAGGATGGCTTCTTAGGTTTGGTAACAGGATCTTTGTGATCTAAATTTTGATGATAATTAACCATAAAAATGTTAACATATTGAGAATTATTATAATATTGGTCATAATCAGAATCAATGGTAAAAAAATCCTTGGTATTTGGTTGGCTATTTGAAAAATATTTTTTTTAATTGAGGTAGAAGCTTTAGAAACCTATCATTTTTAAGAAGCATGGTTTGCTCTTGACAATGAAGGTTGATAATTTCATTGTGATTAAATGAATCACCAAGCATATAAGAGACAAAAATTTTAGTGATCCCTCTACAATATTCATGGGAGTGACTAATGTTAGCATGGAATGAACAAAATTATTTAGGGTCATACCAATTAGGAGGATTCATAGGATAAGTGAAAGGTTTAGAGGGTGGTAAAATTTTATTCATTTGTTACACTAAGAGTGGTGTGTGAGAAGATAAAGGGATGATAGTTTTTTCAACTCTTAGTTTATTTTATGGAGTATTAATAGTGATAACATTCATAAATATTTGAAAATATCCTTTTAGGAGTTTAGGATTAGGTTTGAATTACTTTATGAGAAAGTCTTGACATTTTGATTGATCAAGAGATTCATTGTGTGTTTGGAGAACAAAGGTTCAAACCATATATTAAAGAGAGGGATTTAAAGTAGTGATAAAGAGTTTAAATAATTTATCATTGGTCATGTTATGATTGAATTTATGGGCCAATGATTTCCGTCTTTTGATAAAGTCATGAGCTGATTCTATGGGAGATTGCTTAGAATTGATGAAGTGGCTAAGATGATTATAAGGAAGATCATTATGTTGAAACTCTTTAACTAAAGGATTGACCAAGTATTTAATCTACCAAATTGAATTTTGGGTTAATTGGTTGTGCCACTAGATTACATCACTAGTGAAGGTTTTGACTAAGAGTTTAGTCATGGCAAAAGTATTAGTTTGGATCCACTCTTTGTAAATATTTCCAAAGGATTTGATAAATTAGGTTGGGTCTTTAGTCCTGTCATATTTTATAGTTGGAGATATGTTACCAATATCGAAGGAGATAATGAAGGGAGATAAAGGTTCATTTTGAGTAGTTTAAAGAATCATGTTATTCATTATGGGTTGAGGAATAACATATCTTGAGGCATATCTAAGAGGTGGAGGAATAAAATTGGGATTAGATTGAGGATGTATAGCTAGAGGTTGATTAACCATATTAATAATATGATGTTGGAGTTGCATCATTTGATTACTGTTAGAGTATTGAATTGTGTTCACTTGGTGTGTGACTTGGGAAAGAAGTTAATTTATATCAATAGGTGGGTTTATGTTTGTAGGAGAACTCCCCAAATTGGTAATAGGGGGAGTGTTTTTATAAGATGGATTATTATTGGGATTATTGATTAAACTTGTGTTAATTTCTCTTATATTATTTTGAATGTTTTGAAGATGGGAAGTATCTTAATAGGTAAAAAAAGGATAAAACCCATCAAATTCATATTGAGGTGTGATTTGCACCATGTTACATGTCATGGATGAATGAGGGGAAGAGATGCCCTAAGAGTGAAGGTTCTCTTGGGAGGAAAAGAGGGATAAATTAACATCCCATATAGGATTCAAGTTATCCAAGAAGATTATGATAGGGTACATAATGATGAATGGAGAAAAATGAAAAAAATTCTAATAAGGTGAAATAAATAACTAGGTTGGAAGACAAGGAAGGTAACAAGAGTACATAACCAATGGGGTTAACCTAGTATAGAAAATGGAGTCTAAAAGTTATACATAGTTGGTAGGGTCAACCTATTGTTGGAAGCAGAGGCTGAAAAAGTGTATAGAGTTGACAAGTTCAACCTAGTACTAGAAATAGAGGCTAAAAAAGTGTACAAATTTGATAGGGTTGACCTAGTACTGGAGGTAGGGGAAAAATAGATAGTCTACAAGAGACTATGTTAAGAAAAATGACTATGTATTAGAATAAAAAAATTGTAATTACTTTTGAAATCAAGAAATGAAATGAAATGTACAATCAATTAGGTCAATGAAGTTGATTTAATTGAGAATCATAACACAAAACCTTGTACCAATGTTAGATATTTCAATGTTTTGTAATACAACATACAATTGAGCAAACATCAAGAAATGAACTAGGAAATTAAAAGCTAACCAAGTGGTAATCTTAAATGTTATTAGATTGTTAGAGTATGATTTTAGATGTGATAGGAAGTTAGCTATAAGTAAGGAACTAAAAAGCAATCTAAGGATGGTTTCATGATGTTTAGGTTGAAAGGGATCTATATTGGAAATGGTACTATCTTGGTATTGGGGCCTAACCCCTCACTTCACACACCATAGTGATAAGGGTGTTAGGTTCTTAGCCAATATATACTATTAACCACATGATTATACTTGGCTAGAAAACCATGTTGACTTCCCCCTTGGTGATGAAATCCAATTAGGTTGGCATTGGGTAGATAATTATTAAAATGTGTTTTAAGATTTTGTGATTTGGTAGTGTGTGCATAAAAGATAAAATAGTGAAACTAAAAAGTATATTAAAAACCACCTAATTAAACTATGTGATATATTCTAAGCATGCAAGTAATAAAAAATTAAAGTGTGAGATAATTACTAGAATATAAGTCTTAATTACAACTTTGAAACATAGTATAGTGTCAATTATTATGAAAATGTATGTAGAGAATATAGATTAGAGTTTACTATGTCACTTCTATACCATAGGAGCAAGGGTCTTAAAAAGAAGTACATCAATAATGTTGACCTAGTTTTCTAGACATAATATAGAATATATAATTATGTCGATAGGATCAACCTAGTTGACTATATAGGGATAATTTTAAAGGATAAAAAATATGAAAAATAGAATTATAACAAATTATAAAAATGATAAAGAAGGATAGAAATGAACCTAGGTGGGTGGGTTGCAAATTCTACTAGATATATTAATTGGGTCAACCTAGCTTTGTAGATTCCTATTTTCTAAAACTTAATAAATATACTATGTTAATAGGGTTGACCTAGTATGTTTTATATAAGTTTAGAAATGTATAGAGTTGATAGAGTCGATCTAATATCCTGATCTGAATGTTTGAAAGTGTATAGAGTCAACTAGGTTGACCTAGTAGCCTGATCTAGATGTCTTAAAGTGTAATGTGTCAATAGAGTTGACCTAGTATCCTATACTTGATAAAAAATTAACACACAGAGAGATTAAAGTCATTATTATCTAATTATGTGTTAAACCTATGCATAAAAGTAAAGTCATATTTATCTAATTATGTGTTAAACCTATGCATAGAAGTTAGAATTAAATCGACATTGACGACCTAGTATCATAAATATATAAAAATTAAATGATAAAATAATGAAAAATGTGAAATAAAACCTGCAAGGGTTATATACACATAATTTTCACATGAATGTATACAATAAGAAATACATCATGTCTATAAATCAATCCAAACTTAGAGAAGATAGATCATACCATACACATTTGATTGGGGACATATTAGATAATTGACAACATGACCGATATGGGGATCTTCTAGACCTTATTAGGGGATCTCTTACCATAACACACTAAGCTAGGGAGGGTTTCAAAGCCTCCAATCAAGAACAATCATGAAATAACCCTAAGGGAGTCTTATGTTTTGATATCTCACTAAACTAATAACAAGTAAATAAATTCTAATTTAGTGCTCACCAAAGATTGTGGCACAAAGTGGGGGTTAGAAACAATAAAATTAAACTTGTATAGGAAAATATAATTTAAGATATATATGAGAAAGACCCTAATACATGGAATAGGAAGGATAATATTATTCAAATCTAGTACTTATGCTACTTCTATCTACTCAAGAGAGGAGCAAAGTTAGAGAATACTTACCAAAATGATGAACATTTTGAGACTCAATCTCTCCCTTACCCAAAGGGTTTTTCACAAGAAGTTATGGTTTATAAGGATCACTAATAAATGCCAAAGAATCCATGACCTCTCCACAAGACTATATCCTCCAAGTAGAAACCCTAAGATAAGACTCCTCAAGTAGAATTGTGGAAGAGCAAATTGTAAAGAAACACAAGAGAATAAAAAATCTTAATGATTTATCAATAATGACAAAATGATGTTATATACAGGTGGATTTAACCATAATACCTTCTAAAATTTTTGGCCAATAGGGTCAACCTAGTCAACCTAGTACAATTAAGGACAAAAACTCACTAGATTAGCCTAGAGCTGAACTAGACCCTAAATGAATTTTACCCAAAATATTATAGGTTCAACCTAGTTGACCTAGTAAAACTAACTATCAAAAGGGGCATAAGGTGAAGAAAATAAGGATGTAAATGGGGAAAATACTAGAGGATTATGTAAAAGAGGAGTAATGGATTAGGGAATGGTTTTAGGATCTAGTTGGATTGCTGATAAGTCATAATAAGGGATAATAATCTTATGAAGCACCAATGGTCTATCCACCCCTTTTTTAGTGCACCCTTTAAGGCATGCATTCATAGATATTGAGTCTCAATTCATTATTTCAAGATGAAAAGCATCAATATTTGATAAAAGTTTGAAAATATAGTGTATACATATCGTACCATACTAACAAACACACTTTTTAGTTCATGCCGTAGTTACATGTAGGATTAGGGTTTTACACACTAAATCAATCATTATAGGAAAAATATAGGGTTTCATAACTTGTATGTGTAATAATAGACCCCAAATATCTAAACATAAGTTAAACCAAAAGCTTGAGATAGTCCTACACAAAGGACATTATCACCAATATCAAGACACTACTACCACTTTGCCAATAAGGGTTCTACTATCTAGTTATGGTGTTATTGTCCAAGATGGGTTATGATACCAGGATCTAGTTTAAGACACTCAAATTAGTTTCCATCTTAATTTTTAGCACCCAAATAATTTATATCAAGTGTTTTATATCCAAGTCATTACCTTCACTATTTATTACTATTTTTATAAAATTTGAAGATACTCAATTCTATAATAAGTCAATGGATGTATTTATTATAGATTATTTCCCTAATTTAGTCTAATCATCTCTTTAAAAAAATAGGATTTACATAAACTAAGTCTTAAAAAGTTAAAAAATTAGGTAAGTAATTGTTAAATTTGTCATTTTTTAAATTATTGATTGAGGTGATGGAAATAGAACCATAAATAAGAGAGCATTACATAGGTTCCAATGAAACTTACATAGAGTGGTTTTGATTTGTATTTCTCAAGATATTGAGTGCCAAAGTTGAGAGAAGTTAAATGTAAAGGTTTAGAATTTTGATAAATAAAAATGGAAACCCATATAAATAAGTTGGTTGAAAATACATTGTAATTCATTTTCATATTGAGATTTCATGATTTCTAAGCTCATAGAGAGATAATTTTGTACATGATAATGCCAAGGATTACCCACTTCAAGTAGATTGGGGCCATATCAAATTGAAATGACATGTTTCTCTCGGTAAGCTAATAACTCAATTTTTTGAAAACTCTAAATTTTAAAAAAAAAAAAATTTAAGTATTTTAATTTATTTTTTAAGGTTTTTTGTTTTATCATGTCCTATTAGTACATGTCTTTTTTATAAAATTTTCATATTTTAATACAATGGGTGAATAACTTTACAAAAATGTGTCTACTTAACTATGATTTTATTTTTAAATTTATCATATTTATGTTGGGCATATCTGTTTGACTATGATCATGTCTAAAAAAATATTTAATGTTTTATTATATTTTATGCCTAACTTTGTAAATTGAATTTTTAGTATGATATTTTTAATTTTTATTTTTATTGTATGGTGATATATGGTCCCATGAGTTTAGACACATCCATATGATGGGGATTCTACAAGTGATAAAATTAAATGATTACAATATGGAACACTTGATGTAACTAGTATTGGGCATATTGGGTGGATGTATTTGATACCCTGTGATATATATATATATATATATATATATATATATATATATATATATGATGACTATATTGGTTAAGTGTTGGGATTAAAATACTTCTAATTTATCTCTCATGATAATGAAGATGATATTTACTTTAGATAATGTGTGGAGGATTATGTGGCATCTAATTTTTGGGAGATGGGTGATCTTATAGGGTGGTGATGGGATAGACAATATAGAACATTCTCATTTGTATATGACTATACATACTTTAGGTCCTCATTATGTCCCCATTGATACTATTATTCTATTATCAGAGACTATGTTGGTGAATGTTTCATGTTTTTTAAAGTTTTTAGTGATTTAATAGATTATTTTGTTGTAGTTAATGGTGTGTCTCTATTATATCAAGATGCACCAATTTATATGTGATATTAAGGATCAAAAAAGGATATATTCATGGGGTGGTACTATGATATCCTACTTATATAGTGATATTTACATATTTATTGAGAGGATTTTGGTGTTGAGGATTGTAATTCTTGTCAAAGGAGCATCTTGCATGAGGTTGATCTCATTGATATAGTGTGCTTAGTTGGAATTATGGTGATTTGACAAGGGGAATTGATGGAATGTTGTCATTGAATAATGTTGATTATAAATAGGTGGTGTATAAATATTTTCGTGTTTAATATCAGTAACGTAAGCATGTTCAAGTACTAGATCTTGAGTATAATGTGTCTTGAGAATCCTAATGTAGACCCTGTGAGAAGGTGTGCATAGTGAATTTTGATGAAGTGTGAATAGAGGAATGAGAGGTTATGTGAGGCTATTTAAATATGTATATGAGGCATTTTAACACTCATGAGAGTCTCAGGCTAAGCCTACAATGTTAAGACCTTCAAACCAAGTCTACACCTAGACCACTTCAATACCTTACCTAGCCTAATGAGGTATCATGATGTGTTATGAAGGCATGTAAAGGAGATATGACAATAATTAATCATGAGATAGGTTTTTTTAGTATGTTATTTTGTTTGAGAGTGCATGGGAAGAGGCATGAAGGTTAATTTTTAGGCCTAAGGTGGTTTGTAAATCAAGGTCTAAGAGAGAAAAGTGGAACAATGTGGCCTAATGAGGGGTCATGATCAAATTTCAAGGTGTTTTAGATCATTTAATCATTTTGAGAGGTGAGGCATGCTGTTTCAAGTTTGTTCATGTAGTTTGGCATCAAGGTTTGTAAGAAAATACATGAAAAGTGGGTTTTATGTCTCTTGAGTGCATAAAATGAAAGGTTTTCAACTTGAGAAGGATTTTACTATGTTTTTTATCTCATAAAACCTCTATATGGGAACCTAAGCTATTAATATTATATGTATAAGGGTCATATATCAAAATTAAATTCATTATTTTTCGGATTAAGGGGTTATACTTTATGAATGATTATTAATAATGGGAATATGTTTAAACCCTCTTATAACGCTAATAAAAACATGATGTTAAAGATGTATCAAAAGAGAATATAGTGGATTTGTATGATTAGGTAATATATTTTATGTTTTATTCAACTCTCCTTATCACCTCCATGTGTGATTAAGTTGTCAGGTGTTGTCAGTTGTGTGAGTAGACCATATAAGAAAGTAATAATTTATTAAAGATTTACTATAGAAGTTAAAGTTGACCATGTCAAAGTATGAAAATGGATGGATGATGAAGCTTGATACTAATTTTTAATGGAAACAAAGGTTTATTTATATGTTATATCCCTTAACTATGATAAATTGGTCATCCAAATTATCTAGTCATTAACAAGCCTAATGGTGTAAATAGTGAAAAACCTAGGCAACAGTGAGAAGATGATTAAGAGTATGTTATCATGATAGAACGATGAAAAAAAGTGTATATGTATGTTTTTAAATAATTTTAATACATATTAATGTTGGATATAAGTTTTTAAGGTCAGTGAGTATGGTGAAAATTTTGATCATAAGTTGACCTGTCTAGTTCAAATGAGATAGTGAGATATAAGGTCATGAGATTGGTTTGCAAGACCAATAGTTACCATTTTAATATATTATATTTATATATAATAATGTTTTAATTATATCATAGTATCATGCATAAAAATTCATTTAATATGTCTATATAGACGTTTGAGTTATGAGTCACCATGACTTATCTTTGAAGAAAATAGGTAGTGTTAAGTGAGTTGCAGAGGTGTTTTTGAGGTTCTATTCCATATGTGATAAAGTTTAATACAATTTTTTAAGTTTATGAGGTCTTGGAGGTTTTGTGTATGTTATTTATTTTCATTTTTATGTGTCTAAATAATGTTTTATCTTTAGTTTTTCAAGATAGACCTTTCTTTATGTGTGAAGGCCTAATGTAAGTAATACTAATGGTGTGCTTTAAGTGGTGGTTAGAACATAAACATGTCATGGACAGAATATGATATTATTATATATCTATTTGAGTTAAAAATTAATTAATCCTACCATGTATGGATTTTGAAATTATTCCATGGATATCAAAGGGTAACGTGTATTAATGAAGGCCTAATTGAATTAGGTCTTATTAACGCCTAAAAGAGGTTTTGGTCTTTTAATTTGTGACCAACCTATGGAAATTATTGATTAATGTATGAAAAATGGTATAAAACCTATTTTAATGTTATTCTAATTATTATTAAAATGTGTGTGACTGACTAAAAGTTGTGTGTGCTAGAGGATTATATAAGAATAAGGTGTAATAGGCCTAATTGGCTAGTTAGAAAATTAAAGAGTACATGTGAATGAAATAGCACATTGGAGAGATGAAGGAATTTTGAGACCATCATAATGGTTTATATAAACTATCGTGAAGATATAACATGGTTAATTTATAAGAATATTAATATCATATGACGTAATCTATCTTAAAGAGACCTAGTTGAGTGAAGAAGCCTAGAAGATAGTTTGAGAGGGGTAAAATAGTAAGAAGAGATACAGAATATGATCATCATATATTGTGTGAAAAATAAGGTTATATTTATGTTATCCAAAGTTTTAGGTGGTTGATTTGGTGATGATTCATCTAAGGGGTTGGTACTTCCTTACACGTTGATGTTTGTTAAAGCCTAGTCAATTGGGTGCTTGGATAGTTGGGGTTGGTGTTCCATGTAATGTTGGTGCTTCACTAATTTTTTTTCTTTTATATTTATATTTTCTATTTGAAAATATAATTGGATTTTCTTCCCCTTGATGGTTTCCAAAATATGTAATTTGTTATCTTGTTTCATGATCTTGTATGGTTGCATATGCTTTGATAGATTTTCATGTTTGTATGAATGGTTCATATATACTTAAGTGGAATTGAATTATTGTTTGAAGTCACTGATTCAACCCCTACCACTCTCAATGATTTTGCTTCCAAAAATTGGTATTATAGACTAGTCATTTAATTCAATCCTAACAACTTGAAAGTGATCCTAAGAAGCACAAGATGCCTAGTGATAAAAAAGAATAAGACAACATATATGATGAGGAAGTCTACTATGATAGTGAAGAGGGAGAAGCTAAATTAGGCCTTAAAAATAAAATCATAAGGGCCATAGATAATTTTAATCATAAAAATAAGATTATAAAAAATATCAATAATCAGTTATAAGGTGTCAATACAAAGTTTAGTTTAAAGGAAATTGAGTATGATCAGATGAAGACAAAACTAGATTCATTAAAGGTTAGGTATGAGCAGCTCATAAACAAGATTTTTTTTTTGAGAAAGAGCACGAGAATTAAAAATAAACCAAGAGTACCAACATAAAAATCTTAATCAAACATCTTAATGCAATAAGAGATAAGTTATCATGGGACCATGAGAAAAGGAGTGATCAATTAAGAGGTAAGTAAAAAAATATTATTTATTATAGTTATAAAATATAGGACACATTAAATATTCTATTCTAATGGATTTAAAACACCCTCAATATTTAGAAACATATATTAATCTCCTATAGTGTATGATATTGTTCAAAAATTAGTATGGAAGCTAAATCAAGGTAGGACTGATCATATTGGACCCAAGAGTCAAGATGGATTACTTTTTGAGGAAGATAAGACTAAAAGGATTATATGCTATATTAGACTACATTTCACATTCAAGATGAAGGCACTAATTTTTATTATATATAATGGCTTCCCAATCCACATAACATGAGATAAAAATAAGTTCATCTCATTGAAGAAAAATGCTACAAGAATAGTGAGGTTTGGAGACAACAAAATTTCCAATATAGCTGGCAAGGGTATCTTGAGTTTGGACAATGGGAAGACTAACATAAAAAATGTGTTGTATGTGGAATGTTTAAAACATATCCTTATTATTTTAATTAAAATGTACAATAAAAGAGATACATTAACCTTTCATGACAAAGGGTGTGAGATAATGAAAGCCAAATCAGGAAGGCTAATTGCTAATGCTAAGACAACTAAGAACAATTTATATTTATTGAATGAGATCAAAAGAGAGAGATGTTGTATGAGAAATATGGATTAAATTTTTATATTTGAAATAAAATTAGGTCACCTAAACTTTGAAAATATAGTCAAGATAATAACTAAGAATATTTTGATGAACATGCCTAAGATCACTAAACCTTAAAGCATACTTTTCAAGGCATGTCAACATGATAAACATACTAGAAGAAGGATCAAGACTAAGGATTAATCTACTATAATACAATTGGATTTAATACACAAATATCTCTTTATGCCTATAATAATTCAAAGTGTTCATGGAGATAGCTACTTCATGTTACTCATATATGACTACACAAGAATGACTTGGGTAGCATTCTTGAAATAAAATTTAGAAGCTCTTGAAAATTTCAAGGCATTTAATTCTCTTATTGAGAATGAGAATAATAGGAAGATCAAGTGCCTAATATTTTATAGAAGAGGAGAGTTTTGGTCTAATGAATTTTATGACTTATATGAGGTTCATAGAATAAGATGACATTTCATAATAGTTAGGACACCTCATCAAAATGGGGTGGTGGAAAGAAAGAATAAGATAGTTTAAGAGATAGATAGAACTATTCTAAATGAGTCTATATTATCTAATGGATATTGGGTAGAGATAGTAAAAATTATATTCTACATTTTTAATAGAGGATAGATAATTACTAATGGCATCAAGGCTCTATATGAACTATGAAAAGGTAAATGTAATAATGTGGAACAGTTTAGAGTGTTTGGAAGCAAATGTTTGATCAAAATAGATGATGAAGACTTAGGAAAGTTTGATTCTAGATATGATGAATGTATATTATTAGTATATTCATCAATGATATTAGACTATATATGTAATAACAATAGGCTACATAAGATAGTGGGAATCACCAATGTGAAGATTGATGAGAAAAGGAAATCACACTCACGATCAAAGGATACTTTAGACAATCTAGACTTAAATAATTAAGAGGAAACTATAGAGGTTGATAAGGAATAAGAATAAGTTGAGGAAAGATAAAACTCAAATGACCCCTCAATATATATTCAAAGAGATCATCCTAAATCTTAAATCATTGGCATCAATAATGTAGGTATGCAAAGAAAGAGAAGATTGATAAGTAATCTAAATCAAGATAATGTTTCTCAATTATCTAATAATATTATAGAAGTAAGTAAATACAAATTTTGGATAGATTTTATGAATGAGGAGTTAGAATAAATAGAGAATAATGATACTTGGGAACTTGTTCACAAGCCTAAAGACAATAATGTAATTGACAAAAAGTGGGTGTTTAGAAACAAGTTTAATGAAGATGAATAAGTCACTACGAACAAGGCTAGATTGGTATGAAAAGGGTATGAACAAGTTGAAGGGGTAGACATTGAAGAGACCTTTATATCAATAGAAATATTGGAGGCCATCATATTATTTATATCATATTAAGGATTCAAATGGTTTAAGGTATATTGGATAGATGTCAAATCTACCTTTTTGAATGGGAATTTAGAAGAGGAGGTGTACATAAAGCAACCTAAGGGATTCTCACTATAAGATGAAAAGGACTACGTTTTCATATTGAAAAAGGCTCTATAAAGTATAAATCAAGATCCTAAAACTTGTTATGATAGGTTTGACAAGTATCTATTGGATGAAAGATTTAAAAGAGGAGTTATAAATAGTAATCTATACATAAAAATAGAAGATGACCATCAGTTGATAGTAGCTATCTATGTGGATGACATCATTTTTGGTAGAAACAATTAAAACATGACCAAGGTGTTTGTAGAGGTGATGAAGAAAGAGTTTGATATGTCCATGCTAGGATAACTATCATTATTTATTGGGTGGTAAATGACTTAATATGAAAAAAGGTATATTCATTTCACAAGCTAAACACATAATAGAGATGTTGAAGAAGTTTGAAATGGAATATTAAAAAGTAGTTAGTACACCTATGATCATAGGGTGTATGTTGAGTAAAGAAGATGAGTCTTCAAAATTCAATCAGACATCATATAGGTCAATGATTAGAAGTTTACTATACACCACTACATCTATACCTTATATCATGTAAGCAGTAGGTTTTTTGGGAAGGTTTAAAGTAGATCCAAATGAAAATCCTTTACAAGAACTCAAAAGGATACTCAATTATCGAAATAAATATATGAATTTTGGGTTGTGGTATCCAAGGATCAAGGAGTTCAATTTAATAGCCTATGCATATGCATACTAGGCATGAAGTCTAGATGATAAGAAGAGTACCAGTGGAGAAGCTTTATTTTTAGGTAGGTGACTAGTTTCATGGATAACAAAAATCTAGCCATCAGTAGCATTATCCACTTGTGAGGTTGAGCACATTGAATTAGATTCATGTTTTAATCAGGTCCTATGGATGATACAGACCTTGAAATACAACAAAGTAGATTATGATGGTCCTATCTCTATCTATTATGAAAATACAAGTGTTATAAGAATCTCAAATAACCATATTCATGCACTCAAGGACTAAGCAAATTCCCATTAGGTATCATTTTCTAAGAGAGTAGGTAAGTGAAAAAAGTGTCAGACTTGAATATGTTTCTACATAGGATCAAATTACAAACATTTTAACTAAGCCACTTCCAAAATCAACATTTGAACACCTAATATAGTAATTGAGTGTAGTTCTTACCCCTAGAAATCACTAAGGAGGTCAAGGGATTAGGGGGAGATAATTAGGTGGTTCACTAGATCCAAGTGTAGGATATTAGTGCTAATAAGGTATATATGGAGATAGGAGGAACATGTTTATATGATGAATGATAAAATCATAGTTCTGAATGTTGAGTGTTTTGGTTATAAGAAGTGTGATCCAAGGAGTTGTAGACATCACTTTATCATTTATGTTAGAGGGTGAGAAAATATCATAATGATGGAGAAGTTTTTTGAGAGTGGTTTCCATTAATGAGAAAGGGGGATATTATTGAGGATTGTAATTGATGTCAAAGGAACATCTTTCATGAGGTTGATGTCACTAAGAGAGTGTGCTTAGTTAGAAATATGGTGATATGATAAGGAGAACTAATGAAATGTTATCATTGAATAATGTGAATCAGAAATAGATGTTGTATAAAGAGTGTTATTTTTTGATATCATTGAGGTAAGCATGTTTGAGTACTAGTTCCTAATTGTAAGGTGTATTGAGAAGCCTAATCTAGACACTATGAGAAGGTATACATAGTGAATTTTGGTGAAGTAAGTGTGAAGAGAGGAATGAGAGGTTTTATGAGGTTTATTGATAATGTATATGAGGTATTGGAGCACTCATGAGAGTCTCAGGGTGAGCTTATAGTGGTAAGACTTTGAAACCAAGTCTGCACCTAAACCACTTTTAGACCCTACCTACCCTAATGAGGTATCATGATCTATTGTCAAGGTATGTTAAGGAGACATGGAATTAATTAAGCATGAGAGAGTTTTCTTGAGTATTTTAGTGTGGTAAAAAGTGCATGGGAAGAGGCATGAAGGTTAGTTTTAAGGCCTAATGTGGTTTACAGATCAAGGTCTAAGAAAGCAAAGAGAGAAAATGTGACCTAATGAGGGGTCATGATAAGAATTTATGTTTTTTAATCTAATGTAAGCATTGTCAGAAGTGAGTCATGTTGTTTCAAGTTTTTTCATGTAGTTGAGGTCAAGGTTTGTAAGAACATGCATGAAAAGTGGGTTTTAGTTCTCTCAAGTGCACACAATGAAGGGTTCTCAACCTAAGAAGAATTTTCTTGTCTTTGTTGTCTCATCAAAAATTTGCATGGGAACCTAAGTTATTGATGGTAGATTTGGAAGGATCTTATATTAAAATTAAAAACATTAGTTTTTTATTGAGAGGATATTCTTTATGAATAATTTGTATGAATAAGAATGGGTTTAAACCCACTTAGAATCCTAACAAAGACCTGGTGTTGAAGATGTTGATCAAAAGTGCCCAAAATGGATTGGTATGACTAGGTAAGCTATTTGAGGTTGTATTAAACACTCCGAAACACCTATAGGTGTGATTATTTTGTTAGGTGTGTTAGTATACCTTACAAAAAAGTGTTATTTACTCATATATTTATTGTAGTAGTCAGAGTTAACCAAGTCAACGTATGTAAATGTATGGAGGATGAATATTAAGACTCATGTTTCATGTAAATGAATTTTTTTGTATACTTTTTACCCATAAATTATTATAAATTATTAATCTAATTTAGTTAGTCACTAATAGGCCTAATAGTGTAAATAGTAAAAAATCTAGGCAATAGTGAGAAGATGATTACGAATGTGTTATAATGAGATAATGATGAAAATAAGTATATATAGATGTTATTAATAATTTTAAGACATATTATTGTATATAAGTTTTTTATGCTAGTGAGTATGGTGAAAAATTTTCTCACAAGTTGACCTATCTGGTTCATATGAGACAATTTGACATAAGGTCATGAGATTGGTCTACAAGACCAATATTTGACATTTGAATATATTATATTTATATTTATAATGGTATAATGGTATCATATGATCATCCAAATGCATCAAAAGTAATGTAATATGTCTATATATAAGTTGGAGGTCTGAGTCACCATGACTGGTGTTTGATGAAAACTAGCAATTCTGAATGAGTGAGTTGCAAAGGAGTTTTTGAGGTTTTATACCCTATGTGATGAATTATATGAACTTGGTGAAATTTTTGAGGTATTTTAGGTTTTATTTATGTGATTTATTATCATGGTTTTGTGT